>CM014095.1:1077325-1474825 GCA_004119915.2 Collichthys lucidus
CAGACAGCTGTGGACAAGTATATGATAGCCGAACAGTTTTGCCTGAAAATCAGCCAAAAATAAAGGAGTCTGGTTTTTCGGTGAAAAAAAAGGCAGCGTCCACTTTGACGCGCCGTCACGGCCACGCCCTTTTATGAAAAGTTGAAATTATTTCTCAGATGTCAAGTCCAAGGCCTTGACAACATCCACACTAGTTTGAGGTGGATATGATGAATATTGTTCGAGCTGCACGCCATCTCGTAAAAGTGGTCTTTTTTCGTCACTAGGAGGCGCTATGAAAATCACCGAATATTTTTGTGGAAATGTATTTTAGGCCAGACTGCCATTATATATTCAAAGTTTGGTGAAGATTGGAGAATTTTTCACAAAGTTATAGCACTTTGAAATTTTATGGCAAAATGGAGAATTTCGTGGCCCCGCCCCTCTGACATAGTACATCAAAAAGTTATGATTTTGATAACTTTTTATCGTCAAAGCCTCATGAACACACACGCCAAGTTTCAAAAGGATCGGACGAAAGCCCTAGGAGGAGTTCGTTCAAATACGACCCCTGGAAATGACCAAAAAATCACAAAAACGTGAACTTTGACCCAAAATGGCCGCCGTACCCTTTACCGAAACCCGGGTCACCAAGAGACTTTTTGGTGCGTCTCGATATGTTTCATACACCCTCCAAATCCCATCCGCGTGGATGAAACAGTGTCCGGGGGCTCCTCCGACAACCGAAACCTAGGTGGCGCCGTAGAGCCATTTCTGTACGCTCGTGCGCGAGACCCCCAAAATACGAAATTTTACGCCCACTTTGGGGGGGTACGCAATTTCATGAGTTTTTGGGGATATTAAAGCCTTGAAAAAGGCAATTCATTGGGTGGAAGAAAAGGAAAATAATAATAAAAAAAAAAAAATAAACATTTGAAATACAATAGGGCTTCGCACGGTTTCCGTGCTCGGGCCCTAATAATAAAAAAAAAAAATAAACATTTGAAATACAATAGGGCTTCGCACGGTTTCCGTGCTCGGGCCCTAATTAAAGCTGCAAGCAGCGATGGTCGGGCCCTCGCATATGCGCGCACGTCGAAATGTGCGCACGTCGAAATGTGCATAATATCGTTCTTTATAACATCTGTCTTAATAACCACAAGAAGTTTCAGACAGCTCTCATAGACTCAGATCTGGCCTTCAGGAGTCATGTGCGACAATGTACAACTTTATTTCACTGATATAATGTACAGTTACTATTACATGTCATATTCTGTCTACATTATGCTGTTTGAGAACACATTGCAGCATGGCGACAGTCAACATGTGCGACAATGTACTTTGAGTTTTGCTTTATTTTACACATTTTTTCCAATTGCAGCGCCCCCAACATGCGCCATGGGGCGCTATAGAGCTTTTTTGTGCTTATGGTCCAAGATAGTTTTTTGTAGGTACTGCCCTTTCTACAATTCAGCTGAGTTTCGTGAGTCTGTGGGCAAAACTGTGGTGGGGCTGTTCCACTGAAAAAATCAAGGGGGCGCTATAGAGCAAATTTGCCCCAAGTCCAAGGCCTTGACAACATCCACACCAAGTTTGAGGTGGATATGATCAATATTGTCCGAGCTGCACGCCATCTCGTAAAGTGGTATTTTTTGTCTCCACTAGGAGGCGCTATGCAAATTACAGAATATTTTTGTGGAAATGTATTGTAGGCCAGACTACCGTTGTATATGAGAAGTTTTGTGAAGATTGGAGAATTTTTCACAAAGTTATAGCACTTTGAGTTTTATGGCAAAATGGAGAATTTCGTGGCCCCGCCCCTCTGACATAGTACATCAAAAAGTTATGATTTTGATAACTTTTCATCGTCAAAGCCTCATGAACCCATGTGCCAAGTTTCAAAAGGATTGGACGAAAGCCCTAGGAGGAGTTCGTTCAAATACGCCCCCTTCTTAACAGTTCGAAACACAAAAAATGGTGATTTTCATGCTTAAATATCTCACTTCCTGTTAATTTTACAAATTGCTCCAAGAGACTTTTTTGTAGGTCTTGTGATGCCCCATAACTCAGCTGAGTTTCATAACTCTGTGTTCAAAACTGTGGCGGGGCTGTCCCAAAGAAAAATTCAAGGGGGCGCTATAAAGCGCTTTGCCCCGCCCCCTCATTAATTATGCAGCCGAATTTTGCGTAACATTGGTCTTAACAACCCCAACAAGTTTCAGACAGCTGTGACAAAGTATATGATAGCCGAACAGTTTTGCCTGAAAATCAGCCAAAAAGTAAAGGGAGTCTGGTTTTTTCGGTGAAAAAAAAGGCAGCGTCCACTTTGACGCGCCGTCACGGCCACGCCCTTTTATGAAAAGTTGAAATTATTTCTCAGATGTCAAGTCCAAGGCCTTGACAACATCCACACCTAGTTTGAGGTGGATATGATGAATATTGTTCGAGCTGCACGCCATCTCGTAAAAGTGGTGTTTTTTGTCGTCACTAGGAGGCGCTATGAAAATCACTGAATATTTTTGTGGAAATGTATTTTAGGCCAGACTGCCATTATATATTCAAAGTTTGGTGAAGATTGGAGAATTTTTCACAAAGTTATAGCACTTTGAAATTTTATGGCAAAATGGAGAATTTCGTGGCCCCGCCCCTCTGACATAGTACATCAAAAAGTTATGATTTTGATAACTTTTCATCGTCAAAGCCTCATGAACACACACGCCAAGTTTCAAAAGGATCGGACGAAAGCCCTAGGAGGAGTTCGTTCAAATACGACCCCTGGAAATGACCAAAAAATCACAAAAACGTGAACTTTGACCCAAAATGGCCGCCGTACCCTTTACCGAAACCCGGGTCACCAAGAGACTTTTTGGTGCGTCTCGGTATGTTTCATACACCCTCCAAATCTCATCCGCGTGGATGAAACCGTGTCCGGGGGCTCCTCCGACAACCGAAACCTAGGTGGCGCCGTAGAGCCATTTCTGTACGCTCGTGCGCGAGACCCCCAAAATACGAAATTTTACGCCCGACTTTGGGGGGGTACGCACATTTTCATGAGTTTTTGGGGATATTAAAGCCTTGAAAAAGGCAATTCATTGGGTGGAAGAAAAAGGAAAATAATAATAATTAAAGCTGCAAGCAGCGATGGTCGGGCCCTCGCATATGTGCGCACGTCGAAATGTGCGCACGTTGAAATGTGCATAATATCGTTCTTTATAACATCGGTCTTAATAACCACAAGAAGTTTCAGACAGCTCTCATAGACTCAGATCTGGCCTTCAGGAGTCATGTGCGACAATGTACAACTTTATTTCACTGATATAATGTACAGTTACTATTACATGTCATATTCTGTCCACATTATGCTGTTTGAGAACACATTGCAGCATGGCTACAGTCAACATGTGCGACAATGTACAACTTTATTTCACTGATATAATGTACAGTTACTATTACATGTCATATTCTGTCTACATTATGCTGTTTGAGAACACATTGCAGCATGGCGACAGTCAACATGTGCGACAATGTACTTTGAGTTTTGCTTTATTTTACACATTTTTTCCAATTGCAGCGCCCCCAACAGGCGCCATGGGGCGCTATAGAGCTTTTTTGTCCAGCCGCCTCATTACATACTGCAGTCTTGTTTTGGTACTGCTTTCAGTTTTGCTTTATTTAACACAACATTTTTTTCTAATTGCAGCGCCCCCAACATGCGCCATGGGGCGCTATAGAGCTTTTTTGTGCTTATTGGTCCAAGATAGTTTTTTGTAGGTACTGCCCTGTTCTACAATTCAGCTGAGTTTCGTGAGTCTGTAGGCAAAACTGTGGTGGGGCTGTTCCACTGAAAAATTCAAGGGGGCGCTATAGAGCAAATTTGCCCCAAGTCCAAGGCCTTGACAACACCCACACCAAGTTTGAGGTGGATATGATCAATGTTGTCCGAGCTGCACGCCATCTCGTAAAAGTGGTATTTTTTGTCTCCACTAGGAGGCGCTATGCAAATCACGAATATTTTTGTGGAAATGTATTTTAGGCCAGACTGCTATTATATATTCAAAGTTTGGTGAAGATTGGAGAATTTTTCACAAAGTTATAGCACTTTGAAATTTTATGGCAAAATGGAGAATTTCGTGGCCCCGCCCCTCTGACATAGTACATCAAAAAGTTATGATTTTGATAACTTTTCATCGTCAAAGCCTCATGAACCCATGTGCCAAGTTTCAAAAGGATCGGACGAAAGCCCTAGGAGGAGTTCGTTCAAATACGCCCCCTTCTCAACAGTTCGAAACACAAAAAATGGTGATTTTCATGCTTAAATATCTCACTTCCTGTTAATTTTACAAATTGCTCCAAGAGACTTTTTTGTAGGTCTTGTGATGCCCCATAACTCAGCTGAGTTTCATAACTCTGTGTTCAAAACTGTGGCGGGGCTGTCCCAAAGAAAAATTCAAGGGGGCGCTATAGAGCGCTTTGCCCCGCCCCCTCATTAATTATGCAGCCGAATTGTGCATCACATTGGTCTTAACAACCCCAACAAGTTTCAGACAGCTGTGACAAAGTATATGATAGCCGAACAGTTTTGCCTGAAAATCAGCCAAAAAGTCAATGGAGTCTGGTTTTTCGGTGAAAAAAAAGGCAGCGTCCACTTTGACACGCCGTCACGGCCACGCCCTTTTATCAAAAGTTGAAATTATTTCTCAGATGTCAAGTCCAAGGCCTTGACAACATCCACACCTAGTTTGAGGTGGATATGATGAATATTGTTCGAGCTGCACGCCATCTCGTAAAAGTGGTGTTTTTTGTCGTCACTAGGAGGCGCTATGAAAATCACCAAATATTTTTGTGGAAATGTATTTTAGGCCAGACTGCCATTATATATTCAAAGTTTGGTGAAGATTGGAGAATTTTTCACAAAGTTATAGCACTTTGAAATTTTATGGCAAAATGGAGAATTTCATGGCCCCGCCCCTCTGACATAGTACATCAAAAAGTTATGATTTTGATAACTTTTCATCGTCAAAGCCTCATGAACACACACGCCAAGTTTCAAAAGGATCGGACGAAAGCCCTAGGAGGAGTTCGTTCAAATACGACCCCTGGAAATGACCAAAAAATCACAAAAACGTGAACTTTGACCCAAAATGGCCGCCGTATCCTTTACCGAAACCCGGGTCACCAAGAGACTTTTTGGTGCGTCTCGATATGTTTCATACACCCTCCAAATCCCATCCGCGTGGATGAAACCGTGTCCGGGGGCTCCTCCGACAACCGAAACCTAGGTGGCGCCGTAGAGCCATTTCTGTACGCTCGTGCGCGAGACCCCCAAAATACGAAATTTTACGCCCGACTTTGGGGGGGTACGCACATTTTCATGAGTTTTTGGGGATGTTAAAGCCTTGAAAAAGGCAATTCATTGGGTGGAAGAAAAAGGAAAATAATAATAAAAAAAAAAATAATAAACATTTGAAATACAATAGGGCTTCGCACGGTTTCCGTGCTCGGGCCCTAATTAAAGCTGCAAGCAGCGATGGTCGGGCCCTCGCATATGCGCGCACGTCGAAATGTGCGCACGTCGAAATGTGCATAATATCGTTCTTTATAACATCTGTCTTAATAACCACAAGAAGTTTCAGACAGCTCTCATAGACTCAGATCTGGCCTTCAGGAGTCATGTGCGACAATGTACAACTTTATTTCACTGATATAATGTACAGTTACTATTACATGTCATATTCTGTCCACATTATGCTGTTTGAGAACACATTGCAGCATGGCTACAGTCAACATGTGCGACAATGTACAACTTTATTTCACTGATATAATGTACAGTTACTATTACATGTCATATTCTGTCTACATTATGCTGTTTGAGAACACATTGCAGCATGGCGACAGTCAACATGTGCGACAATGTACTTTGAGTTTTACTTTATTTTACACAACATTTTTTCTAATTGCAGCGCCCCCAACATGCGCCATGGGGCGCTATAGATCTTTTTTGTGCTTATTGGTCCAAGATAGTTTTTTGTAGGTACTGCCCTGTTCTACAATTCAGCTGAGTTTCGTGAGTCTGTGGGCAAAACTGTGGTGGGGCTGTTCCACTGAAAAATTCAAGGGGGCGCTGTAGAGTAAATTTGCCCCAAGTCCAAGGCCTTGACAACATCCACACCAAGTTTGAGGTGGATATGATCAATATTGTCCGAGCTGCACGCCATCTCGTAAAAGTGGTCTTTTTTGTCGTCACTAGGAGGCGCTATGAAAATCACAGAATATTTTTGTGGAAATGTATTTTAGGCCAGACTGCTATTATATATTCAAAGTTTGGTGAAGATTGGAGAATTTTTCACAAAGTTATAGCACTTTGAAATTTTATGGCAAAATGTAGAATTTCGTGGCCCCGCCCCTCTGACATAGTACATCAAAAAGTTATGATTTTGATAACTTTTCATCGTCAAAGCCTCATGAACGCATGTGCCAAGTTTCAAAAGGATTGGACGAAAGCCCTAGGAGGAGTTCGTTCAAATACGCCCCCTTCTCAACAGTTCGAAACACAAAAAATGGTGATTTTCATGCTTAAATATCTCACTTCCTGTTAATTTTACAAATTGCTCCAAGAGACTTTTTTGTAGGTCTTGTGATGCCCCATAACTCAGCTGAGTTTCATAACTCTGTGTTCAAAACTGTGGCGGGGCTGTCCCAAAGAAAAAATCAAGGGGGCGCTATAGAGCGCTTTGCCCCGCCCCCTCATTAATTATGCAGCCGAATTTTGCGTAACATTGGTCTTAACAACCCCAAGAAGTTTCAGACAGCTGTGACAAAGTATATGATAGCCGATCAGTTTTGCCTGAAAATTAGCCAAAAAGTAAAGGGAGTCTGGTTTTTCGGTGAAAAAAAAGGCAGCGTCCACTTTGACGCGCCGTCACGGCCACGCCCTTTTATGAAAAGTTGAAATTATTTCTCAGATGTCAAGTCCAAGGCCTTGACAACATCCACACCTAGTTTGAGGTGGATATGATGAATATTGTTCGAGCTGCACGCCATCTCGTAAAAGTGGTCTTTTTTGTCGTCACTAGGAGGCGCTATGAAAATCACCGAATATTTTTGTGGAAATGTATTTTAGGCCAGACTGCCATTATATATTCAAAGTTTGGTGAAGATTGGAGAATTTTTCACAAAGTTATAGCACTTTGAAATTTTATGGCAAAATGGAGAATTTCGTGGCCCCGCCCCTCTGACATAGTACATCAAAAAGTTATGATTTTGATAACTTTTTATCGTCAAAGCCTCATGAACACACACGCCAAGTTTCAAAAGGATCGGACGAAAGCCCTAGGAGGAGTTCGTTCAAATACGACCCCTGGAAATGACCAAAAAATCACAAAAACGTGAACTTTGACCCAAAATGGCCGCCGTACCCTTTACCGAAACCCGGGTCACCAAGAGACTTTTTGGTGCGTCTCGATATGTTTCATACACCCTCCAAATCCCATCCGCGTAGATGAAACAGTGTCCGGGGGCTCCTCCGACAACCGAAACCTAGGTGGCGCCGTAGAGCCATTTCTGTACGCTCGTGCGCGAGACCCCCAAAATACGAAATTTTACGCCCAACTTTGGGGGGGTACGCAAAGTTTCATGAGTTTTTGGGGATATTAAAGCCTTGAAAAAGGCAATTCATTGGGTGGAAGAAAAAGGAAAATAATAATAAAAAAAAAAATAATAAACATTTGAAATACAATAGGGCTTCGCACGGTTTCCGTGCTCGGGCCCTAATAATAATAAAAAAAAAATAATAAACATTTGAAATACAATAGGGCTTCGCACGGTTTCCGTGCTCGGGCCCTAATAATAAAAAAAATAAAATAAACATTTAAAATACAATAGGGCTTCGCACGGTTTCCGTGCTCGGGCCCTAATTAAAGCTGCAAGCAGCGATGGTCGGGCCCTCGCATATGCGCGCACGTCGAAATGTGCGCACGTCGAAATGTGCGCACGTCGAAATGTGCATAATATCGTTCTTTATAACATCTGTCTTAATAACCACAAGAAGTTTCAGACAGCTCTCATAGACTCAGATCTGGCCTTCAGGAGTCATGTGCGACAATGTACAACTTTATTTCACTGATATAATGTACAGTTACTATTACATGTCATATTCTGTCCACATTATGCTGTTTGAGAACACATTGCAGCATGGCTACAGTCAACATGTGCGACAATGTACAACTTTATTTCACTGATATAATGTACAGTTACTATTACATGTCATATTCTGTCTACATTATGCTGTTTGAGAACACATTGCAGCATGGCGACAGTCAACATGTGCGACAATGTACTTTGAGTTTTGCTTTATTTTACACATTTTTTCCAAATGCAGCGCCCCCAACATGCGCCATGAGGCGCTATAGAGCTTTTTTGTGCTTAATGGTCCAAGATAGTTTTTTGTAGGTACTGCCCAGTTCTACAATTCAGCTGAGTTTCGTGAGTCTGTGGGCAAAACTGTGGTGGGGCTGTTCCACTGAAAAAATCAAGGGGGCGCTATAGAGCAAATTTGCCCCAAGTCCAAGGCCTTGACAACATCCACACCAAGTTTGAGGTGGATATGATCAATATTGTCCGAGCTGCACGCCATCTCGTAAAAGTGGTATTTTTTGTCTCCACTAGGAGGCGCTATGCAAATTACAGAATATTTTTGTGGAAATGTATTGTAGGCCAGACTACCGTTGTATATGAGAAGTTTTGTGAAGATTGGAGAATTTTTCACAAAGTTATAGCACTTTGAGTTTTATGGCAAAATGGAGAATTTCGTGGCCCCGCCCCTCTGACATAGTACATCAAAAAGTTATGATTTTGATAACTTTTCATCGTCAAAGCCTCATGAACCCATGTGCCAAGTTTCAAAAGGATTGGACGAAAGCCCTAGGAGGAGTTCGTTCAAATACGCCCCCTTCTTAACAGTTCGAAACACAAAAAATGGTGATTTTCATGCTTAAATATCTCACTTCCTGTTAATTTTACAAATTGCTCCAAGAGACTTTTTTGTAGGTCTTGTGATGCCCCATAACTCAGCTGAGTTTCATAACTCTGTGTTCAAAACTGTGGCGGGGCTGTCCCAAAGAAAAATTCAAGGGGGCGCTATAAAGCGCTTTGCCCCGCCCCCTCATTAATTATGCAGCCGAATTTTGCGTAACATTGGTCTTAACAACCCCAACAAGTTTCAGACAGCTGTGACAAAGTATATGATAGCCGAACAGTTTTGCCTGAAAATCAGCCAAAAAGTAAAGGGAGTCTGGTTTTTCGGTGAAAAAAAAGGCAGCGTCCACTTTGACGCGCCGTCACGGCCACGCCCTTTTATGAAAAGTTGAAATTATTTCTCAGATGTCAAGTCCAAGGCCTTGACAACATCCACACCTAGTTTGAGGTGGATATGATGAATATTGTTCGAGCTGCACGCCATCTCGTAAAAGTGGTGTTTTTTGTCGTCACTAGGAGGCGCTATGAAAATCACTGAATATTTTTGTGGAAATGTATTTTAGGCCAGACTGCCATTATATATTCAAAGTTTGGTGAAGATTGGAGAATTTTTCACAAAGTTATAGCACTTTGAAATTTTATGGCAAAATGGAGAATTTCGTGGCCCCGCCCCTCTGACATAGTACATCAAAAAGTTATGATTTTGATAACTTTTCATCGTCAAAGCCTCATGAACACACACGCCAAGTTTCAAAAGGATCGGACGAAAGCCCTAGGAGGAGTTCGTTCAAATACGACCCCTGGAAATGACCAAAAAATCACAAAAACGTGAACTTTGACCCAAAATGACCGCCGTACCCTTTACCGAAACCCGGGTCACCAAGAGACTTTTTGGTGCGTCTCGATATGTTTCATACACCCTCCAAATCCCATCCGCGTGGATGAAACCGTGTCCGGGGGCTCCTCCGACAACCGAAACCTAGGTGGCGCCGTGGAGCCATTTCTGTACGCTCGTGCGCGAGACCCCCAAAATACGAAATTTTACGCCCGACTTTGGGGGGGTACGCACATTTTCATGAGTTTTTGGGGATATTAAAGCCTTGAAAAAGGCAATTCATTGGGTGGAAGAAAAAGGAAAATAATAATAAAAAAAAAAAAATAAACATTTGAAATACAATAGGGCTTCGCACGGTTTCCGTGCTCGGGCCCTTATAATAAAAATAATAATAATAATAAACATTCGAAATACAATAGGGCTTCGCACGGTTTCCGTGCTCGGGCCCTAAAAATTAAAGCTGCAAGCAGCGATGGGCGGGCCCTCGCACGTGCGCGCACGTCGAAATGTGCTCACATTGAAACGTGCATCACATAACCTTCATAACTGCAAGAAGTTTCAGACAGCTCTGTGAATGTCCTTCCTGCCGATTACTTCTTTCAATATTTTTATGCATCGCCACGCCCACAGCGATTCCCCAAAATTCATTGTTTTGATAACTTTTACTCAGGAAGTCTATTTGAACAGACCTACCAAGTTTGAAGTGAATTGGACACAATCCCTAGGAGGAGTTCGTTCAAACATGACCCCTTGTCAACCAGCCCAGAACAGCAAAAATGCAGATTTTTATAGAGCGCCACGCCCACAGCGATTCCCCAAAATTCATCGTTTTGATAACTTTTACTCAGGAAGACTATGTGAACACACTTACCAAGTTTGAAGTGAATTGGACACAATCCCTAGGAGGAGTTCGTTCAAACATGACCCCTTGTCAACCAGCGCAGAACAGCAAAAATGACGATTTTCATAGAGCGCCACGCCCACAGCGATTCCCCAAAATTCATCGTTTTGATAACTTTTACTCAGGAAGTCTATTTGAACAGACCTACCAAGTTTGAAGTGAATTGGATACAATCCCTAGGAGAAGTTCGTTCAAACATGACCTCTTGTCAACCAGCCCAGAACAGCAAAAATGCTGATTTTCATAGAGCGCCACGCCCACAGCGATTCCCCAAAATTCATCGTTTTGATAACTTTTACTCAGGAAGTCTATGTGAACACACTTACCAAGTTTGAAGTGAATTGGACACAATCCCTAGGAGGAGTTCGTTCAAACATGACCCCTTGTCAACCAGCCCAGAACAGCAAAAATGCAGATTTTCATAGAGCGCCACGCCCACAGCGATTCCCCAAAATTCATCGTTTTGATAACTTTTACTCAGGAAGTCTATGTGAACACACTTACCAAGTTTGAAGTAAATTGGATACCATCCCCAGGAGGAGTTCGTTCAAACATGATCCCTTGTCAACCAGCGCAGAACAGCAAAAATGAATTTTCATAGAGCGCCACGCCCACAGCGATTCCCCATAATTCATCGTTTTGATAACTTTTACTCAGGAAGTCTATGTGAACACACTTACCAAGTTTGAAGTGAATTGGACACAATTCCTAGGAGGAGTTCGTTCAAACATGACCCCTTGTCAACCAGGTCGAAACACGGGAAATGGCGATTTTCATTATTAAATATCTCGCTTTCTGTTCATTGTGGCTTATTGCTCCAAGAGACTTTTTTGTAGGTCTTGTCATGTTCTACAATTCGGCTGAGTTTCATAATTCTGTGTCCGAAACTGTGGCGGGGCTGTTCGAAAGAAAAATTCAAGGGGGCGCTATAGAGCGCTTTTGCCCCGCCCCCTCATTAATTATGCAGCCGAATTTTGCGTAACATTGGTCTTAACAACCCCAAGAAGTTTCAGACAGCTCTGACAAAGTATATGATAGCCGAACAGTTTTGCCTGAAAATCAGCCAAAAAGTAAAGGGAGTCTGTTTTTTCGAGGAAAAAAAAGGCAGCGTCCAGTTTGACGCACCGTCACGGCCACGCCCTCTGATAAAAAGTTGAAATTATTTCTCAGATGTCAAGTCCAAGGCCTTGACAACATCCACACCTAGTTTGAGGTGGATATGATCAATATTGTCCGAGCTGCACGCCATCTCGTAAAAGTGGTCTTTTTTGTCGTCACTAGGAGGCGCTATGAAAATCACCGAATATTTTTGTGGAAATGTATTTTAGGCCAGACTGCCATTATATATTCAAAGTTTGGTGAAGATTGGAGATTTTTTCACAAAGTTATAGCACTTTGAAATTTTATGGCAAAATGGAGAATTTCGTGGCCCCGCCCCTCTGACATAGTACATCAAAAAGTTATGATTTTGATAACTTTTCATCGTCAAAGCCTCATGAACCCATGTGCCAAGTTTCAAAAGGATCGGACGAAAGCCCTAGGAGGAGTTCGTTCAAATGCGACCCCTGGAAATGAGCCAAAAACCCTGAAAAGTCCAAATTTGGCAAAAATTGGACGCCGTACGGTTCACTGTAGCCTGGGACACCAAGAGACTTTTTTGTGCGTCTGGGCATGTTACATACTCCCACCAAGTCCCGTACACGTGGGCAAAACCGTGGCGAGGGGCACCTCCAAAAACGCGCACCTAGGTGGCGCTGTGGAGGCATATGCGTACGTCCATGTGTGAGACCCCCAAAATACGTAATTTTACACCTGACATTGGGGGGGTAGGCAAATTTTCGTGAGTTTTCGGGGGGATATGGGCTGTCGAAAATGCGATTCATTTAGGAAACTGAAGAATAAAAAAAAGAAAAATAATAAACATTAGAAAAACAATAGGGCTTCGCACGGTTACCGTGCTCGGGCCCTAATAATAATAATAAACATTCGAAATACAATAGGGCTTCGCACGGTTTCCGTGCTCGGGCCCTAATAATAAACATTCGAAACACAATAGGGCTTCGCACGGTTTCCGTGCTCGGGCCCTAATAAACATTCGAAATACAATAGGGCTTCGCACGGTTTCCGTGCTCGGGCCCTAATAAACAATCGAAATACAATAGGGCTTCGCACGGTTTCCGTGCTCGGGCCCTAATGATCACAACCTGCTCTACTGGATCAAATGACTGGATGTAAGCCTCCACATAAGGGTAGAAAATCTTATGAACCACGAATTTGTAACTGTGAACTCTTTACTAATGGACATCTCCCAGTTGTGCCATCTTTGTTGTATATCCTCTTTGTATTCATTATGAAAAAAAATACACATCATAATAAGTGCTGGCATTCTGATAGCTGCATACGAAATATCGCATCACATGTTACATGTTGTGAAAAAATGGAAAATCTGTGTGTGGCAGTCTTGCTGCCACCGTGGGTTCTTTAGCACGAACCAGACGAAGACCAAACCCGTTTGTGAATGATTTTATTCAAGCTTCCAGTCAGATCACACTACAGCCGATCACAGGCCTTTTTGCTGTCGTCTGCCGTGCGTCTTCGTCTTGTCCTTCCTCTCTGGCCCAGCACGCTACTGTGTGGAAAAGAGGGCGAGAGTGATTAGCCAGTTGGGCCCCGGAGTGCCAATCACTGTCACCTGGCGCTGCTCTCCTGAGCCCTCCCCACACCTCTCTCCTGCAGCTGATGCACCACGCCCCCGTCCACATGCCTCCACCGCCCGACTTAGGCCGGGGAGCCGTCCGGCCTAACCCCCCCCCCGCGCCTCCCCAAGGGAGCGGGAAAGGAAGTCTGCCACAGCCATCTGTGCCCCCGGCCTATGGACCACAGTGAACTTAAACGGCTGCAACGCCAGATACCACCGTGTGATCCGGGCGTTGGCATCCTTCATGCGGTGGAGCCACTGGAGGGGAGCTGGTGGTCCGAGCAGAGGGTGAATGGGCGCCCCAGCAGGTAGTACCGCAGAGCACCGACCGCCCACCGGATGGCCAGGCACTCCCTCTCCACCATGCTGTACCTGGCCTCTCTCTCGGACAGCTTGCGGCTGATGTACAGCACTGGGCGGTCGACGCGCCGCACCTGCTGGGACAGAACGGCCCCCAGCCCTCTGCCCGACGCATCAGTCTGCAGGACAAAAGGGAGAGAGAAGTTAGGTGTGTGGAGAAGGGGCTCCCCACAGAGGGCCTGCTTTACCCTCTCAAGCGACACCTGGCACTGCTCCGTCCACTGGACCGGATCTGAGGCACCCTTTCGGGTGAGGTCGGTTAAGGGGCTGGTCAGCTCTGCAAAGTTGGGAATAAATCGCCGGTAATAGCCGGCCAGCCCCAAAAACCGCCGCACCTCTTTTTTTGTCTTGGGCCTTGGGCAGGCCGCAATCGCTGCTGTCTTATCTACCTGTGGACGCACCTGCCCGCCGCCCAAGTGGTACCCCAGATACCGTACCTCCCTCCGTCCAACTGCACACTTCTTCGGGTTGGCCGTGAGCCCCGCCTACCTCAGTGACTCGAGCACCGCGGCCACCTGCTGCACATGCTCCGCCCAGGTGTTGCTGTGGATGATGACATCATCCAGGTAGGCGGCAGCATATGCAGCATGCGGCCACAGCACCCGGTCCATGAGGCGTTGAAATGTGGCTGGTGCCCCGAACAACCCGAACGGAAGTGTAACAAATTGGTACAAACCGTACGGAGTGGAGAAGGCCGTTTTCTCTTTGGACTCTGAAGACAGGGGAATCTGCCAGTAGCCCTTGGTCAAATCCAGCGTCGCGAAAAAGCGAGCAGTGCCCAGGCGATCCAGGAGTTCGTCGACCCGGGGCATCGGATAGGCATCAAACTGTGAAACATCATTCACCTTGCGATAGTCCACGCAGAACCGGATAGACCCATCTTTCTTGACTACAAGAACGATGGGGCTACACCAGGCACTGTGGGACTCTTCTATTACACCCATCTTCAACATGGCTTCCAGTTCAGCCTGAATCACTTTTCTCTTGTGTTCAGGTAGCCGATAGGGCCGTGAACGCACTGTCACGCCCGGGTGAGTCTCAACATGGTGTTGAATAAGGCTTGTGCGCCCTGGCAGGGGGGGGGGACACATCAGCGTAACGCTGCTGCAACCTGGCAATGTCTGCTCCCTGGGACGGTGAGAGATGGTTTTCACAAACGAGCAAGGCAGGATCGGTCGATTTTAGTACCTCCGGCCCCAGCTCATCTCTCTCTACAATTGCCGTCACCAGGGAGACAGACTCAGCCTCTCTCCAAGCTTTAAGGAGGTTGAGGTGATAAATCTGTGTCGCCCCTCCCCTGTCAGATCGCACAAGCTCATAGTCAACGTCACCCACTTGCCGTGTGACCACAAAGGGCCCTTGCCACTTGGCGAGTAATTTGGAGTTGGAAGATGGGAGCAATACAAGCACTTTATCTCCCGGTGAAAATTGTCTTAACTTGGATCCTCTGTTGTACAGCCGCTGCTGACGTTCCTGGGCCCGGAGCAAATTCTCGCGTGATAACTGACCCAGTGTGTGGAGTTTTGCTCTCAGGTCCAGGACGTATTAAACTTCGTTCTTACTTGGGCTCGGACCTTCCTCCCAGCTTTCCTACGGTGAACCAGACACAAGGGTTAGCTATGCTAGCTAACCAGGTTCAGCAGCTGGCAGCAGCCATTACCCAATCTGCTGCTGCTGCTGCTGCTACGCCGGCACCACCCCCACCTGCTGCTGTTCCCATTCCTTCGGGTTTACTGCCGGAGCCCCGGGTGGGACCTCCAGAACGATACGCTGGAGATCCGGAAGGCTGTAACCCCTCATCACCAACTGTTCCATCCTCTTTGCTCTGCAGCCCCAGACCTTCGCTTCAGAGGAGGCCAAAGTGGCGTTTGCCATCAACCACCTGACAGGTCGAGCCCGCCTGTGGGGAACAGCAGAGTGGGAACGCAAGACCACGGCCTGCTCCTCCTTCCAAGCCTTCACCACGGAGCTTCGTAAGGTGTTCGGCATAGCATCTGTGATGCCCACTAAATGTGATCACATCTGTGGTAGTTTCTATGTTTTTTTATAATTAATGTTTTATATAAATATCAGGAGGAATTGTGGGGTCGCCAGCAGGGGGCAGTGTGGCACTATTGTGCTCCGGGGGGCTTTACGTCAGTTTCGGTCGCTTTGCAGATTTCCTCTTTCTGCTGAGCGAGATAGAAAACGGACGCAGAGTTTTCCCTGTCTCATTTATTTCTCATATTTCCAGGTTGGTAAAATAGCCAAATGAAGCTAAATATGCTGTGTAATATGTAGTGTAGTATTGACATGTCACTGAATGTTTTAATGTCCGTTGATAAGTTGTTTATTGTATATATGGACATATCGGTACGTGTAGCAGTAGCCGCATTTTCGCGCCTGTTAGCGCCGCCTGTTGCTATAGTAACGGCAGACAGTTTTATTTTTAGCTCCTGGAACATTTCTGTAGTTAAGGTTTTATGGTTTTGAAATGTATGTATGATGTATAATATTGTGTAAACTGTTACAAGCTAATGTTAAAAACTAATTTCACATATGGTAAAAAGTGGTTAAAAACAAGTTAAAAATCTGTCAGCTCATGCATTTTAGTTGCAGTAACAGTGGTTATTGTCATTTGGGTCTAGTTGATCATACAAACTTTCACTCAGTATTTGCTGAAAGATGTGAAGACATTTTATGTTATTTTGAAGTTATGTGTTGAGGTCATAGTGAAAATTGAATGTACATGACAGATGAGGATTTAACTCATAAATGTTTGAATAAATCCTTTCTTCTCTTTCTGCTGAGCGAGATAGAAAACGGACGCAGAGTTTTCCCTGTCTCATTTATTTCTCATATTTCCAGAGAGAGCAAATAAGCTGCCTACATGGTGCTGTCCAGTACCTGTAACAGTTTATTGGGGGCTCGTCCGGGATCACTCCCATGCTGTGGCCGGAAGCTGATCCAGTGATACTGCAATCTTGGACCAAGAGTGACCTGATGCGACCAGCGAGCTGCAGCCAGTGAAAAAGATCACCAGATATCACAGAGTCTGTCTACTGATGAAGAGTTACCTGTGATAGAAAAAGAATGATGACCGTGCCGTGCTGAGATCACCACTCATCAAGAAAAAGGCGTGGATTGTGATCCTGGACTTTGTGACCAAGTGCGAGGAATTGGGAAGCAGTTATGGCGGATGGTGAGAGGAAAAGGCTGATGTGGGCCATCAAAAAGACCCTGCTCACCCTCTCTGCAGATGAACTGTTCCAGATTGCCAAGTCAGTGGGTTCAGTGCCAGGAATGGACGAGTCTTGCGTCAAGCCAACAGATGAGAAGGGTTGTTTTGAGTACATTTGCAATTTCATGTCCAGTGAGCCTTCACTGGAGTTAGAGGATTTTGGGATGGCACATTTATTAAATTTAAGGGAGGTAATCGACACAGTCATTCAAGGTCGTGATTCACAAGTTGCTGTCGCAATTGATGTATTGGCCAGTGGGGATGTAAGTCATGCTAATGATAACATTAACACAACTGATGAAGGTAATGCTACTGATTTGGGGGTGGCTAGGGCAACCCACATGGCGCCCTCTATGGCTAGTGACACACATGACACAGAGCTGCAGAAAATACTTACAAATTATGAGGAGCTGAGTAGGAAAATTATGCAGTACAAACACACAACCACTCCACAGTCTATACCTCAGGCATCTGTAAAGACAGGACTCACCTCACAGAGTAGTAATGTAGCAGGCATCAGAGGGTTAAGTGAAAACACAACACCATTGACACATGACAAGTTGCTCTCCTTAAGAGAGTTGTCCTACCTTCATCGCAGGGAACTGAAGATTCAGGGGGGGCAGATTGGGGACCAGGGGTCGGATCTCAGCTACAACAGTGTCTGTCGGCAGATGGAAGATGGCTTAAAGGAGCAGTTCAGTGATGCAGAGGTTGTAAGAGCCGTCCTCAAAGTCATCAAGCCAGGAACTTTTAAAGACATGTTGATGAATAAAGATGATCTGTCTGTAGAGGAGCTAAAAGCCTTCCTCCATTCCCACCTGGGTGAGCAAAGTAACACCGAGCTCTTCCAGGAGCTCATGTGCACTAAACAAAAAGACAATGAAACACCCCAACAGTTCTTATACAGAGTCATAGGACTTAAACAGAAGATTATGCTGGCCTCAAAACATGCTGACACAGATGTCAAGTATAGTGCAACCACAGTGCAGGATGTGTTTCTCCACACCGTGTATCAGGGCCTAGGTCATAAACATGATGATGTCCGCAGAGAGCTGAAGCCATTGCTTGTGGACACCAGAGTATCAGATGAGGCAATCCTGAAACAGATGAAGAAAATAATGTGTGATGAAAGTGAAAGGCAGCGAAGGCTAGGTCCCGCCATCCGCCAAAGGCTAACAAATGTGCACAGTGCTCAGTCAGAAGTCAATGCGGCACAGTGTCCCGGTGTAAAGGAGAAGGTGCCAAAACCAGATGTGATCCAGCAGTTAACAGAAAAACTTGAACAGCTTACCAGTATGGTCGAGCTCATGAGACAGTCAATGCAGACACAGGCAACAGGACAGTTCAGCCACAACGGGAAAGGCAAAGGAGACCGCAGGAGAGAGAAACCATACGGCTGTGACAAGTGTGTGGAGCAAAATCGTCCCGACTGTTCTCACTGTTTTCACTGTGGTGAAGAAGGGCACCGGGCAGTGGGCTGTCTAAAGAGACCAACACGCCAGGGAAACTGGAGCCGGTCTCTGCCGAGGGACACACAGTGACCGGGTCTCAGCGATCGTCCCAACCTGACACTTGTCATACTGATCAACCTGGAAATGAAAGACTGACAAAAGGCTCAAACACTCAAACAAAAGACAAAACAACAGAATAGAGACAGAGACACCCAGACAAGACAGCCACTCTATTTACTCATGACTTACCCCACAGCAAAGGGGGACGCCTAGCCAAACTCATTGGAAAGAGAGCTCTCACCCATTGTAACCTAAATGGATTAGCAGTCAGTGCTCTGCTAGACACTGGGGCCCAAGTAAGCATGATTGATAGAGACTGGAAGAGTAAATATTTACCTGACACTCCTGTGAGGCCACTCAGTGACATTGTTGGTGACGAAGACCAGTTAAAGGTGTATGCGGTGAACGGTGAACTCCTCCCGTTTGATGGCTGGGTTGCTCTTACAGTCAATTTGATGGGGAATGAGGATCCTAATCTGTCAATCACTGTGCCTTTTCTTGTCAGCAGTCTTGCTCTGGAGAGACCACTGCTGGGTTTTAACGTGCTAGAAGAGATGATACAAGAACAACCTGATAAGATGATTTCAACCCTTGTCGTCCTACTCTGCAACGCCTTGTGTATACCATCAGACAAGGCAGAGCTCCTGGTGAGCTTCATCCAAGCCAGCGAACCCTCTGTGCAGTGCGGGCGCCTACGGACAGGCAGACAGGACATTTTTATCCCAGCAGGTCAGATAGCCTGGGTCAAGTGCCAAGTCCCTCCCCACATGAGTACATCTGACGCAGTCTTTCTATTTGAGCCTGATGAAAACAATGTGCAGTTGACAGAACTGGATGTAGGTGAAGGTCTGTTGGAGGTACAAAATCCAAGAAAACCCTATATAGCTGTACCTGTGGGTAACAACACAAAACATGCAGTCACTCTACCAAGAAAGACAGCACTTGGTAGCATCCATTGTGTCGAAAAGGTGATCGCCATAGACCCACCCGAAGCACCCAAGCCCACAGTGACTATTAACAGTGCTGTATCAACATCTGTTGACACCCATCCATCATCATGGCAACCTCCCATCGACCTCAGTCACCTTGATGATACACAAAAAGAAAAAGTCAACAAAATGCTGCGTGAAGAAGCCAGAGCTTTTGCGCGTGACAGTGATGATATTGGATGCATACCAAGCCTACAAATGTCGATCACCCTCACAGATGAAATCCCTGTACAGAGAGCATACTCAGCAGTCCCAAAGCCACTGTTTAAGGAGGTAAAGGAGTATGTGCAGGAGCTGTTGATGAAAGGCTGGATTGTCAAATCCAAGTCCCCGTATGCTGCCCCAGTTGTCTGTGTGAGAAAGAAGGATGGCAGCCTACGCCTTTGTATTGATTACCGCCTTCTGAACAAAAAGACTGTGCCTGATCGACATCCGCTGCCCAGAATACAAGACCTGACAGACACACTGGGGGGCTACACCTGGTTTAGCATCCTCGACCAGGGAAAAGCTTACCATCAGGGCTTCATCGCCGAGGGTTCACGCCACCTGACTGCCTTCGTCACCCCGTGGGGCCTCTATGAATGGGTCCGTATCCCATTCGGACTCTCAAATGCCCCAGCAGCATTCCAGCGGAGCATGGAGGAGGTGCTAGGTACACTCAGGGATGAATGCTGCATCCCATATCTGGATGATGTGCTCTGTTATGCACGAACATTTGATGAACATGTGGAGGCCCTCCGCAAAGTTCTCCAGGCTCTTCAACAGCACGGAGTAAAACTGAGACCTGAGAAATGTGAGCTTTTCAGACAGGAAGTCAGGTATGTGGGCCGCCTGGTGTCAGCTGATGGTGTCAAGATAGACCCACGGGACCTTGAAGCAGTCAAAACCTTGACAAGCAAGACACCACAGACAGTTGGTGAGGTAAGGAAACTGACCGGCTTCCTGGGATATTATCGCTCGTACCTCCAGGATTTTTCCAGGATCGCAAAGCCAATCTATGAGCTTCTCCAGACCAAACCAGGGAGAGCCCAGAGTCAAACACGGGGGAAAACCGCCAAACGCCCCCAGCTGCCTTCCCGAGAGCCTGTTGACTGGACCCCTCAGCATCAGGAAGCCTTAGAGCAACTGGTCACCGTCCTCACAACCCCACCTGTCCTAGCATATCCTGATTTTAACCTACCTTTCACGCTACATACAGACGCTTCAGACCAAGGCCTGGGGGCTGTCCTCTATCAGCGCCAGAATGGAAAGCTGAGAGTCATTGGCTATGGCTCGAGGACTTTGACACCGGCTGAACGCAACTACCACCTGCACAGTGGAAAACTGGAGTTCCTCGCATTGAAATGGGCTGTATGTGAAAAGTTTCGGGACCACTTGTACTATGCTCCCTATTTCACTGTGTACACAGACAACAACCCCCTGACTTACATCATGAGCACAGCAAAGCTTAACGCTGTGGGTCATCGGTGGGTGGGAGAGCTCTCAGATTTCCGGTTCGACATCAGGTACAGGCCTGGAAAATCAAATGTGGATGCTGACACATTGTCCCGCCTCCCCTTGGACATGGAGAAATATGAGGTGGCTTGTACAGAGGAGCTCTCAAATGAGGCAGTGCGTGCTACATGGGATGGGAGTCGGGCAGCAGAAAGGAAGGATGTGGCGTGGGTTGCAGCACTTAACATGTGTTCCTTGGATCCTTCCCCACAACCACAGTGTCACCTGCCAGCTATCAGCCATGATGATCTTGTTAAGGCTCAAAGAGAGGATCAAGATTATTGAGTTAAAGGAGTCAAACACCAAACTGACAGATGACATACGCCAAACTGTGAGTGGAGCCACCCGAAAGCTACTGCATGAGTGGAGTAAGTTGCAACTTGAAAACGGCCTCCTTTACAGAAAGACGAACCAGCAAAAGCAGTTAGTCCTCCCTCTGAAACACAGGCAAATAGCTCTGAAATACCTTCATAATGAGATGGGTCATGTAGGCACAGAAAGAGTGCTCCATCTTGCTCGGGAAAGATTCTACTGGCCCTTTATGGCTAAAGAAATTGAAGACTATGTCACCCGAAAATGTCCCTGTATCAGGTCTAAGAAACCCACGACACACACTCGAGCTCCTATGGGTAGCATCACATCCAACTTCCCTTTAGAACTTGTGTGTATTGACTACTTGCATTTGGAAACCAGTTGTGGGGGATATGAATATATCCTTGTAGTGATTGATCATTTCACAAGATTTGCTCAGGCCTACCCAACAAAGAACAAGAGCGGGAAAACAGCTGCTGAGCGCATCTTCAATGATTTCATACCCCGGTTTGGATATCCATCTAAACTACATCATGACCAGGGTCGTGAATTTGAGAACAAACTGTTCCAATCACTACAGCAGCTGTCAGGGGTTGGTCACTCACGGACGTCGCCGTACCACCCACAAGGCAACCCAGCTGAGCGGTTGAACTGCACCATCCTCCAGATGTTAAGAACATTGACTGATAGTGAGAAACTGCGGTGGAAGGGTCACCTCCCGCATGTGTTACACGCCTACAATTGTACCAGACATGAATCAACCGGCTATTCACCGTTTTTCCTCCTCTATGGCCGTCACCCACATCTCCCAGTCGACTTGCTGTTTGGATTGGTTGGAGAAAGGGAACCATACTCGCCTAGAGGATTTGCAGAGAAATGGGCTAAGAAGATGTCAGAAGCCTACCGCATTGCCGGCGAGAATAGCAAAAAGTCTAGTGCAAGGGGAAAAGTGACATATGACAAGAAAGCAAGAGGGGTTGTACTACGCCCAGGGGACAGAGTTCTGGTCCGGAACCTCAGTGAACGTGGAGGACCAGGAAAATTAAGGGCATATTGGGAGAAGACAATATACGTAGTCAAACGTCAGCTTGCTGAGAACCCAGTATACGTTGTCTGCCCTGAAACTCGAGACAAACGGAAAAGCAGAACACTGCACCGCAATCTCCTGTTGCTGGTGAACGACTTGCCTGTCGATGTCACTCTACCTGATACCAGACCTATCCCTAAGAAGAAAACGCATAACCGACAAGACCAAGAGAGAATGACAGACACTCAGAGACAAGCAGACACGAGTGATGACAGTGAAAATGATTCAGATGATGATTCTGGCTCAGGATACTGGTTAAGGAGACTAACTGAAAGGGCGGAGAAAAGACCTGCGACCTACCAAGAGCAACTCACTAAGTATCCAGAGACTCAGGGGTCAGAACCAGCACCTGTAAGGAGAGAAAGTCATACTGTACCTCAACACTTACCAAATCCTACTGAGAAGAGACACGATGCTGATGAAAACCTTTTGCACCCTGAACCTGTGGAAGGGGCGGAAAACAATGGACACCACGACTCTGACCCAGAAGCTCGACCTTTGCCCCCTCCTGTAGAGTACATGCAGTCAGAGGTTAGGAGGTCCGCTCGTGACAGAAAGCCACGCCATTTTCTCACATATGAGTCATTAGGTGAACCGTCAGTCCAGTCACACGCCACAGTTAACTCAGTGACCGGGTACACAGCACCCTATATACCTGTGATCGAGGCACCTAATCACCCTACACCTGCACACTCACTCTTTCCATACATTCCACCTCTTTGCATGCCATATTCACACCCACTCCTTTACTCCCAGACCCCATACATGCCATACACTTACCAAGCACCAGCCACATACATTCCAGCCAGGCTTGTTTGCTGAATAGAAATTGGAGAATCAAGGTTAAGAGAAAAAAATGTTTTGATTTGTCAGGAGCCATTCGTTTTTGTCAGGGAGCGTGTGATGCCCACTAAATGTGATCACATCTGTGGTAGTTTCTATGTTTTTTTTATAATTAATGTTTTATATAAATATCAGGAGGAATTGTGGGGTCGCCAGCAGGGGGCAGTGTGGCACTATTGTGCTCCGGGGGGCTTTACGTCAGTTTCGGTCGCTTTGCAGATTTCCTCTTTCTGCTGAGCGAGATAGAAAACGGACGCAGAGTTTTCCCTGTCTCATTTATTTCTCATATTTCCAGGTTGGTAAAATAGCCAAATGAAGCTAAATATGCTGTGTAATATGTAGTGTAGTATTGACATGTCACTGAATGTTTTAATGTCCGTTGATAAGTTGTTTATTGTATATATGGACATATCGGCACGTGTAGCAGTAGCCGCATTTTCGCGCCTGTTAGCGTCGCCTGTTGCTATAGTAACGGCAGACAGTTTTATTTTTAGCTCCTGGAACATTTCTGTAGTTAAGGTTTTATGGTTTTGAAATGTATGTATGATGTATAATATTGTGTAAACTGTTACTGTAAACTGTAAACTGTAAGCTAATGTTAAAAACTAATTTTACATATGGTAAAAAGTGGTTAAAAACAAGTTAAAAATCTGTCAGCTCATGCATTTTAGTTGCAGTAACAGTGGTTATTGTCATTTGGGTCTAGTTGATCATACAAACTTTCACTCAGTATTTGCTGAAAGATGTGAAGACATTTTATGTTATTTTGAAGTTATGTGTTGAGGTCATAGTGAAAATTGAATGTACATGACAGATGAGGATTTAACTCATAAATGTTTGAATAAATCCTTTCTTCTCTTTCTGCTGAGCGAGATAGAAAACGGACGCAGAGTTTTCCCTGTCTCATTTATTTCTCATATTTCCAGAGAGAGCAAATAAGCTGCCTACATGGTGCTGTCCAGTACCTGTAACACATCCATCGGTCCAGACGTCACAGGGGGTCTGATGGACTTGAGCCAAGGTGAACAAACTGTCGCTAACTACGCCATTGAGTTCCGCATCAGGGCCCGTCAGAGTTACTGGAACGAGGCTGCCATTTGTGACGCTTATCTGCGGGGTCTGGAGGACTACATTAAAGACGAGTTGGTCTCTCATAACCTTCCCTCTTCTCTGGATGGACTTATTGAACTTACATCCCGGATAGATCGCCGCGTGCAGGCAAGACGCCAAGAGAGGCGGCAAGGACAGGCAAACCAGCGGCTGCTGGGCCGACCACGTGTTCCTCCAGAGACTTTGGGCAACTAGGCATCATCCGGATACCACTGCCTGCCCCGGTTCCTGTCAATGCCCTAGATGGTCATCTCCTGGGGAAAGTGACTCACCAGACCACACCCATCCGCATGCTTATGTCCGGTAACCACCACGAGACAATCCAGTTTCACATTCTGCAGTCTCCCCGAATCCCTCTCATCCTGGGATTCCCGTGGCTCCGTCGCCATAACCCTCATGTCGACTGGGCGACGGGGTCAATCCTGGGGTGGGGGTCATCTTGTCATCAAGTGTGTCTCCAACAAGCAGCTGCTACCCTGCTGTCCCGCTGTCCCAGTCCTCTGCCTGACCTGTCAGGGGTGCCAGTAGAATACCATGACTTCAGGGAGGTCTTCAGCAAGGTTAAGGCAACCTCATTGCCCCCACACCGGCCATATGACTGTGCCATCGACCTGCACCCCGGCTCTACTCCTCCTAGGGGGCGCCTGTACTCACTGTCAGCTCCAGAGAGGGAGGCCATGGAGACCTACATCAATGACTCTTTGGCAGCAGGCATCATCCGTCCCTCCTCGTCTCCTGTTAGTGCTGGCTTCTTCTTCGTCCAGAAGAAAGATAAATCTCTTCGGACCTGTATTGATTATCGAGGCCTGAATGACATAACTGTCAAGAACCGCTACCCCCTTCCTCTCATCTCCTCTGCCTTTGAGCTCCTGGAGGGGGCCATTTTCCAAATTGGACCTTCGCAACGGCTACCATTTGGTCCGCATCTGGGAGGGGGATGAGTGGAAGACAGCCTTCATCACCCCCACTGGACACTACGAGTATCTAGTCATGCCCTTCGGCCTCACCAACGCCCCTGCTGTCTTCCAGGCCCTGGTTAATGACGTGCTCCGGGACATGTTGAATAAGTACGTGTTTGTTTACCTGGATGACATATTGATCTTTTCCAAGACCAAAGAGGAACACGTCCACCATGTCCAGGAAGTTCTGCAGCGGCTCCTTGAGAACTCTCTCTTTGTCAAAGCCGAGAAGTGCGAGTTTCACTCCTCCTCTGTGTCCTTCTTGGGTTTCATCGTGGGTCGTGGGAGCATCCAGATGGACCCCGCCAAGGTGTCAGCTGTCTCAGATTGGCCCACTCCTGACTCTCGCAAACAACTGCAACGGTTCCTGGGCTTTGCCAACTTTTACCGGAGGTTCATCAGGGGTTACAGCATGGTAGCCGCTCCTCTCACGGCTCTGACTTCCTCCAAGGTGCCGTTCCAGTGGTCATCCGCAGCCAATGAGGCCTTCCGGTCCCTCAAAGCCAGGTTCACGTCAGCCCCCATCCTCCAAATGCCTGACCCAGAAAGGCAATTTGTGGTGGAGGTGGACGCCTCTGACGTGGGAGTAGGAGGGGTGCTCTCCCAGCGGGCAGCCAAAGACCAGAAGCTCCATCCATGCGCCTTCTTCTCCCGGCGACTGACCCCGGCTGAGAGGAATTACGACATCGGCAATCGAGAGCTTCTGGCAGTCAAACTGGCTCTGGAGGAGTGGCGTCACTGGCTGGAAGGAACTACGGTGCCGTTTTTGGTCTGGACCGACCACAAAAATCTGGAATACATTCGGTCAGCCAAGAGGCTGAACTCCCGACAGGCCAGATGGGCTCTGTTTCTGACCAGATTTAACTTTTCCCTCTCCTACCGGCCGGGGTCCCGCAACGTGAAGCCTGATGCCCTGTCCCGGCAGTTTTTGAGAGAGGAGGACTCGGCTGCCAGTTCCGACACCATTCTCCCCTCCTCTAGTCTGATAGCATCACTCAGCTGGGAGGTGGAGGAAAGGATTAAGGCAGCTTTAGAAAATCAGCCTGGGCCCAGCTCGTGTCCTCCTAACCGCCTGTTCGTCCCCGCTTCCCTACGGTCCGACGTCCTCCAGTGGGCCCACAACTCCCTGCTCACCTGTCACCCTGGGATCCAGCGGACCAAAGAAGTGGTGCAACAAAGATTTTGGTGGGCGACTCTGGCTGAAGACACCCGGGAGTTTGTGAACGCCTGCCCAGTCTGCAACCAGCACAAACCCTCACACAAGGCCCCCGCTGGATTCCTGCATCCATTGCCGGTGCCCCACCGGCCCTGGTCCCACATCTCCCTAGACTTTGTTACCGGTCTGCCACTGTCCAACGGCCACACCACTATTCTCACAGTGGTAGATTGGTTCAGCAAGATGGCACATTTCGTGCCCCTGCCCAAGCTTCCCTCAGCCAAGGAGACGGCTGAACTGGTTCTGCTACACGTGTTTCGGCTGCATGGTTTCCCTACTGACGTGGTCTCCGACCGGGGGCCCCGATTCACCTCCGTTTTCTGGAGGGAGTTCTGCACGCTGGTGGGGGCCACCGTCAGTTTGTCATCCGGGTTCCACCCCCAGTCCAACGGCCAGTCTGAGAGGATGAATCAGGAGATGGAGACTGCTTTACGCTGCATGGTCTCTCAAGACCCCTCATCCTGGTCCCGGCAGCTTCTGTGGGTGGAATACGCCCATAATACCCTGACCAGCTCTGCAACTGGACTCTCTCCATTTCAATGCGCCTACGGGTTCCAACCCCCACTCTTTCCCGCCCTGGAGAAGGAGGTTTCCTGCCCATCAGTGCAAGCCTTCATCCGTCGCTGCCGCAGGACCTGGACTCAGGCCCGAACCACTCTTCTTCACTCCACTGACCGCTATTCCACCACGGCCAACCGTCGTCGATCTAAGGCTCCGACTTTTCAAGTTGGCCAGAAGGTGTGGTTGTCTACCCGGGATCTACCCTTACGCGTAGAAGCGAAGAAGTTGGCTCCTAGATTTATTGGACCCTTTGAGGTTCAAAAGGTCATCAACCCTGCTGCGGTGAAGCTCAAGCTACCCAGGTCCATGCGGGTCCACCCCACTTTCCATGTGTCCAAAGTCAAACCCGTCCGTGAGAGCCCCCTGGTCCCCGCTGCTCCTCCCCCGCCCCCACCCCGCATCATCGAAGGGAGTCCCGCCTACACCGTCCGTCGTCTCCTTCGTTCTCGTCGCCAGGGAAGGGGTCTCCAGTACCTGGTGGATTGGGAGGGGTATGGTCCTGAGGAAAGGTCCTGGGTCCCTGCACGGCATATTTTGGATGCTTCCCTCATCAGGGAGTTCCATCGATGTCACCCAGATCAACCGGCTAGGTCCTCCACACCCTCTAGGAGTACTACCAGTCCGCCTCCCTGTTCACCCGAGGTCTCTGACCACAACTCTGAGTATGAGGAAACCCCTTCGGAGGAGGAGGCACCTTCTGAAGCAGGGGAGGAGGAGGACATGGAGCTTTCAGAGGAATATTAACCTCCCCTGGGCCCACGCCACCCTCCCGACTCAGCATTTCATCTTTTTGGACGTCAGGAGCCGTCCCTTGAGGGGGAGGTTCTGTCACAGTCTGCTCCCCTTTCACCTGCCTCTCAGTAATTTTCCATTCCCTCTCCACTCACCTGCCAGCCACGCCCCCCTCATCAGACCTACTCCCTTCACCTGCTTGACTCACCTGCTTCCCATCACCATTTAAGCTAGGATTTAAGCTCTCCCAGCTCACTCACTCTCTGCCAGATTGTTCTCTATGCTCACGCAAGACTTTCCAGCACTCTCCGGACTGATTTCCTGCTGCCGACTCTGCCTGCCTTGGACTAACCTGTTTGCTGTACTCCCGGTAACCGACCCTGCCTTCCGTCTTCGACCACGAGCTTCTGATCCCTCTGGAATCTGCCAGCTGGTGTCGGCCCAGCTACTGGTGGCTTGCTCCTGGTACGTCTGCCTTAACTCCTGCCTACCTGCTCGCTGGACTGGTGTTCCCAGCCTAAGCCCCTGGACTTTCCCTGTGCCCAGAGAGACTGTTTCCTGCATGTGCTGCATTTGGGTTCTAATTACACCCGTTACAGAGGATGGTAAATACTTGTTCGAATAGACTTGATGCCCAATAATCCGTACAGCTCTCTCAGTGTTCGTGACATAAATTGGGTGCCTTGGTCAGTCAGGATCTCTTTCGGGATCCCAACTCAGGGGATAACTTGAAACCCCCTGAATCCTTACCGGAACGCTGTACGTCTCTCCTGGACCGGGGGAGGGCGCCGGAGGACCGACAACCCGGATCACCTGCCCGACCTCCATCAGCGGACACTCACGGCGGAAGTGTCCGGGCTGCCCGCACCTCCAGCACTCCTGCCCTGCCGCCTGAGGGACCCTCTGTGGGCTAAGAGCAGCGCCCGTAGCGACTGGACCCTGTGGCGGAAGAGGGAGAGAGGGGATATTATTACGGGGAGCAGGGGAGGGGCGGGTGTGTGGTGCGGGGGGACCGGGTGCAGGCGCGGGTCTCCTGCGAGGTGCCGGGCTGGGACGGTCGGAGGGCGCTGGCCGCGCCTCTGATGCCTGGCCCCGGGGGTGGACGGCCAGATGGTCCTCCAGCCGCCAGGTCGTCGGGCCGGTGACAGCGGACCCACTCGAGGGTGCCAGCCGGCAGCCCCTCCACAAACTGTTCCAGCTCGACTTTCTCCATCAGCTGTCTCTCGCCCGTGGTCTCCCCCGGTTGCAGCCATCTGTACGCCGCGTCCCTCAGCTGCTGGGCATAGGTGAACGGGCGGTCGGCGGGCCCCAGCTTGGTCCCCCGAAACCTCCGGCGGTGGTCCTCGGCGGAGTGTCCCAGTCGGTCTAAGACAGCCTCCTCACGGACTGGTACTGCCCCCGCGAGGAGGCAGGCAGGCCGAGCGCCGCTGTCTGCGCGTCTCCAGACAACAGTGGAAGCAGCTGCACGGCCCACTCTGCCTCCGGCCAGCCGCACGCCGCCGCTGTGGCCTCGAACATCTCGAGGTAAGACTGGGCATCGTCGTTCCCGACTCATTGTCTGAACCACACTCTTGATCTTGTTCTTTCATATGGCACTGAAATTGATAATCGAATCCTCTTCTATCTGACCATTTTTTAATAACCTTTGAGTTCATACTATTGGACTATAAGCCTTTGTGTAGAAACTTCTACAGCAGATGTTTATCTGATAGTGCTGTAGCCAAATTTAAGGAAACGATTCCTTCAGTATTGAATTCAATGCCATGTCTAACTGTAACAAAGGACTTGTCTGCTTCCTTTAGCCCCTCACAAATAGATCATCTTGTTGATAGTATTACAGGTTCATTATGGACAACTCTAGACTCTATTGCACCTCTGAAAAAGAAGATAATTAAACAAAGAAGGCTAGCACCATGGTATAGCCAGCAGACTCGCAAATTAAAACAAGAGGCACGTAAATCTGAACGCAAATGGCGTGCCACTAAACTGGAAGAATCTCATCTAGTCTGGCAAGATAATCTCAGAACATACAGGAAGGCTCTCCGTAATGCCAGAGCAGCCTACTACTCTTCTTTAATTGAGGAGAATAAGAACAACCCCAGGTTTCTCTTCAGCACTGTAGCCAGGCTAACAGAGAATCACAGCTCTACTGAACCATCTATTCCTTTAGGTCTAAGTAGCAATGATTTCATGAGCTTCTTTAATGATAAGATTATAACTATTAGAGACAAAATCCATCACCTTCTGCCCTCAACAGGCATTGATCTGCATTCTGATACAGCAAGTTTGGAAACAGCTGTAAAACCTGATATGTATTTAGACTGTTTTTCTCCCATCGACCTTCATCAAATAACTTTAATCATTTCTGCAGCTAAGCCTTCAACCTGTCTCTTAGACCCCATCCCAACCAGGCTGCTCAAGGATGTTTTACCTCTAGTTAGTCATTCGTTATTGGATACAATTAATCTGTCTTTATTATCAGGACATGTACCTAAGTCCTTTAAGGTAGCTGTAATTAAACCTCTTCTTAAAAAGCCCACTCTAGACCCAGAGGTTTTAGCCAACTATAGACCGATATCAAACCTTACCTTTGTGTCTAAGATACTTGAGAAAGCTGTAGCTAATCAACTGTGTGACTTTCTCTATAACAATAGTCTATTTGAGGATTTTCAGTCAGGATTTAGAGTGCATCATAGCACAGAGACCGCATTAGTCAAGGTTACAAATGACCTCCTAATGGCATCAGACAAAGGACTAATCTCGGTACTTGTCCTGTTAGATCTTAGTGCTGCATTTGACACCATTGACCATCAAATTCTTTTACAGAGAATGGAACATCAAATTGGCATCAAAGGAACCGCCCTAAGCTGGTTTAAATCGTATTTCTTAGATCGATCTCAGTTTGTTCACGTCAATGATGAATCCTCCATGCATACCAAAGTTTGTCATGGAGTCCCACAAGGTTCTGTACTAGGACCACTTTTATTTAGTTTATATATGCTTCCTTTAGGGAACATTATTAGGAATCACTCTATCAATTTTCATTGTTATGCTGACGACACCCAAATATATTTATCGATCAAGCCTGATGCAACCAATCAGTTAACTAAACTCCAAGCATGCCTTAAGGATATAAAAAATTGGATGACCTATAATTTTCTGATGTTAAATTCAGACAAAACTGAAGTTCTTGTAATTGGACCCAAGCACCTCAGAAACTCTCTTTCTAGAGACTTAGTTACTTTAGACGGTATCACCCTGGCCTCCAGCTCCACTGTAAAGAATCTTGGAGTTGTTTTTGATCAGGATTTGTCCTTTAATGTCCACATAAAACAAATTTCGAGGACTGCATTCTTCCACTTACGTAACATCGCTAAAATCAGACGCACTGTTTCTCAAGCAGATGCAGAAAAACTAGTCCACGCATTTGTTACTTCTAGGCTGGACTATTGTAACTCTTTGTTATCAGGCTGCTCTAATAAGTCTCTTAGGACTTTACAGTTAATTCAGAATGCTGCTGCATGTGTTCTGACAGGAACCAAGATCAGAGATCACATCTCTCCCATTTTGGCTTCCTTGCATTGGCTCCCTGTTAAATCTAGAATAGAATTTAAAATTATCCTCCTTACTTACAAAGCTCTTCATGGTCAGGCACCATCATATCTAAAAGAGCTCATAGTACCTTACTATCCCTCTAGAACACTGCGCTCTCAGGACGCTGGGTTCCTTGTGGTTCCTATAGTCTCCAAAAGTAGATTGGGAGCCAGAGCTTTCAGCTATCAGGCTCCTCTTCTGTGGAACAAACTACCAATCTGGGTTCGGGAGGCAGACACGGTCAACACTTTTAAGAGTAGACTTAAAACTTTCCTTTTTGATAAAGCGTATAGTTAGGGCTGGCTCAGGTCATCCCTTAGTTATGCTGCCATAGGATTAGACTGCCGGGGGACTCCCCAGGGTTATGCCTAGCCAGGCACGGTATTGGTTAAAGATGTAGTCACATCTCCCTTACCGAAAACCCTCCCTCCTACTCTGCCTCTCTCTCTCTGTCCTGTCTGTCTGTCTGTCTGTCTGTCTGTCTGTCTGTCTGTCTGTCTGTCTGTCTGTCTGTCTGTCTGTCTCTCTCTCTCTCTGGACATGTCTCATTAATGCATGCTACTAACCAAACTTCCCCGGAGTTTCTGTGCTCTGTCGTCCAGCAGGTTTTTCGTGGATCGTGGCTGCTGCTGTGATCCTGGACGACGCCCACTACACATATTACTACTGTCATTAATACTACTATATCTGCTACTGTGGTCACTTTATCATTCATTGTCATTCTGTCAGTCATTGTAACTGTACAAAATGTTTATGTTGATTGTCCTGTACACGTGACATCCATTGCACGTCTGTCCGTCCTGGGAGAGGGATCCCTCCTCTGTGGCTCTTCCTGAGGTTTCTTCCACATTTTTTCCCTGTTAAAAGGTTTTTTGTGGGCAAGTTTTTCCTCACTCGAACCGAGGGTCTAAGGACAGAGGGTGTCATTCTCTGTACAGATTGTAAAGCCCTCCGAGGCAAATGTACTTTGTGACTTTGGGCTATACAAATAAAATTGAATTGAATTGAAATTGAATCCTATGCAGGATCATGCCGGAGAGCGAGGGGCCCGGTGGCGTCGCCCCCGCCCGGTTCAACATTGCCTCCAGCAGCTGCGTCTGCCGCTCGGTCTGCTGCTGCAGCGCCGCGAGCTGTTGCCTGCTGGCCACTGCCTGGTCCCGGCTCATCGCGGCAAGCTCCGCCACCATTTGGGCCAGCGCCGTTACTGGCTGCACATGCTGTGGCTCCGACATCGGCTCTCGTGCTACGTTGGTTGGGCGCCGAAATGTGGCAGTCTTGCTGCCACCGTGGGTTCTTTAGCACGAACCAGACTGAGACCAAACCCGTTTGTGAATGATTTTATTCAAGCTTCCAGTCAGATCACACTACAGCCGATCACAGGCCTTTTTGCTGTCGTCTGCCGTGCGTCTTCTTCTTGTCCTTCCTCCCTGGCCCAGCACGCTACTGTGTGGAAAAGAGGGCGAGAGTGATTAGCCAGTTGGGCCCCGGAGTGCCAATCACTCTCACCTGGCGCTGCTCTCCTGAACCCTCCCCACACCTCTCTCCTGCAGCTGATGCACCACGCCCCCGTCCACACTGTGCATTGTAAAAAGAGCAGTATACAAAAAGGAGTCATTATCAATTATAATTCAAACAGGTTATAATATCTTGTCGTTAATGGTGTGTATGCTGATTTTGAAATGTGGCTCTTGTAGATACAATGCCTGTTACTGAGCGGTGAAACCTTTTCGCTTTTGATATTTAGGTTGTAGCATTTAGGAAATATACCTTCCTGTTTTTCTGTTTCTCTCATCAAGTTACTGTGTGTCATTTGCAGCCAAACAATTACATGTAACAATACTGGTGAATATGTGTGTATCTAAAATTTGTTGGTGATTATCATGTCACCCCCTAAACATATAAACAGTTTAGATATTATGTGTTTGAATGAAATGTCACTCTATAGATTTATGTTGAAATGCAGTAGTCAATAAACTTTCAGCAAATGAAGCATATTATTATCTTTTATTAGGGCATGCATCTTTCCTTGAGTTTACACATTTGATAACTTTAATATTTCACAATAGAAGCACCACATAACAAAAGGAACATGTCCAATTTTATGGCTGTAGATGGAAAAATATCATGTCTCACAGAGCAAGACTCCTGAACTACAAGACTCAACAGAAAAGACACAATCTGTTTGAAGCCAGGTGTACAAAAGAAGACAGCAAGCTGTGATTCTATTTGTAAAAAACACCTCAAAGTACCTTTTAATGCAACAAGCAGATTCACAAACACTGTCAGTATTAACATCTGACATGAGGTAGAGATTCAAATTCTATTAAGATTTAACAGTGAAAATATAACCGAAGTATTTTTAATGTCCAAACATTCTTATCCTAGACTGATAACATTGTCTTAAATCAAAGTAAATTGTTAACTGTTTCTTAGTATGATAGAAAGAAAACATCCAAAACAAAAATATCAATCTGTGCCCACACAGCCCCTGAGCTAGTCACATATTCTCCTTACATGCTCTGATAACAAAAAGTGTCTTAAAGCAAAGTAAGTTATTGTTTCTTGATATGATAAAACCAAAATCTTGAAATGTAATAAAATCATTTTGCACCAATTAAACAGCACCTGAGCTACTGTAATCACATTTTCTCCTTACATGCTCTATCCCGTATTCACACAGTCTAAACCTACATCACTGGCACTGATGGGGAAAAGAAAAATGTGTATGTGTTCATACGTCACTTATGCAATGTCCATTACATAAGTGTTGCTGGACAGTATAGCCTCCATTTCAGCTTGAAGCTCAGGGTAGCTGTTGTAAGTTGATGGCAGCTCCACAGTTGGGCCACAAGTATGGGCAATTGGCTGCCGCGCTAGCCCTTCCAAAGAGGTGAATGTGACTTAAATTTCTTTTACACAGATGACATCAGACCCAGTCAGAAATCTCATCAGCTTCCAGAGACCTATTTCATCCAATCCCCTTATGTACTGATGTAAAAATCGCAAACATTGGTTCTCTGCTGAATTAGCTGGAGAAGCTGTTATCATCTTAATCACCTTTCGTGTTGTTGGTTTAATGTCCTCATACAGCTTCTTCATATCCTGTACACTTGGTAAAAAACTTCCTGAGTATTGGTCCTGCAACCTCTGCAATATTATCCAGTGCATATTTTGGGTGCTGGATCATTTGCTTGTGGGCAACCTGGACAAGCACGGCCCTCAAATTATCTGGTGTTGGTACTGTTCTTTCTCCCATGCGATCCATAAGATCAAGAAGCTCTTCCTCGTCATCGCCGACAACTGCCTCTTGCAAAGCAGTGGACAAGAGATCACGCTCAGACTGACTAAGATACAACATCAGGGAGTCAAACAGTAAATCAGGTGTTTACCAAATATGACTGCTGCTGTAAAGGCTTGTGCCAGCCGAAATGGAAAATACCCCTGGTCCTTCAGTCCCTTGGCCAATATCCTGCCAACAGACTTCCATTCCTCCTCTTGCCATTTTGGGAATAGTGATGGCACCCTCACATCTGCACCTTCTGCTGCACAGTCTAGGAATTCTCTCCAGAAGGCAGCATATACATCCCTTGACACACCATCAGCATATGCCCCCATTTCATCAATGAAGCTGTATTTCACAGAGTAGGTCATCATTGCTTCATCCTTGAATTAATTGAGCAATCAGTTCATCTAAGAGAGTCACTCTGTGAAGTTTCACAGTCACGTGCAAAAGTTCACTGGCAGGACTTGCTGGTCTAGCAGAAGCTGTCTCATCAATAGGAGTTGAGGTGTAGGTGGGGGCAATCCTGTCACCATAGGCTGGAATGTAAGAAGCCATAGTGGCATCATCTATTTCTTCAATTACTGAGCTGTCAATCTGCAATAAAAACAAAAAGTATACATTAGACATGACAAAGCTTAAACTATATTATCTCAAGACTAGTTCCAGGGCAACCAATTATAAATGCTTAATGTAGTTGATAACACAATGGACAGTATGAGACAGTACAAAAACAGCTTTTGAAGCTGTGACTTACATGGTCCTGCTCCATTTTCTGAATACTCTCTTCAGGAACACCTCTGTTGCGAAGAAATATCCACAGTCCATCATCTTGAGGGATTGAGGATGTAGCCATTGCTGGCACTGCAAAAATGTAAATTTTCAACAATTAACAGAACAATTAACAATTAACTTTTAAAACTGTCAAGGTCAATTGTATCATAATATTATCATGATATATATGAAGCATAAAATATAAATGGATGTTTCATGTCTTGACTGTTGACCTATAAACACTGTCTATATGTATAATCATTTGAAAGTCAACCTGTCATTAAACATTTGAATATGCTCACTCAAATCACCACCAAAACTGATTTGTCCTTTGGTGATGAAAGTGTTCACTGGTTATTCATGAACAATAACATTACTCTGACAGTACAGAAGACTAAACTCTGCAGCTCAGAGTGGGCTTTTATTAGTAGTATTATACTATTAGTAGTATATTGTTATTATTATGATCACTATTCAAATTGTCAATAAAATCCAGATTGGGGCTTTGCAACACAAGGTTTGAGTAACTTGTTGTACTTTACTAGTAAGCAGGTGCAAAAACGTTATAAATTTTAAATTGTTTTATTCAACATATGGGCCTAATTATGTGCATTATGTAAATAATTATGTGTATGGACGTTTCATGCAGGATCCTTCCTCAGTGTGTTTCAGGTATGCATGCATGTATTAAATACATAGGAAATAGCAAAGGAGAGTGAGCCCAAGAGCAAACCACAGCAACTCAAAACACTCAATATAGTGACTAGTCTACTGGCAACGTTCTGTTTGTTTACATGTTTAAATTCTCCATACTAAACAACTTCTATGTTAGTATTCTCATGTTATGTCTCTACAGTGTTACTATTAGCATATAACCTAGCGTTATAAAGAATGGCTCATTCTATTTGTGCCAAGCCAATGTAATGGTTGGTGATACATTTTTGATGAGCAACAATGTCCAGCATGATGGAAACAAAACTGTTAGCTTAACTGACAACTTAAATCATGCCGATAGACATGTTTGTCTATTCCTGACCTGCTACATTGAGCAATAGGGTTACAATAGAAGGATAAAGTCTAAAACATAACAATAGTATCATACCCTGTGTATACATGCCTTACCTTTATTGACCCGGTACAGTAGAAAGTTGACAGTCGGGTATGTACGTGCGGGACAGGAGTCACCATGGATGGACCGGAGTCACTTGCAGGTTGGATGTTCTCGCGGGATTTCGAAGCGATATTTTAGAAAAAAAATTAGCACGAAAAACAGGGTGGAAAAAATAACTTGTAAAAACAGGGGAAAAAAATTACTTGTAAAAACAGGAAAAAAATTACTCAGAAAAACAGGAAAAAAATTACTCAGAAAAACAGGAGAAAAAAAATTACTCAGAAAAACAGGATTTTTTTTTTTTTTTTTAAGTGAATGCAATACGCTTCCGTATAAATGCCTTCATTGCTCAGCTAAGTTTTATGAACTTAGTGTCGGAAGGATATTTACAGAAAATGGCAGAAATGTAATATGATATAACATAACTATGTTTTTAGTGTATGATCACATGAAAATAATGTTCTCGCCCCAGCAGAGTTTTTCCATCAGATTTTGTGAACTTGGTTAACTAACTCATATTTGGCACGTCCGGTCGAATCATTTCATCATTCTGGAGAATGGCTGCAGCCATGCGTCGCAGAATCTGCTACGTTGACATTTTTCTACAGCAGCCCACAAAAACACTGGCTGTAGATGTAGGGCCTTGGCCGTGTTTTTTGTGCATTTTGTGTCTACCATAGTTTCTTCTTCTTGCTGGGTGAGGTAAGGGGTGTGCAAACAACTACTACACCTCTAAATGCCACGAAATCCTACACACTGGTCAAGTAACTACATTTTTGGAACATTTGTAGTTTTGATCATTTTTAACTATGCATCAAGCATCAGTATATATAGTATATGTATTTTTTGGCATAAATTGCCAGTAGGACTCAGATTAGTAGGATTTAAAAGCTGGCACATGAAATAAATAATCAGAGATTAGTCTGTGAATCCACCTGGTGCAGAAACGGACGCTCTCACATACAGGATTGTTTCAGAACTTTTAGCGTCCTGAACCCTGCAGGGCAGCAGTTTAATAATCTCTCATTCCTACACAGAGGGAACAGGCACACGAGTGAGTGGACACAACAAGCCTTGAGAGCTCTGTAATTCAGTTCACACTGAGGGAGGAAAATGATTTTAAAGGTGGGGGGTAAGATTAGGAAGGTTTGAAGAATGTCACTCCTCACAGCGTGGTGCTTCTCATCTCGTGGTGTTAGTTTCACTGTCAGCAGATGATTTGTTGCTTTCATGTCGGTGGTTTCTGTTGTTTTATAGTCACACTGATGCCACAATGAACAATTTGCATTAAAATATATATATATATTGTTTTTTATTTTATTGCATTGTCCAGGGGAGCAATGCTCTCTATTTCAGGAACATTCTGATCACATTCACACCTGACACTGTCCGGTACAACCACAGTCCCTAGAGCAGCTGAGGTTAGGGGCCTTGCTCAAGGGCACCTCAGTGGAAGTAATGAGGAGAGGGAGCCAAGTACCACTTTTCACCTTCCCCACCTGGTTTGTCCTGCGGGTATTAAACTGTACTGTTCCCCTTTGTTACTTCTGCCTTTTGCTGCAGAAATCAAGTTTTGTCTTTTCGCCCACCATGATCCGGACTCTGATGGAGGTTGACTGGATGAAGAGTGTCATGTGATAACATGAGGGTTTTTTTTGTTTGTTTGTTTTTATTCGGGATATCAGGATTTGTGTGTTTTATAAATAAAATTGAATTTAAAAAAATTAGACTACAGTAATTAGACTAACTTTCATACATATAGAGTAATTTTATCATTAATTTGGACTTTTAACTCTAGTTTGGCCTCCACCAATTCCTGAGAAAAAAACATTTTGTTGTTTAGTTTCTAAATGTTCCACACTTACTTCACTAGCTTGTATAATATATAATAACGTTGTCTGTTTGGTCAGATATCTGCTTATCATATAATCAACTATTAATCAATTGATCTTCCTCATATGTTGCATATGATGGTATTTTGAATATTTGGGGTTTTGGGACATTCATTGGAAAAAACAACATCTCATTCCATCCTAAGGCACACCTGTGCAATATTCATGCTGTCCAATCAGCATCTTGATATGCCACGCCTGTGAGGTGGGATGGATTATCTCAGAAAAGGAGAAGTGCTCACTATTACAGATTTACACAGATTTGTGAACAATATCTGAGAGAAATGCTTCTTTTGTGTATATAGAAAATGTTTTAGATCTTTGAGTTCAGCTAAATAAAGGTGGGAGCAAAAAGTGTTGCGTTTATATTTTTGTTCAGTGTATAATCAAAATAATGAGACCCGCCTTGGATGAAAGCACTAAGACTGAAACATACAATAACTGATCTAAAAGAGGCTAAAATGCTCTGTAGAACTGAAGAGGTGCTAATAAATCTCTATAATTTTGGCAAGAGAAGGCAAAATGTCCAGACCAGATAAAAATATAATATCATGAAAATAAAAGAACATATTTCATGATGAAATATGAGCTGATCTTTTTTAAATATTAATACACAGGTTTTAAGTGATCATCTCCAACATGAGTACTGAACCAGCTTTCACTAATGGACCAAACAGGACTGCCAAGCAGACATGACTTGGCCCTCAGGCTTTCTCCTCCGGTGTCGGTGTCATCCCCACCTCTGAGCCCCCACAGTGGATCCCCCACAGGCTGGCAGGATCAACAGGATCAAGCAGCAGGAAGCTTTAGAGTCGAAATGTCTCAGACTCAGTCCTGATTTCCATTTAATAGTAAACCACTCACTCTATGTGAGCATACATTTACTCTCTCTGACTGCTTGAGATGATTCATGCATTGGTGGTAAAAGAGGTCAGCGATGTTTGGTGTGAGGAGCTAAAGTCACAGCTTTCTGGACTTTTCATACCCAAACCATGTCCATCCGACAGACGTAGCCCGTCTTTTCCTCTTCATGTTCTGAGTTACGCCCTCTGTGTCACGTTCTCTCTCCTCCATGTTTGTTTGTTCATGAAAATGTCCTTCCCGCAGCTACATCCGTGACGCGTGACCGTGTGCGTCACAGGGCGTCACAACAAAATCAATGATAAATATGAAAGATAGACATTGTATGTGTTCCTATCACACAACCCATGGATTGTATATGAGGTAAAAGAAGTGCCACTGTGTAACACCACAATGTTTTCCAAACAGAGTGAGACATCTCGCCTCTGGCTGATGGGGTCACGCCAGTTTCAGGAGTCACGTATCAAGAATTTAAGCTAATCAACTTTAAAGTTTTGAATCAGAACTTTCAGTATTTGGATGAAGTATCTAATGAGAAATATAATAAATAAATTAAGAGGGCTAATGAAACATTTAAGGAAACATAACTATAACCCCGAAACCCCACTACACACGCCTCTGTCACGTCGCGGATGTAACGCTCTTTTGCTTCGTCCTGCACACAACTTCAAACCCACCGGGAGCGTTTCAGAAGTGTCTTTGCAGACTTTATTGGTTTATTTATATTGGTTCATTTTATTGGTTTATATTCTTCTAAACATGCTTCTACATGTGTACATGCTACGTAGTTAATTAGTTTCACTTTTGTCTGTTTTTTAGAGACGTATCATTGTCGCACACACAACGTGCCGTCTCTGTGCACAGTGGAATTTGGGGGTAAGATCTGTGTCGACAGACCTGATTTTAAAGGACCTGGATGAAGATCTCGACCAAAAAAAAACAAAAAACCTTTAGTGAGATGTCCCTACTACAGCAGTTGGCATTCTTAATGAATTCAAACTGAACTGTAAACTGAACTGAAACTACTGAGCTAACAGTCACAAGGCTTCCTGCAGTCAGAGTTTGACTGTGTTCTAAACAGCAGTAAAAAGACAGCATCCAGTCTTAGTTAAATAAAGGTTAAATAAAGGTTAACAACCTCCAAACCACATTTCTGTGGCTCTTATGTCATCATGCTGTCAGCAGAGATGAATTATCACCTCCACTCTCCAATAAACAGCTGACACTTTCGCTGTTGTAAACTATTTGATCAGCCTCAGCTCTGAAAGGCCCCGTGCCCCCAAACACAATGTCCCTGATAACAGCCCCCTCCAGACAGCCAGGTAGGAGAGCTCTGTTTATTAATTGATGACACAGCAGCCCAGCATCCTGTTTTGAGGCATGCGTGAGCCTCTGCGGTCATTGTCCGGAAAACAATCCATACAGAGAGTGGAAGGTGGAGTGATGAGGCTTGCCGCAGAGAGTCCAAACAAGCAGCCATTCACTGCAGTGTCAAACAAGGTCATGTGGACGTAGCTTGTAACGCACCGTTCCCACGCAGAACAGAGGAGTCTGCGGCAGCGTGCCGAGCTGCAGAGCGCCCAGCCGCCCGGGGATGAATGATTTATCTGCTGAGGGAGAAACACACAGGCAGCTAATGGAATTGGATGTACAGCTGCAGAGGATGGAGGGCGGAGGCGAGGCAGGCAGGCAGACAGACAGGCGAAAGAGAAACTCTCACTTTGTCTTTTTTGTCGTGTGTGGCTAAGGCCAGACACATGATGTGCTCCTCTGTGAGAACAGATGTACCTGGTGTGTGCATATGCTTTTGTGATATAATAATCTAAATAGATGCTGATTTTGAGAATGAAACCACTCCACCTAACATGTTGTCAAAGGGTTCAAATGCAAACAAACTGATTCAGATATGAGTGTGAGTTCTGTTACTTTGAGCCACACTAGCAATGTAGCGTGTGTGTGGATAGACACTACATGTTGGATAGATTACCATGACATTTAAATTGAGCACCGATATTTATGTTGACTGTCTAAAACCTGGACATTGTCTCTGTGACGTCCCTCACCAACTGTCGAAAACCTGGACCTAGTCTCTGTGACCTCCCCCACAGACTGCCAAAAACCTGGACGTAGTCTCTGACATTGGCCACAGACTGTCTAAAACCTGGACATAGTCTCTGTTATGTCCCCCACAGACTGTCTCAAACCTGGACGTAGTCTCTGTGACCTCCCCCACAGACTGTCTGAAACCTGGATGTAGTCTCTGTGACGTCCCCCACAGACTGTCTAAAACCTGGACGTAGTCTCTGTGACGTTCCCACAGACTGTCTAAAACCTGGACGTAGTCTCTGTGACGTCCCCCACAGACTGTCTAAAACCTGGACGTTGTCTCTGACATTGGCCACAGACTGTCTAAAACCTGGACGTAGTCTCTGTAACGTTCCCACAGACTGTCTAAAACCTGAACGTAGTCTCTGTGACCTCTCCCACAGACTGTCTAAAACCTGGACGTAGTCTCTGACATTGGCCACAGACTGTCTGAAACCTGGACGTAGTCTCTGTGTTGTCCCCCACAGACTGTCTAAAACCTGGACGTAGTCTCTGTGACGTCCCTCACTGACTGTCTAAAACCTGGACGTAGTCTCTGTGACGTTCCCACAGACTGTTTAAAACCTGGACGTAGTCTCTGTGACGTCCCCCACAGACTGTCTAAAACCTGGACGTAGTCTCTGACATTGGCCACAGACTTTCTAAAACCTGGACGTAGTCTCTGTGACATCCCCCACAGACTGTCTAAAACCTGGACGTAGTCTCTGTGACGTCCCTCACTGACTGTCTAAAACCTGGACGTAGTCTCTGTGACGTTCCCACAGACTGCCACTACACATATTACCACTGTCATTATTACTACTATATCTGCTACTGTGGTCACTTTATCATTCATTGTCATTCTGTCAGTCATTGTAAATGTACAAAATGTTTATGTTGATTGTCCTGTACACGTGACATCCATTGCACGTCTGTCCGTCCTGGGAGAGGGATCCCTCCTCTGTGGCTCTTCCTGAGGTTTCTTCCACATTTTTTCCCTGTTAAAAGGTTTTTTGTGGGCAAGTTTTTCCTCACTCGAACCGAGGGTCTAAGGACAGAGGGTGTCATTCTCTGTACAGATTGTAAAGCCCTCCAAGGCAAATGTACTTTGTGACTTTGGGCTATACAAATAAAATTGAATTGAATTGAATTGTCTAAAACCTGGACGTAGTCTCTGTGACGTCCCCCACAGACTGTCTAAAACCTGGACGTAGTCTCTGACATTGGCCACAGACTGTCTAAAACCTGGACGTAGTCTCTGTGACGCTCCCACAGACTGTCTAAAACCTAAACGTAGTCTCTGTGACCTCTCCCACAGACTGTCTAAAACCTGGACGTAGTCTCTGTTATGTCCCCCACAGACTGTCTAAAACCTGGACGTAGTCTCTGACATTGGCCACAGACTGTCTAAAACCTGGACGTAGTCTCTGTGACGTCCCCGCAGACTGTCTAAAACCTGGACGTAGTCTCCGTTACATCCCCCACATACTATCTAAAACCTGGACGTAGTCTCTGTGATGTCCCCCGCGGACTGTCTAAAACCTGGACGTAGTCTCTGTGACGTCCTTCACTGACTGTCTAAAACCTGGACGTAGTCTCTGTCACCTCCCCCACAGACTGTCTAAAACCTGGATGTAGTCTCTGTAACGCTCCCCTCAGACTGTCTAAAACCTGAAAGGAGTCTCTGTGACTTCCCCCACAGACTAAAACCTGGACGTAGTCTCTCTGATGTCCCCCACAGACTGTCTAAAACCTGGACGTAGTCTCTGTGACGTCCCCCACAGACTGTCTAAAACCTGGACGTAGTCTCTGTGACATCCCCCACTGACTGTCTAAAACCTGGACATAGTCTCTGTGACGTCCCCCACAGACTGTCTAAAACCTGGATGTAGTCTCTGTGACACCCCCCTCAGACTGTCTAAAACCTGGACATAGTCTCTGTGAATTCCCCCACAGACTAAAACCTGGACGTAGTCTCTGTAACGTCCCCCACAGACTGTCTAAAACCTGGACGTAGTCTCTATGATTTCTGAAGAGTCATGAAGGTCAGTGCAGTGGCTAAGCTGACTAGCATGTTAGTCGCACAGGTTCGCCCAGGGCGCAAATGTGGCCAGGACCGCCGCTGTTGTCCATTGACTCCAGTATAATCCGTTTGCGCTGGTAAGAGACGCTCAGAGCAGAGCTCCAGCTGTCCATTCACTCCAATAATAACCCGACCACAGCGATACATGACTCTGTAAGCTACAATCTGATTGGACAACCGAGGACCCTCTGCCCGGAACTGTTTTTCTCACTATGTCAAGGATTTCTTTTATTGAAATCATCAACGTTTCTCAGCACAAATACGCCAAAGTGTCACTGATAATTCAACAATAAAATAGCTTCATGTTGTGGCCCTCAGTATGTTTTTTTCTCCTTCTAGCCTGAGAAATAAACTTTTATTCCTATGTTTTGGATAGCGGAAAGGCCTACACTACCCAGAATGCTCGTCCACTGACGATTTGCGAGCTACAATCTGATTAGACAACCGAGGACCCTCTGCCCGGAAGTGTTTTTCTCGTCTTGTTAAAGATTTCTTTTAATAATATCATCAACGTTTCTCAGCACAAACACGCCAAAGTGTCACTGATAATTCAACAATAAAATAGCTTCATGTTGTGGCCCTCAGTATGTTTTTTTTCTCCTTCTGGCCTGAGAAATAAACTTTTATTCCTATGTTTTGGATAGCGGAAAGGCCTACACTACCCAGAATGCTCGTCCACTGACGATTTGCGAGCTACAATCTGATTGGACAACCAAGGACCCTCTGCCCGGAAATGTTTTTCTTGTCTTGTTAAAGATTTCTTTTAATGATATCATCAACGTTTCTTAGCACAAACACGCCAAAGTGTCACTGATAATTCAACAATAAAATAGCTTCATGTTGTGGCCCTCAGTATGTTTTTTTCTCCTTCTAGCCTGAGAAATAAACTTTTATTCGTAAGTTTTGGAAAGCGGAAAGGCCTACACTACTCAGAATGCTCGACCACTGACGATTTGCGAGCTACAATCTGATTGGACAACCGAGTACCCTCTGCCCGGAAGTGTTTTTCTAAAGATTTCTTGACTGATAAAATAAAAAGGTAATCACTTCTCTGCTTAATGTGCTTTTTATAATGTCTGTTTTTAGACAGAGCTTGTTATCAACAGACCTTTTGAGAAGCAAAAATGAAATTTCCTGTGTGCAGTTTGCGCTGGAGCTGTACTGTGTATATATTTATATACAGTAACAATTTTATTCATGGAAAGCTTTCTGGGCTGCTCAAAGGATCACAAAAGCACCATGCAGCACACTTACCATGTGAGTTTTGTTCAGTAGAATCATCAAAGTTGAATTGACATATTTGCTAGGGTGTGTTTTATTAAAAAGCATGCCGTCACACTGGTAAATTGACAGTCACAGAATATATCTGAGCCACCTCAAGCTGACCCCAAGGTCAAGGCCATATCCCCTGATAACTCATCAACGTTTTGAGATAGGGGCCTGAAATCCGCACATGCGCATTTGGGACAGCATGGTCGGCCACGGTGTCAAGTTTCAGACCTGTGCGCCCTTCGGGAGGGTCAGAGGTCAGCCGTTCTGTACTTAACGAGGCCTAGTAGTAGTATTTGATTTCATTTGACTAATTTGGATTAAAATGAATTTGTATAAAGCATAACATGAATATAGAAAATATTTCAACCTAGACATTCTTATAAGTCACAACCTGACTTATCCTCTTAACCTATATTGTGTGTGTGTGTTGTTGTTGTTATTGTTGTTTTCTTTTCCTGACAGTGGCAAAGTGTGGGATGACACATGGGAACCTGCACAAGCTTATCTGTAAAACAGCCCACCACAGGTTGCAGAGTTGGCACCACAAGTTCCCAGTTCAACATGTTGAAATTCACAATAGAAATAAAGTTAAAGTTCAGAATAAAATATTGAATACACATTTCAGTCAGTGTCAGTCTCTGTTTCACTCTATAACTGGCTTAAGTACATAAAACATCTATGAATCCAATAGATCAATAATATCTTACGTAATGTGTTCACAGCTCTCGATATCTCACATTTGTGGTCTACTTCTTATTACACATATACACACACACACGGAAAAAAAATAATAGAATCAAAATAGGACAATTAAATATTTGGCTGTGTAAGTACACAGTATAAGTAGGGTAGTAAAATATCAGTTTAGGAAGTCTATTGATTCAATTTTGATCTTAGAAAAATTATAGAGAAACATAGAGATAACATCATCTAAATAGTTTAACATCTTGTGTGCTGATGAAGGCTTGAATGGATCATTTATTTAACTCGATCAATAGTTTCATATCTATGACAATAATTTGATAGGTTAAACAAGGTTGGTTTAGGCCTGGCAATACAGCATGCCTCCTGATACGTATACTCGCTACTCATAAGCGCTGATGAGTTAAAGCCTTAACTAGTAGGCCTCATTGAGTACAGAACGGCTGACCTCTGACCCTTCCCAAGGGGTCACGGGTACGAAACTCGGCACAGTGATTGTGGCCCACATCCTGATATGCATACTCAAATTTCAGCCCCCTGCCTTCAAGCTTTGATGAGTTATCAGGAGATAGTGACCGGAAAAGAAGAGGGTCAGATTTGGGGGACTCACTAAAAAAACGTGTCTTTTTGGAGACTGTGGAGGTCTGGGTCAGGCTGCCAAAGTCCCAACTAGACCTTCTAGAAAGCTAACTAGCTCTACAGTGATGGGATTGTGACGGGACCAAAAAAAATCCCAGCAGTAGGCTCCACCATGTACGAGATAGTCAAACAGCCTCCTACCTCAAAGCATTGTCAAGTTATATCCAAAAAGGTGTCCAGAATGGGTGAACTCTGACCTTTCCAAAGGGGGTATGGGGGTGAAAATATGGGCCCTGATCAGACCCTGCGTCCTGATACACATACTCAGATTTCAGCCTCCTGCCTCAAAGCGCTGAGTTATTCACAAACCAAACAGGTGTTTTTAAGCCTGAACTACTAGGCCTCGTTAAATACAGAACGGCTGACCTCTGACCCTCCCGAAGGGCACACAGGTCTGAAACTCGACACCGTGGTCAACCATGCTGTCCCAATGCGTATGTGCGGATTTCAGGCCCCTATCTCAAAGCGTTAATGAGTTATCAGGGGATATGGCCTTGACCTTGGGGTCAGCTTGAGGTGGCTCAGATATGTTCTGTGACTGTCAATTTACCAGTGTGACGGCATGCTTTTTAATAAAACACACCCTAGCAAATATGTCAATTCGACTTTGATGATTTCTTCGACAAAACACTGAACAAAGCTCACATAGTGAGTGTGCTGCATGGTGCTTTTGTGATCCTTTGAGCAGCCCAGAAAGCACACACAGTACAGCTCCAGCGCAAACTGCACACAGGAAATTTCATTTTTCCTTCTCAAAAGGTCTGTTGATAACAAGCTCTGTCTAAAAACAGACATTATAAAAAGCACATTAAGCAGAGAAGTGATTACCTTTTTATTTTATCAGTCATAATGGTGACACACACAGTGTTTGTGCTGAAAAACGTTAATGATATTATTAAAAAAAATCTTTAGAAAAACACTTCCGGACAGAGGGTCCTCGGTTGTCCAATCAGATTGTAGCTCGCAAATCGTCAGTGGACGAGCATTCTGGGTAGTGTAGGCCTTTCCGCTATCCAAAACATAGGAATAAAAGTTTATTTCTCAGGCTAGAAGGAGAAAAAAAACATACTGAGGGCCACAACATGAAGCTATCTTATTGCTGAACTAGAAAATTTCTAAAGAAATTTTGAGTGTGCGTGACTCTGGACCCGTCGTCCCCGTGCATTATTACTGACACTGCTCAGAAAATTCAGTACTAAGAAAGAAATTTTGAGAGTGACGAGTGGGCAGAGATGTATAAAGTACTGGAGTAATGGAGTGGAGTTGAAGTACAAGTGCTATATCAAAAAACTGACTCGAGTAGAAGTTGAAGTGTTCTTTAAACACCATACTTAAGTGAAAGTACAAAAGTATTCAAAATGTTTTGTATTTAAGTATTGCAAGTAGAAGTATGTAAAAAAATGCTACTCAAGTACTGAAAGTGAAAGTACAAGTAAAAGTATAAGTACCGTTGTTTATATTATTTCAAATATTTATTAAGGCACAACTTCTTTTGTTACAGTGTTACAATGTTTATGGTAGAGTTCTGTGATTTCCCATGGTCTGTAAATTCGTCTGAATGAATGCGAGAGTGAGGGGGCGGGGCAGCAGGTGAGAGAGCGCACCTGGGTGAGTCAGGTGTATGACGTACGGCGCACGAGCGAGGTTGATGTGAGACCGGGACTGTTCTGTTGGTTTTTTGGCGTGGTTCCGGCCGACAGTCACCGAGTCCTGGAACCAAACCGTTCAGCAATAAATGCAGTTTGTTCAATATCGCCTTGTCATTCATCACATGTCCGGCTGGACGCTACAATAGTAACGAGTAACGATTCAACACATGAAAAATTTATCGGAGTAAAAGTATTAAATTCATCAAAAATATGTAGTGCAGTAAAAGTGGAAGTTGGGGGAAAAAATAATAATCCAAAAAAGTACAGTACTGCATTTTAGTACTTAAGTACAGTACTTAAGCAGTTCCACTTCGTTACTATACATCTCGAGTGGGCTGTTGCTGGGGGTCTGTATCCAAAAAGCACACCTCAAATAGTCATTTTTAACATGTTTATTTAGACACAGGAGCAGCTAGAAGCAGCTAGAAGCAGACTGAGGTTGCCAAGCAACCAGGACCTAATCAGCAGCAGCTAATCTGCACCCATTAGAATTAACATTAGCATGTTGACATTAGCATGTTAGTAATTAACATGTATTTAATTCCTAGTGGCTAATGTTAATTGGCACTAATTTTAGCATTGGTCGCTAATGTTAGCAAATAGCATGTCTTTACAGCTAGCGCTAACGCGCTGTGTCACGCATGTGTGTGTGTGTCTGTGTTACTGTCTGTGTGTGCGCTCTGCTATCTCTGTCTGCCATTTTACACAGACAGGTTCAAATTAAGTGCCAAGAACCACTAAAAGTGTGTGTGTGTGTGTGTGTGTCTGTGTCTGTCTGTGTGTCTGTGTTACTGTGTGTGTGTGTGTGTGTGTGTGTGTGTGTGTGCACGCTAACGCTCTGCTATTTCTGCCATTTTACACAGACGTGTTCAACCTCAGCCTTCAAGCAGGCTGAGGTTGCCTAGCAACCAGGACCAACTGTAATCAGGGGACATGCTAGCAATTAACATTAGCATGTTAGCATTAGCATGTTAACATTAGCATGTTAGCATGCGCATGTTAACACTGATGTGCTAGCAGTTAGCATTAGCATGTTAGCATTAATATGTTATCATTAACATGTTAGCATGAGCATGTTAACACTGATGCGGTAGCAGTTAGCATTAGCATGTTAACATTAGCATGTTACTAATTAACATGTGGTTAATTCCGATTTGCTAATGTTAATTTGCATTAGCATGTTAGCATTAGCATGATAACGCTGATGCGCTAGCAGTTAGCATTAGCATGGTAGCATTAGCATGTTATCATTAGCATGTTAACGCTGATGCGCTAGCAGTTAGCATTAGCATGTTAGCATTACCATGTTAGTAATCAACATGTATTTAATTCCTAGTGGCTAAGGTTAATTAGCACTAATTTTAGCATTGGTCGCTAATGTTTGCAAATAGCATGTCTTTACAGCCTAAAAGTGTGTATGTGTGTCTGTGTGTGTGTGTTACTGTGTTACTGTGTGTGTGTATGTGTGTGTGTCTGCGTTTGTGTGTGTGTGTGTGTGTGTGTGCGCGCACATTTTACACAGACGAGTTCAAATGAAGTGCCAAGAACTACAAAAATGGCTGCCGCTCGGCTTCTGTCTGCTGGCCCCTCCCCCCTCTCCTCCTCAAGCAGGCTGAAGTTGCCAAGTAACCTGGGTGAGCTGCAGGTCTTATTGATTAGACACAGGTGCTCCATGCAGCCTGTCTGTCACACTGAAATGCACAGTATATGTCTGAATGATCCCCCTCGAAAAGGGGCAAAAAAAACCTATAAGGTATGCCTCAAACCAAAATCTGAAATGACCAGAAGAATGCTCGTCTTGTGTATAATGTCTGTGCCAAGTTTAAGGCGAAAATTGTATAAACTTTGGCCGTAGGAGTCAGAGAAAGCACAGGTGCTCCCTGCTCCTTCCGGTAAATTCTCTGCTCCAAAAACCATAGGAGTGAATGAGGCTGTGGAGGGGGGGTACTCGATCAATTAGCCTGTACCAAGCCAAAACTATAAAAGAGACAGCTTCAACACTGGTATCACTGCGTTTACCTCGAATTTTCCTACGTTTCTATGTATACATCGTGTCTGTAGTGGGGCATTTGAGGGCACGGTAGTGAAATACGTTTTATTTTTTTAGTGATTTTTCTCCCTGCTCCTCACTCTAGCTGATGATGTCATCACTCTAGGAAACCACATACACACCCATTATAAACCCAGAAATTTGACTAAAAACCTGCTGAACTTCTGAATGTTAGTCAAAGGCATGCTTGAGGTTACCAAGCAACCAGGGTGAGCTCACCTGTCAAGGTGTGCAGCTCAGCCTGTATTTTTGTAGATCAGCAGATTTTTATTGTTTGAACACAATGATGTCGATCTGTTTACTGAGCGTCTGTTCAGTGTCTTTGTGTGTGTGTGTGTGTGTGTCTGTGTGTGTGTGTGTGTGTGTGTGTGTGTGTGTGTGTGTGTGTGTGTGTGCATGCTTGTGTCTGTAGAAATGTTCTAAATGAGTTGAATCTAAAAAAAATAAGATTAAAAGTGTAATAGTACAAGATCCTGTTAAAATGTGTAGTTTGAATTAAGTCTGTAGTAAAGTAGAAGTCATTTAAATTGTAGGTCTGTATAAAGATTTGAAGTTTGTATGATGGATTTGAAATGGTACCAAGTTTCAGGCGAAAATTGTGTAAACTTTGGCCTCGAGAGTCAGAGCAAGATGTAGGATAACAATAGTGTGGGAGCCCTTCAGGCACCCACACCAATAATAAAGATGTAGGATAACAATAGTGTGGGAGCCCTTCAGGCACCCACACCAATAATAACTAGAAAACTGCATTTCCTGCGGAAAGTGCGGTGTGGGTGCCCTCTGCCGCCACCAGCCCCAGCGGCCCACCTGCTGCCCTTTTTCTGCATGTCTTTTCCCTGTCTCTTACACTCTCTCTCCCCCTCACATTCCTGTCACTCTTCAGCTGTGCCTATACTATAAAGTTTGAAAAGGCCATAAGAGATATATCTTAAAAATGTTGAAATTGGTTGAAAAGAGTAGAATAGTATGAAGTGAAACAACTCCAAGTTGTTGAAATTGTAGAATGTTTGTAGAAGTTTTGTAGAATGATTTGAAGTTTGTGTAATGCATTTTAAATAGGAAATTATTTGCAGAAAAAGTTAAATAATTTGTAGAATATTAATAGTAGAATGTAGAAAAGTAATAGCAGCTGTGGCATGAATGAGCTGAATCTAGTGGTATAATTTTTATTTTTGTGGGACAAAATTTGTAGGAGTAGTTAGAGGCCAAAAAACGTACGAAAGAAGAAAAATAATAATAACTAGAAAACTGCATTTCCTGCGGAAAGTGCGGTGTGGGGGCCCCAGCGGCGCACCTGCTGCCCTTTTTCTGCATGTCTTTTCCCTGTCTCTTACACTCTCTCTCCCCCTCACATTCCTGTTACTCTTCAGCTGTCTCTATTTTTTTCAAATGAAGTCCCTCGAAGAGAAAATCCTGTATTAATACAACAAGCTGTGTCATCATTGCCTTCTTACTGGGCTCTTATTTTTAAGGGACTCTTATTTTGAAAAACTGTGTGTGTGCTTGTTCTGTTTGTGTGTGTGTGCATCTGCCTGTCTGTCTGCCTGTGTGTGGTGTGTCTGTCTCTCTATCTATGTGTTTGTGAGAGACAAGGATAAAATGGCAGGCATTAAAAATGTAGTCTTGATAGTCTGATATCATACACAGACTTCAATAAAGTTAGTCAAAGGCATGCTTGAGGTTGCCAAGCAACCAGGGTGAGCTCACCTGTCAAGGTGTGCAGCTCAGCCTGTATTGATCGTAGATCAGCAGATTTTTATTGTTTGAACACAATGATGTCGATCTGTTTACTGAGCGTCTGTTCAGTGTCTGTGTGTGTGTGTGTGCGTGTGTCTGTGTGTGTGTGTGTGTGTGTGTGTGTGTGTGTGTGTGTGTGTGCATGCTTGTGTCTGTAGAAATGTTCTAAATGAGTTGTGTAGTTTGAATTAAGTCTGTAGTAAAGTAGAAGTCATTTAAATTGTAGGTCTGTATAAAGATTTGAAGTTTGTATGATGGATTTGAAATGGTAAAATATTTGTAGAAAAAGTTGAATAATTTGTAGAATATTAATAGTAGAATTGAGTAAAATAATAGTACAATATTTGTGTGTGTGTGTTACTGTGTGTGTGTGTGTGTGTGTGTGTGTGTGTGTGTGTGTGTGCACATTTTACACAGACAAGTTCAAATGAAGTGCCAAGAACTACAAAAATGGCTGCCACTCGGCTTGTCTGCTGCCCCCCCCCCCCCCCCCCCCCCCCCCCCCCAAGCAGGGTGAGGTTGCCAGGCAACCTGGGTGAGCTGCAGGTCTCATTACTTAGACACAGGTGCTCCATGCAGCCTGTCTGTCTCACTGAAATGCAAAGTATATGTCTGAATGATCCCCCTCAAAGAGGGCCAAAAAAACCTATATGGTATGCCTCAAACCAAAATCTGAAATGACCAGAAGAATGCTCATCGTGTGTATAATGTCTGTGCCAAGTTTCAGGCGAAAATTGTGTAAACTTTGGCCTCGAGAGTCAGAGCAAGATGTAGGATAACAATAGTGTGGGAGCCCTTCAGGCACCCACACCAATAATAAAGATGTAGGATAACAATAGTGTGGGAGCCCTTCAGGCACCCACACCAATAATAACTAGAAAACTGCATTTCCTGCGGAAAGTGCGGTGTGGGTGCCCTCTGCCGCCACCAGCCCCAGCGGCCCACCTGCTGCCCTTTTTCTGCATGTCTTTTCCCTGTCTCTTACACTCTCTCTCCCCCTCACATTCCTGTCACTCTTCAGCTGTGCCTATACTATAAAGTTTGAAAAGGCCATAAGAGATATATCTTAAAAATGTTGAAATTGGTTGAAAAGAGTAGAATAGTATGAAGTGATACAATGTTGTGTAACACTGTAGAAATTTAGATGAAAAGGTAGAATTGCAGAGAGTAATAGTTATAGTACAAGATCTTGGTGAACTGTGTAGTTTGACTGAACTCTGTAGTAGAAGAAGAGGTAGTTTAAATTGTAGGTCTGTATAAAGATTTGAAGTTTGTATAATGGATTTAAAATGGTAAAATATTTGTAGAAAAAGTTGAATAATTTGTAGAATATTAATAGTAGAATTTAGTAAAATAATAGTACAAGACCTTGGTGAACTGTGCAGTTTGAATGAAGTCTGTAGAAGGGAGAAGTTTAAAGTGTAGAAGGATTATAGAGACTGCCCTGAGACTCACCTGTCCAGATGTGCAGCTCAGCCTGTATTGATCGTAGATCAGCAGATTTTTATTGTTTGAACACAATGATGTCGATCTGTTTACTGAGCGTCTGTTCAGTGTCTGTGTGTGTGTGTGTGCGTGTGTCTGTGTGTGTGTGTGTGTGTGTGTGTGTGTGTGTGTGTGTGTGTGTGTGCATGCTTGTGTCTGTAGAAATGTTCTAAATGAGTTGTGTAGTTTGAATTAAGTCTGTAGTAAAGTAGAAGTCATTTAAATTGTAGGTCTGTATAAAGATTTGAAGTTTGTATGATGGATTTGAAATGGTAAAATATTTGTAGAAAAAGTTGAATAATTTGTAGAATATTAATAGTAGAATTGAGTAAAATAATAGTACAATATTTGTGTGTGTGTGTTACTGTGTGTGTGTGTGTGTGTGTGTGTGTGTGTGTGTGTGTGCACATTTTACACAGACAAGTTCAAATGAAGTGCCAAGAACTACAAAAATGGCTGCCACTCGGCTTGTCTGCTGCCCCCCCCCCCCCCCCCCCCCCCCCCCCCCCCCCCAAGCAGGGTGAGGTTGCCAGGCAACCTGGGTGAGCTGCAGGTCTCATTACTTAGACACAGGTGCTCCATGCAGCCTGTCTGTCTCACTGAAATGCAAAGTATATGTCTGAATGATCCCCCTCAAAGAGGGCCAAAAAAACCTATATGGTATGCCTCAAACCAAAATCTGAAATGACCAGAAGAATGCTCATCGTGTGTATAATGTCTGTGCCAAGTTTCAGGCGAAAATTGTGTAAACTTTGGCCTCGAGAGTCAGAGCAAGATGTAGGATAACAATAGTGTGGGAGCCCTTCAGGCACCCACACCAATAATAAAGATGTAGGATAACAATAGTGTGGGAGCCCTTCAGGCACCCACACCAATAATAACTAGAAAACTGCATTTCCTGCGGAAAGTGCGGTGTGGGTGCCCTCTGCCGCCACCAGCCCCAGCGGCCCACCTGCTGCCCTTTTTCTGCATGTCTTTTCCCTGTCTCTTACACTCTCTCTCCCCCTCACATTCCTGTCACTCTTCAGCTGTGCCTATACTATAAAGTTTGAAAAGGCCATAAGAGATATATCTTAAAAATGTTGAAATTGGTTGAAAAGAGTAGAATAGTATGAAGTGATACAATGTTGTGTAACACTGTAGAAATTTAGATGAAAAGGTAGAATTGCAGAGAGTAATAGTTATAGTACAAGATCTTGGTGAACTGTGTAGTTTGACTGAACTCTGTAGTAGAAGAAGAGGTAGTTTAAATTGTAGGTCTGTATAAAGATTTGAAGTTTGTATAATGGATTTAAAATGGTAAAATATTTGTAGAAAAAGTTGAATAATTTGTAGAATATTAATAGTAGAATTTAGTAAAATAATAGTACAAGACCTTGGTGAACTGTGCAGTTTGAATGAAGTCTGTAGAAGGGAGAAGTTTAAAGTGTAGAAGGATTATAGAGACTGCCCTGAGACTCACCTGTCCAGATGTGCAGCTCAGCCTGTATTGATCGTAGATCAGCAGATTTTTATTGTTTCAACACGATGATGTCGATCTGTTTACTGAGCGTCTGTTCAGTGTCTGTGTGTGTGTGTGTGTGTCTGTCTGTGTGTCTGTGTTACTGTGTGTGTGTGTCTGTGTTACTGTCTGTGTGTGTGTGTGTGTGTGTGTGTGTGTGTGTGTGTGTGTGTGTATGTGTGTGTGTGTGTGTGTGTGTGTGTGTGTGTGTGTGTGTGTGTGTGTGTGTGTGTGTGTGTGTGCATGCTTGTGACAACTGTGCATGCTCAGTCCCTCTCCCTCTGACCCTCTGACACAAAAGTTTCAAATGAAAATCCACTATTAATACAACAAGCTGTGTCATCATTGCCTTCTTACTGGGCTCTTATTTTTAAGGGACTCTTATTTTGAAAAACTGTGTGTGTGCTTGTTCTGTCTGTGTGTGTGTGTGCATCTGCCTGTCTGTCTGCCTGTGTGTGGTGTGTCTGTCTCTCTCTCTATGTGTTTGTGTTTGTGAGAGACAAGGATAAAATGGCCGACATTAAAAATGTAGTCTTGATAGTCTGATATCATACACAGACTTCAATAAACTTAGTTAAAGGCATGCTTGAGGTTGCCAAGCAATCAGGGTGAGCTGCAGGTCTCATTACTTAGACACAGGTGCTCCATGCAGCCTGTCTGTCTCACTGAAATGCAAAGTATATGTCTGAATGATCCCCCTCAAAGAGGGCCAAAAAAAACCTATATGGTATGCCTCAAACCAAAATCTGAAATGACCAGAAGAATGCTCATCGTGTGTATAATGTCTGTGCCAAGTTTCAGGCGAAAATTGTGTAAACTTTGGCCTCGAGAGTCAGAGCAAGATGTAGGATAACAATAGTGTGGGAGCCCTTCAGGCACCCACACCAATAATAAAGATGTAGGATAACAATAGTGTGGGAGCCCTTCAGGCACCCACACCAATAATAACTAGAAAACTACATTTCCTGCGGAAAGTGCGGTGTGGGTGCCCTCTGCCGCCACCAGCCCCAGCGGCCCACCTGCTGCCCTTTTTCTGCATGTCTTTTCCCTGTCTCTTACACTCTCTCTCCCCCTCACATTCCTGTCACTCTTCAGCTGTGCCTATACTATAAAGTTTGAAAAGGCCATAAGAGATATATCTTAAAAATGTTGAAATTGGTTGAAAAGAGTAGAATAGTATGAAGTGATACAATGTTGTGTAACACTGTAGAAATTTAGATGAAAAGGTAGAATTGCAGAGAGTAATAGTTATAGTACAAGATCTTGGTGAACTGTGTAGTTTGACTGAACTCTGTAGTAGAAGAAGAGGTAGTTTAAATTGTAGGTCTGTATAAAGATTTGAAGTTTGTATAATGGATTTAAAATGGTAAAATATTTGTAGAAAAAGTTGAATAATTTGTAGAATATTAATAGTAGAATTTAGTAAAATAATAGTACAAGACCTTGGTGAACTGTGCAGTTTGAATGAAGTCTGTAGAAGGGAGAAGTTTAAAGTGTAGAAGGATTATAGAGACTGTCCTGAGACTCACCTGTCCAGATGTGCAGCTCAGCCTGTATTGATCGTAGATCAGCAGATTTTTATTGTTTCAACACGATGATGTCGATCTGTTTACTGAGCGTCTGTTCAGTGTCTGTGTGTGTGTGTGTGTGTCTGTCTGTGTGTCTGTGTTACTGTGTGTGTGTGTGTGTGTCTGTGTTACTGTCTGTGTGTGTGTGTGTGTGTGTGTGTGTGTGTGTATGTGTGTGTGTGTGTGTGTGTGTGTGTGTGTGTGTGTGTGTGTGTGTGTGTGTGTGTGTGTGTGTGTGTGTGTGCATGCTTGTGACAACTGTGCATGCTCAGTCCCTCTCCCTCTGACCCTCTGACACAAAAGTTTCAAATGAAAATCCACTATTAATACAACAAGCTGTGTCATCATTGCCTTCTTACTGGGCTCTTATTTTTAAGGGACTCTTATTTTGAAAAACTGTGTGTGTGCTTGTTCTGTCTGTGTGTGTGTGTGCATCTGCCTGTCTGTCTGCCTGTGTGTGGTGTGTCTGTCTCTCTCTCTATGTGTTTGTGTTTGTGAGAGACAAGGATAAAATGGCCGACATTAAAAATGTAGTCTTGATAGTCTGATATCATACACAGACTTCAATAAACTTAGTTAAAGGCATGCTTGAGGTTGCCAAGCAACCAGGGTGAGCTGCAGGTCAGATTAATTAGACACAGGTGCTCCATGCAGCCTGTCTGTCCCACTGAAATGCACAGTATATGTCTGAATGATCCCCCTCGAAGGCGGCCAAAAAAAACCTATAAGGTATGCCTCAAACCAAAATCTGAAATGACCAGAAGAATGCTCGTCGTGTGGGCGCCCTTCAGGCACCCACACCAATAATAATTATAAAGAAACAGGATAACAATAGTTATTATTATTATTATTATTGGTGTGGGTGCCTAAAGGGCTCCCACACCAATAATAATAATAATAATAAGCGCGGTGGATAACATATAGTGTGCGCCTTGCACGCACACTCAATAAGCGCGGTGGATAACATATAGTGTGCGCCTTGCACGCACACTCATTAATAAGCGCGGTGGATAACATATAGTGTGTGCCTTGCACGCACACTCAATAAGCACGGTGGATAACATATATTGTGCGCCTTGCACGCACACTCAATTATCAGTGACACTTTGGCGTATTTGTGCTGAGAAACGTTGATGATTTCAATAAAAGAAATCCTTGACATAGTGAGAAAAACAGTTCCGGGCAGAGGGTCCTCGGTTGTCCAATCAGATTGTAGTTTGCAGCGTCATGTATCGCTGTGGTCGGGTTATTATTGGAGTGAATGAACAGCTGGAGCTCTGCTCTGAGCGTCTCTTACCAGCGCAAACGGATTATACTGGAGTCAATGGACAACCCAGAGTGTTTCATACAGACGCGGAAGGGTACCTTTTACGTCGGTATCAGACGTCAAGGGGCGTGACAAATCGTCGGTATTTTACAAGTTGGGAATGAGAACGGGTTGATATAGATTATTTTGACAGTAACTGTTTGGGTCAAAGGATTTACCAAACTAAACATTATGTACCAAACCATTCTGGATTAATGGATATATTTCTGTTCAATATACAGCCTTTCCACCAATTCTGTTACATTACCTCCATCGCGTTTGTCCACAGTACCTCTTCAGCAGGGACTAGGGATGTAACGATACACTAAACTCACGACTCGATTCGAGTCACGATTTTTTGTTCACGATACGATTTTTTCACGATTTTTTTAAAATAAAAATGAGCTCGTACAGACAAATTCTGACAAAATAAAATTATCTTTTTATTTGTAGGGAAAAAATCTCTCTTTACAGAAACTCTCAAACAGTTTGTGTTCTTATTAGGGCTGCCAGCAAGCAGCTGATCTGACCATTACCTTTCAGCTTGAGTATGAGCTAACTGAAAATAAAAAACAATTTAGATGATAGCTCATTAACCCTTTAATGAGAGTCCACGGCCCCGGGAAACGGCGAGGTCCGGGCGCTGTAAACGCTGACCCGGTCGCGGCGCACCGCCGCCAGCGCCGGGGAGAGGTCCCAAGAGGGGATCCTCCCGCACAGCGCGGCCGTCCCTGACCCGAGTTTAATCCCCAGTGCAGACAGCGCGGAAGTTGCGGTGATTGGTTAAAATTGCAACACCGCCCTGAATTCACGGGGATTCACTGAAGTTGCGTTGAAGTTGCCAATCGCAACATCGTGAATTCCTGGAGGGTCTGTGTTATGGTATCATTTACGTTACAGTCAGGCCTGACGCAGATTACCACTACTGCGCATGTGTGTGTGTGTGTGTGTGTGTGAGACAGAAAGGCAGACGCGGCAGAGGAAGCTGCAGCCACAACGTAACCTATTTCTAATTAAAAAAACGAAAAAGAACATATCCTACTTCTCTCGCATTCGCCAAGAATCGTGATTCATTTTTTCTGTCAACCGGTACGAGTCGTCACGCATTTGTACCGATTTTAATCGTGTCACGATGTATCGTTACATCCCTAGCAGGGACATTAAGTGAAAAGAAAATCACTGTGATGGACAAATCCAGGGAAAAACACGTTTGAACCACAGTTTGACTGACTGTGAGCTCATGGAAATGTAGAGCAGAAACAGCAGTTAGCGCTTATCAACAACAATAAAACAATGTAGTACTTATGGAAAACGAGAGTAACTGCACAGACACATGCAGCTGTGTGGTGCTGAGGTTTTCTAACCTTTGTTCTCAAAGGCGTCACTGACAGGATCAGCCATGAGTGATGGAGGGAGAACAGGGCAGCAGGGAGATGGAAGAGGAGGAGGGGAGGGAGGATGGATGGAGGGAGTCAGCCAGGCCGGCGTGACCGACTCTGGGCAGTCGCACTGCAGCTCAATGAGCCAAGGCTTCTTGGATGAGCTTCCATCTGTTCACAACTCTGTCACCTATGATCATAAACTGAACTGCAGAGGATTAAATGGACTTAATAGACTTGTACTATGAGACGGAGCACAGTGCTGAATTGTAGGTTAACAAATATTAGGGAGAAAAGTGTTAGTAACAACATGACATCGACATCTAATCCCACTGTGGTAAATATGGACTGCTGCACACATGTATTTGTTCTAAATACATTACTAATGATCAGAAACCAGTGAGTCGGGGTGTTGTTTAGCTCAGTTGGTAGAGCAGCCATCCCATGTACAAAAGCTCAGTCCTTTCCACAGCAGCCCAGGGTTCGAATCCGACCTGTGGCTCTTTCCCACATGTAATTCCCCATCTCTCTCTCTCTCCACATTCCTGTCACTCTTTAGCTGCCTCTTTCAAAAAAAAAAAAAAACTGCGAACAGCCAAACATCAAGCAAGGTTAACAACAGCAGACATAGCACCCAGCTGACTAGTCCAACAGCTTGGCGTCTGTCTTTCAGCCTTTTATTTCACCAAGCTCTCACCAACCACTAAAAGTCAGTCCCACATTTACTCTTGTTCAGCTGCTTCTCGCTCGCTCACTCTCTCATTTTCTCTTCTTAGCTTCCTACATCAACGTCCTCTTCAGTCTCTTATCCTCTGCCATTATGTTCATAGAGGCTGCTGAGTGCAGTTACATGCCCACTCATCCAGCTCCAGTTCTGGCATGACACTGGCTCTGCTCCCAGTCAGCATTCCCCTGCAAGAAGAAGTCATAAAATATTAAGTGACCACCCAAGCTATATGTATAAAAAGTGGAAAACAAAGAGTGACAATACACGGATACGTAATACATAAAAAAAGAAATAAATACATAAAATGTTGCCTGTTGATTGAATTCTCTGTCTGTGGGCTTTAGACAACTGGATCATGTCTTCATCTAGTATATCTCATCATTTAGACGCAGCCAGGATCCTCTCGAGGAATAGATTTTCAATCTAAGTGGTGATTTTCTGGTGATAGAAGTTAAACTGATCAAAAAAATAGAATCAGTGTTTTGGTACCTCACACAATATAAATAAATCAGTTTGGGTTTATTATCATCACTGAGTACAAAGCCTGTGTTAAATGTTTATAGATCTGGACATTTGGAGAAGCTTCTGTCATATTAAGAGTGCAAGCTGATAACTCTGGATCTGTGACGGGAATGAACTAATCCCATAAATGAGTTTGTTTTTTTTCACTGAAAAGCCACCGCGATCAATCTGTTTATTTGTGTCTGAATTGAAAAGTTGTCCATTCAGAAAGGAGTCACAGCTAATAAAATAGAATGAGATGTAATAAAAAAAGAAATTAGTTAATCTTTTTCTGTCTGTTAAATATAACAATCTAATTATTGATATCCAGCACCTGGACTTTGTGCTGATTGTGGCTGTGCATAAACCACTGAATTTGCTCTGAATTGCAGATGCCGCTGACCAGTGGAGAAATAATAGGCTGCAGTGTACTGGGCAGGGTTTCCAGGCCATGAGGTTGGCAATAATGCAGCAGGCGGAGGGAACCGGATGGTGACTGAAGCTCAAAATGAGTTTGGCTAACAGAGAGGGCTTTGAAAGGTAAAACAAAGTAGGCCATCGTGATTCATAGCCTGAAATTAGATGTGGATGATAAAGGTAATTGGTACAGTAAATCTTTGTTCGGGAAAATAAAAATGTTTGAAAAACTTTTGCCTTTTAGCTGCATTTATATAATGGCCCACCTACGCTGGTGTACAATGTAGCATGTATTTACTGGTCCTGGCCATGTAGTGCTGGACAGAAAGTTTGCTTGGCTGTGGATAATTTCATGAATGGATCACAGGTTTTTATAACTTAAATTGGGGAATTGTAATGTCTTGTAGTTCATATATCATTGTTGAATCTCTGCGGTACAGTACAGTAAAATATGACACTATGGTGAAACCAATTTTTAGCATCACAAACTCCCTAAAATGAACAAAGTCTAATCAAAGTCTAGAAGATCTGTAGGATTTAAATATTTTATCTAATCCATGTGTGCGGGGAGCTGGGGGGATGTCTCGGTTGGTGGGCATGCTCCATGTGTCAGAGGTTTTTTTTGTGTATGAGCTTGGTACATGGAACTTGAATGGATTTGACCACCGTCTCCTTAATACATCCATGATTTTGACACATTTCGCCGATCAAAACAAACAACATACTGACAACTCATGGATGAGTGTGCAGGAGCCCTGAAATGTGACTCTGCCACCGTGCCTGTGAGCAGTGCTTCAAATCATTGTGTGAAACAGACTTGTGGTTTCGGTCTATTAAGAAAGAAGGCCAAACTAGACGCAACAAACGTCACACACAGGGTAGTTACAGGTATTCAGACCAAAGCAGGTTGTGTGGCGATGTGCTTGGTGTGTTCATTTCTGATGAATGTAATCGCTATGAACCAGAAAATAACTTTTTATTTCACTAATTCACCGTTCCTAGTTACCTGAGCTCCGTGTCTCTCATCCACTGTCTATGTTGCTCAACTACGGTATCTCTACTCTGGATGCAGTACAGTCCATGAACTTGACTGTGGTAGTGCCAGTTACAGTGATACTTCAGGCTGACTGTGAAGCAATTTGACCAGTCACATCCTGCAGCCTGCACAGCATAACAGCTTATGAATAAAAGGACAGATTTGGTTTCCACCAGATTTGGTCTGAATTGGCCCTGAAGCCAAAAGTGTTATTAGCTCTTCTGAATGGTTATAGACAGGGATGTAGTGGTAAAAAAAGAGGTGGGTAAACTATACATTTTGGGATCGGGGGACCACGACGTTGTAAGGGCCAATTCATAGTCGACGCAAGCATGACGCAAGGAGGCTACGATGTGTATTTTATGAAACAACTTTTCTGACACATAGGATTGTGTGTGTATAAGTGTTTGTAAATGTGAATGTGTGTGTACTTGTATGTGTGTGAATGCATGTATGTATGTTTGTGTGTGACAAGGGTTTCCTGAGGTCTCTACTCTGTATCAGTCATAATTCGAGATACACAATACGCATGTTTGAGGTTTATTAAATCTTAATAAGGAGAAAAATAATGTCAGTGTGAAAGAAAGCAAAAAAAAGAACAATATCAAATAATCATTATAGCACTGAACTTAACTTTGTAGCTACCCATAGTCATAATGTCACTCACAACAGTGCCCACAGAGCCTCTTTGTCTGTTGGATATTTTAGTGTGCAGAGACGTGCACGTGGATCTGAAGCTGCCCTGTGTTTCAACAGCCAAGATTTCACATAGTCTTTTGGGTTCCACTTTATCAATGGCGGACCATTCAGGTTAACAAACATCAGTGATGACACAGACTGTATCGACACCCTACACCTAAGCGGAGACACAATAATGTTCATTAAACTGAATCCTCGTTCACATTCGGCATTGCTCACAGGTATCAGGTTGAGAATATTGGTGAGTGGGGACAAGTTTTCAGGTATCTCACTGGAGTTCTCTTTATAATCCCTGAAGCCTTCAAGCGCTTTCCTTGTGTCAAGTCTGAACCGATGTGCAAGTTGCTTTATGCAAGTTTCTCCATACTGCTCTTGTAAGGGCACAGGTCAGTTTTCTGGAATCAGGACATTAAAGTTCTCAAGTAAGTCTGTATATTGAGTAGTGTTCTCAGCTGATACACCAGGGTGTCTGCTTGAGCCAGTGCTGAACAACCTTTCCTCTAGGTTCTCAGTAAGGGACTGAAGAAACACTGCTGAGTCTATCCGTCTCAGCCTAGGACTGGCTGTTAAGGGAATGCCATGAAACTCCTCTCTCTCTGCAGCTGCAAGAGCATCCTTCCTTTTATCCCCTGGAAAGATTATCATTGATGCAATTATTCGAATAGTCCTTTTCATTAGTTTGTCTGCTCTGGTGAGCGTCATTCCTCTCTCTTGTAAGGTCAAGGACAGGTGTGACATTTCCTCTAATGTGTCATACATTAAACCTAAATCACAGAGGAATTCTTGGGTCTCCATTTTTGTCATCAGGCCCCTGTACATAGCCTTTTCATTCTCATCTCTTGTGCAATCCACAGAAGCAGCACTGAAGTGATGGTGTAAAGCTCTGTAGGAATTCCAGACAGCTTTTACTGTTCTGAAGCTGCTAGCAGCCCACCGAACATCAAGAACCCTCCCAATCTTCTGCACATGGATTTCGAGTTCTTCCGCATGCTGAGCCAGTTCGTGGGTGTTCTTTGGTGATCTGTGGTAGACTGTATATACTTTGTCCAAAAAGGATGTGAAATGGTTGACATTGTTGACTTTTTTCACAGTATCACCCACGGCTAACTCAAGTCTGTGATTGAGGCAATGCCATACGATTAATTGTCAAGAAATATTACAGTGGGTACATTATTTACTGTGGATGTTAAATATACCACCAATGCTGACTTCTTACTTAGTGTTGTGGACTCGTCAATTAGTACGCTAAACCTCTTATCTTCCGTTAGTATGTGATTCAATATTTTATTTGTATTTCTTGCGCTGTGTGGTCGATTATGTTTTTAGCACTGTATCTTGAATGGAGTGTGATGCCCATGTCAAGGCCATTTGCTTGCTGAAGTAATACCAGGTCCTGATAGTCTGTGTAAGGCCTGTTTTTCTTTGCCATATGGTAAGCTGTTCGAAAAAGTGAGGCTGTCTTGTCCACTTCCCCTTCTAGTTGTTTTAGAATGGACACATCGATTGTACTTTTTTTCTTTGACAACTCTTCTGCTGCCTTATGGCTTTTCGACATTGCATGTTTGTAAATTTTGCTTCTCAAGCATGATAGCTGATACTGCCGATCAGGCGCGCAGATAGGTTTGAGAAACTGGGGGGGGCGAAGCTGCCCCCCCTCTCAACTGACTGATAATGAAACCATCGGTCCTGCTAGCCTACAAGGCTGTGTAGATACTATTGTCAAAATCGCGCAGAAGTGGTGAATTGTACACTTGAGACACACGGCCATCGCTTTAAGTGTTTGTTTTAAGTGTGTGAGTTTTTAGAATAATATAGATACAAAAATGCCCGTCTGTATTAGCACAATAAAAATACAATTTAGCGCAAATGAGCAGAACCTTCTTCAGGGAATGCTTCAAAACAACCAAATGAGCTCAAGTCAATGTGTCGCAGCAGTGGGCAAAATGAATAACCAAACGTCCTACCTTAAAACGGTGTCTTGATACCATGACTTCTTGCGATTATTCCATTTTAATCCACAGGACACAACTGCACTGCTAGCGAGCCATGTTGACTAAGCTACCATTCCATTGCTACTTCACATCTGTATCCTGTGTAGGCAAAACGTGTAGTCTTTTGCTTTTTTGTTGTCCTTCTCATCATGCCATGCCGTGCTGAACGTGCAGCTAGCTGTCCAAGTGATCAGTTGGTAACCGTGGCAACCAAAGTCGACGACGACTCCACACTCTTTGCTTGCACAGTCCAAACGAGTCACTTGCTTGATGCGTACGCGTTGTTACACACAACGCATGCACATCAGCACACACCTCAGTAAACCAAATATTATGTTAATTCATATTTTGGTTTCCTCGTGATGCTTGAATCAGAAGATTTGAAGAAGACAAAGTTTAAAAAACAAAACAAAAAAAAAACGAAACGTTAAGCTACATAAAAGTGGGTGGGACGGATCTACGGTCATTCAAAAGTGGGTGTGTCATGACACACCTGACACACCCACTATCTGCGCCCCTGCTGCCGATTGCCATTGTGGCTGTATGTCACTTTTGTTTGAGACCATTCATTTGAAAGAGACATTCCTGCTTCTTTAAACACTCCAAGGGACTTGACATGATTACATGTTTCACAGCCAAGATATTCACCACGGACAACAAGCCAAGTATTGTCTTCTTTAAATTGCTTATGTTGTTTTTCAGTCCAGATGTGTGGATGGCATCTTATGCTTTCTGATACTGTCTCAGTTTCCTCTGCCTCCATTTCGTCTGTCTCTGCATCTTCTCTGTCAAGTTCTCCTTCCTCACTTTCTCTTCCTTCTGTTCCGTCTATTTCTGTTTCTCTTCCATCATTTTCTTCTCTCTCTGTTTCTCCTGCTTCTCCCTCAGTTTCCTCTATCAAAGTTTTGCTTAAAGGCCTATCTGATGCTCCATCTATTTGCCTTCTCTCTTTTCTTCCCTTTTCTTCTCTTGTAGTTGAGGCTGCTTCTTCATCCTCTCTTTGCCCTATTTTCCTCGTCTCACTATCTCCTGGGGAGGGCGGGGAGGAGTGACTTGCCTACTGTTCCTTCAGGCTAAGTTCTCTATAGGCCTATTACAGTATATCCGTGACATGAAGTTAGCATGCTGTCATAATGACGTCGAGATTAACATGAAATGGCAACTATTTGTCTTATAATGCGCTACAAATACTGAATTTATGTTGATATGATAATTACCAAAAACTTTAGACTGCACTAACAACGCCATTGTCTGCCAGAAAGGTAGGCTAATTTGTTGGCACGAGTTAACAACCTAACGTTAGTTAGTGGCATGGTCCACAAACCAAAACGATGGGGAGTTTATCCTAAAAACGTGAAGTTTAGGATTCTTTTTGGACTCACTGTGTCGAGATATTTTGCTGGTCTCAGCTGGAAGATTGCTGCCTCGACGCTTTAGAAATCGCCTAATATCCATTTCACCATAACTTCACACACGTACGTAATCAGTAACATGCAAGGTGCTCTGTCTTGTGGATAGAAGCACTGTAGTTGGTAGCGAAGCTAATGTAAACGTGTGGATGAAATCTCGCAGTCTGCTGGCTCCCGCAAGAGGGCGAATTACTACGCGTATAGGCTACGCAGTGATAAAACCCACAAGAACTCATGCTTGCAGGATCTACTAGTTGTAGGCAATTGAAAAATAACGAGAAAGTGTTATTAATATCTGTAGTTTATAAAACAAGAGACATGCGTGCGTAAACTGTATGTAGAGGTGGATAAACTATGATTGAACGTGCGCAAACTGTATTTAGAGGTGCGTAAACTATATTTAGAGGTTCGTAAACGCTATTTCCAAAAATCTGGAGGTGGGTAAACGGCGTTTACGTGCGTTTACCACCCACTACATCCCTGGTTATAGAGAGAGGCAAGATACGCTGAATCAAATACAAATGGGAAGGCTTTCATGTACTTGCTGTATTTGGTTGTTCTACATAACCAGTAGTATTGGGCTCAATGATACAAGTTTCTTTTAACTCTTTCATGTGAATGTTTCTGTCTGCAGGTATTTGTCTTTTTCCGAGGCTGTGCTGTCTTTTTGAATGTGTAATTTCAAACAGGCTCACAAGACATGTTGTGGCTTTGATTGTTTTGACAAAGACGTGCTGCATGTTCACTGTCCTTGCAGACAAAGATTTCTCTGCTAATGAGTAGCAGCATCCTCATGTTACAATCTCACTTTTTTAAATTAATGCTGTGTTTTTTTTGCTGCACTTCACCTTCACAAAGGAAGCATTCACACGCTTTCACACAGCCTGCTGTATGATACCAGACTCGCTCCCATCCATGAGCTAATTAGCGTTCTTTATTCTAATGCCGGAGGGTTTGTCTCATAGCAACGTAGTAAACAACGCAGCACGGTGTGCCTAACCTGAACTTCTGCTGTCTCACATTGCATCATGATCTGGCAACAGGTTACCAATCCAGAGTCCCACACCTGGAGCAGGTGCTGCTTCTAAGTTGACAGCAACAGATACAACCACAACCGATAGACCCATCAAATACCTGTTTGCAGAGCTAATCTCTCCCACCTCTCCCCCAAAGCTAATTAGAGAGCTCCCAAGATGTTGCCAAACTTTGCGTTGCTTAGCAACATGAATGATGAAGAACACCTTGAGCCCTCTAAGGTGTGTGACACCTGATACTCAACTGAACAAAGCTGCTGTGTGATCAGTACCAAACGAAAAGTCCAAAGTGAAGAGAAGAGAAGAGAAGAGAAAATAGATGAAATCCTCCTCATGGTCTTGTTAATCTCCATCATGTTGCGTCAGACAGACGCTAGGTGCAGAACCTGAATCAAAATCATTCCCTCTCTCCCTCCCTATATCTTCCTCTGTCTCTTCCAATCTCACTCAGGCTCGATCGCCCACCCCCTATCATTGTCACACACACACACACACACACACACACACACACACACACACACACACACACACACACACACACACACACACACACATATATGTACATGCATGTTCATCTGTAAAACTAGGCATACATTTTGTGCAAGAGACACACTTACAAACATACTGTACACACAGGTGCACACACACACACACACACATGCAGGTGGGCTGCAGCACGGCTTCCACCCTGTAATTAAATTCTGTGTCTCCCACCTGTGTTACAGAAGCAGATCTGACTCAAGGTAATTACAGGGCTGCAATGGAACACAACAACAGAGGGGGTGCATGCACACACACACACACACACAATACAAGCCAGCTAAACCTCTTATGAAACACCACAAAAGAGGCACGCACTAAACACACACCTGCTACAAAAGCAACACCACAGGGCCACCACACACACACACTCAGGGTCTCACTGTTAATCTGCTGCCTGTCGCATGTTTCAGTGTCCTGCTGCTCTTTGCACGTGAGGTCTTGTTCTGAATTCAGTTTTCCCATCCACACTAAATGAATCAGATTCATTCAATCTGGAGATCATTTCAAAGAGATCCATTTTTCAGAGGAAGAAAAATAAGTGCAAAAAACTGTAACACCTCAAATGTCCACTTGAGGCTGGCTCCAGAAGTGAGTCAGTCTCCATGTTCAAATGTCTAGCAGAAATGAACATGTTTACAGCCTGGTACAAAAAACAGTTTTCTTCTCTGTAGCTAATTTCCCCGTTCATGACAACTGTACTGAGGGTGAATTTATATACACCTCACCTGTTCACATTATATTAAGATTTAAAGTTATGAAGAAATAACGCTTTGATTAACAGGTGGGGAACATTTCATTAGACGGGATCCAGTATAGGCAAGACAGCCAGGATTGAGACAATCAGAGTTACACACACCAGCTCTTTAGCAAACATGTGGGTAGAGATGGACTAAAACTTTTATGCCGATAATTTCTGGTATTTCTCACGGTAATGATAAAAACAACGATAAACAAACACCAATTCAACCTAATCTTTTTGACTATAAATCTATCACCAAAATAATAAGAAATGCTAGGCGGTGTGTCTATACGTGCTGAATGTAACTGTTGTGAAACAATCAGAAAATAACTTTTTATTTTCTGATTAATAACAGCTTTATCGAGGCCGGTGCTCGCTCTCTGTTATTGTTGTCTGTCTGTCTCTGTCTGTCTCTCTCTCGTGCTCTTTCTTTCTCTCAGCGCTCGCTCGCTGTCTAATCATTGGACACAAATCAAATGAAACTTCTTCAAAGTGAGAACGCACACAGGTAGATGATCAGAGTTTAGTCCGTGAATCCACCTAGACACTCTCTGCTTCAGAGACATTTTTAGGCTGTCTGTGGAGGTTCGACCGAGTGTCTGATTGGCAGCCAGAGCGTGAGAAAGAGCCCAGCGTATCTGCTCTGCCTTCTGCCATGTTTGTCAGTATGCGTGTTGGGCTGTGAGTGTGTCGCGCACATACATACGTCATCAATGGGAATCTATCGTTTTTATCGTGGGATGACATATTCTTACCGTGGGGAATGTTGACGATATATCGTAAATGATGACATATCGCACATTCCTACATGTGGGGGATGTCACAAAGGCTACATTCAGGTTTTATACTCAGTTTATTATTTACAGAGACAGTTTGCACATTTTAATAACAAACTGTATTCAGTGTGGTTTTGCTGCCTGATTCAGCGTTGGCCCAAACTCTGTGTTAAATGACTGTATTTTCAGATTTTAACCTTCATCTGGGACCTGTTGTACAGTCACTAAAGACTTGAATCACCAGCGTTAGGTAAACGAGAAGTCTAAAAAAACCTAATCTAGTCTCATTTTAACTTAAAGTCTAGACGTCGCTTACCTGCAAATCACCAAATCAATGTTTACCCAGTGCACAAATTAGATCCCAAGTTTGTCTGACTTTGCTGCTTGCTGTGTTCAGCTTGGCTCACTCATTTGTTTTCCAATGTGTTCAGGCTGGTTAGACGCGTCTCTGAATGTGTGTATGTTGTGTCTGAGTTATTCACATACATGTGTAAGTCCAATTGTGTGTGCAAGAGCTGGGTTATGGGGAGGATTAACGCTCATGTATGGCTGACACATTGAACACATTTGCATACAAACGTACGTGTGTGTGTGTGTGTGTGTGTGTGTGTGTGTGTGTGTGTGTGTGTGTGTGTGTGTGTGTGTGTGTGTGTGTGTGTGTAGGACTGTGTGTGTGGGTGAGATTGCTGTCATGGGAGTTGTCCCCACAAGCCAAAAAACGTCCAGAATTTATGTTTGTGAACTGGGGGACGACAGGAGCTCGGCACTCGGCAGCGGCGGATTCAGCTCGGCTTAGAAGCCAAGAGGCTGGACGGCTCCATAGCCAAGACTAATTTCTTCATTTTCTACGCCGTTCAGACTGATTTGGTTCAGCTCTCTCTCTCTCTGTAGCACTCGTCAGTGTGCAGAGGAGGTTTTTCAGTGTCACACGGTGGCATTTTCCCAGCTACATTTCTGAGAAGATGCAAACAGCAGCGTCCAAGGCCAATTCCACATTATGCCTCTATTTTTTCGTAAGTACTGCGGTGGTGGTGGCCTATTCTCACTCAGATATGACTGCCAAACTGACATATTGTCACACAAAATATTCAAACTGTAACTTTCCAAATTGCTCCTCTGAACAGCTGTAACTCACTGCTGCTTTCATTGAATGCAGAAACATCTGGGCTAGAAAAAAAGTTTAATCCAAAGAATACAGATTAGGAAAAAAGAGTTGATGGAGAGAAGAAGCCTGAAATCCCGACTCTAAAAGAGGAATTGAGTCCTAACCTAGATGTGATAAGAACCACAGTAATCCTAACTGTCCTCGTTGACCTCAGCTTTATAAATCCACCACCGGTGTCATATTACTGTAATGTTCAGGATTGAGAGGACTGAAAGACAGCTGAATTTAACCAACAGAGGGTATCTCATGAACCTTAAAATAATGTATCTAGACCAGTGTTTCTCAAACTTTTTCAGACCAAGGACCACTTTGTCAAAAAAAAATTTTTCAGGGACCACCTGACCCCGTCTTCAGCCACCTATCTATCATTGTTTCCCATCCTCTCCGTGCCTTGTTTTAGTTAAAGTTCACAGCTTTTGCTGCTCTTTTCCTTGCTTTCTTTTCCTTACTTACTGACGTGACAGCGGAATGATTTTGTCTATAGGAGACTCCGTGGTTGCTTAGGCAACAATTTGGGCACTGCTAATTCAGATTTATCTTCATATATCCATTATACATATTTAAAAAAAATATTTGTCTGCATTTTTGTTCAGAGAACAAATTCGCTTTACACTTCAAATAATGTTAGGTAGGACTAGGGCTGATATGGCCTGTAACCAATATCTCGATATTTTTAAGCTATATCGCGATACACGATATATATTTCGATATTTTTGTTGTTGTTGTTTTGTATTGTTTATTTCTAATAAATATTGTCATTATTTCCATGATAGCATTGTAATTGCTCAGAATCAACGTAGAACAGTAGATTTACACTTGCTGTGAGACACACCTCTTTTATAGCATTTTAACACTTGTCATATTTTTTATGAATTTTTAATACATTTCATGATGTAAATATGAGCTTTAAAGCTCAATAGCTTCCAGGTCCTGTGACCTATTGGCTCAAAATCAGTGTAGAACAGTCGAGCTACACCTGCTATACGACACACACTCTTTTTTATAGCATTTTAACACTTGTCATATTTTTTATGAATTTTTAATATATTTCATAATGTACATATGAGCATTGAAGCAGTGCAGAATCATACTTGGCATATGAGACACTTTTTTAAATCAAATTTTAACCGTTCTTCATATTTTATAAATAAACGTTTAATACATTTAACACCCACGTTTTATTTTGAAAACCGAAAGTGTCCACACGCTGCAGTAAGCTAGCGCTGACTTTCCAGTTTTTTAAAAGTGTTTGCCATAAAGTCGGCAATTAAGGGCGCACTTGAAAATATTGGAGCAGCTGACGTAACCACGCGAAAACGAGAGACGGCGTGACCGAAGCTGTTTTTCTTCAGAACCAAGTCGTCCGTCTCCATCTTCAATTACCTCACCTCTTGGCTTCACCTCTCCTCACTTGATACAGAAAGTACGCATGCGCGCAGGGGATGTTTCTGGGTGGGCGGGGCAGTGTGCTGCGTGCTGTGAGCAGCAGGAGTGAGTGACAGGCGAATCCCCGGAGAATTAAATGCCGACGGCTTAAAACATTTACGTGACAAGTACTCGATGGTCGCGATATAGTCATTTCATACATCTCACGTAGAACAAGCCGCGATATATCGAGTATCCCTAGGTAGGACTCCACAAACTTGTGTGGGAAATTCGAATATTTTAAGAGATCCTCTCACGGACCACTTGAGGTCGCTCGCGGACCACTAGTGGTCCGCGGACCACACTTTGAGTAACACTGTTCTAAAGGACCCTAAACCTGTCCGCCTGAAGCCTTACAGAGTTCCAGAACGAATGATGGAGCCTCTGAGAAAGGAGGTCCAGATGATGCTTGACATGGGAGTCATTGAGCCATCTAGAAGTGAATGGTCAAACCCTATTGTGCTTGTTCCCAAGAAAAATTCCACTCAACCACGGTTCTGTTCTGACATGAGAAAACTGAACAGTATTTCCTGTTTTGACACTTATCCTATGCCACGTATTGATGAGCTGTTGGAAAGACTAGGGAAAGCCAAATATATCACAACCTTGGATCTATGTAAAGGGTACTGGCAAGTGCCTCTTGACCCAGCTTGTAAAGAATACACAGCTTTTCAGATCCAGGAATGGGTTTGTACCATTACACTGTGCTACCTTTTGGTCTTCATGGGGCACCTGCAACCTTTCAAAGATTAATGGACATTGTGCTTAATGATTGCTCCAGGTTTGCAGCTGCCTATCTCGATGATGTTGTGATTTACAGTGAATCGTGGGAGGAGCACCTGCAGCATCTTGAGGTGGTCCTGACGAAGATCCAGGGAGCTGGACTGACCCTGAACACAAACAAATGCTCTTGGGCTCAAGAGGAGGTGAAATACCTTGGATATTTGGTTGGCCACGGACAAATAAAACCGCAAGTAGAAAAGGTAAAGGCCATACAGCTAATTCCGAGACCGCTGACCAAAAAGCAGGTAAGATCCTTTTTGGGACTCGTGGGATGGTACAGAAGATTTGTTCCTCATTTTGCTACACTGGCAGCACCACTCACTGAACTAACCAAAAAATCAGTCTCTAAAGTAATTTGGAATAATGAATGTGAGAATTCCTTCCAGACCTTGAAGAGACAGATCTGTCAAGCTCCTGTGTTGCAGACCCCTGACTTCACAAAACAATTCCTTGTGCAAGTTGATGCCTCTGGTGTAGGATTAGGAGCTGTGTTAGCCCAGGGAAGGCCAGGTGAGGAAAAACCTGTCCTTTTCCTAAGTAAGAAGCTGTTCGACCGGGAGAAAAATTACTCAACCGTTGAAAAGGAGGGACTAGCTATAAAATGGGCTATTGATTCATTGAAATATTATCTTTTGGGGAGAGAATTTGTGCTGCAGACGGACCATAGACCCTTGAAATGGATGCACTCAAAACAGCATCAGAATGCAAGAATCCTGCGCTGGTGTCTAGCCCTCCAGCCGTACCAGTTTACCATACAGCATTGTCCGGGTAAGAGAAACCTTATTGCTGATTATCTGTCACGTTTGCCTGACCTGTGCAAACCAGAGGGGGAGGAGGTGTGAAATGTGAGGAAGTGTTACCTCCCTCACTGTTTGCTATATACATTTTTATTGCTTTCAATTAAACAATGGTTTGTTTGTCACCTGGTTCCAATCCTCTGTGCTTCTGGGCGTGGGAGTAAAGAGAGAGCACGCCTCTATAGGCATCCTTTTATGGAGACTAAGAGGAGGTGGGGTTTTACTTTGATTGGAAGATGGAATGGGTGGAAATATTTCGGTTAATTAAGGTAAATTGTTTGTGTTGTACATGTCGTAGATTAATTCCGAATGTACTGTATTTTTGGTTTTATATTGCAGAATTTAATTTGTATTTGTTGGTACAATCAAATCAAGGAAATGGTGTTTTTTTTGTTAATCATGTCTGTTGTCCTTTTCCCAGATCTACTCTGATAGGCTGATTTGAACTGGAGAGAAGGCCTATCAGAGTATATATATATGTTGAGAATGATTTTCGGGGGTTTTTTAGTTTTTGTGGAATGCTATGAGCAGAGCAGCACCTCGTTTGCCTTTGTTAAAAGACCCTCTTTGTTTAGTCTAAGAATAAAAGTCAACTTGTTTTTCGGCACACCTCCTGTCCAGCGTGATGTCTTTGTGATCCTGCATCTCTCTTTACAACAACATCATTGTTTACCGAAAATTCAGTTTTCCCATCCACACTAAATGACTCAGATTCATTCAATCTGGAGATCATTTCAAAAAGATCCATTTTTCAGAGGAAGAAAAATAAGCGCAAAAAACTGTAACACCTCAAACGTCCGGTACAAAAAAACAGTTTTGGTCTCTGTAGCTTATTTCCCCGTTCATGACAACTGTACTGAGGGGAAGGGGCCAGATGATTATGGAAAAAATAATAATCACGATTATTTATATTAACACCGAAATCACGATTAATAAACACGATTATTCATCTTTTTCAACTTCAGTGCGACATTTATCATACAAAGCGCTCAACTCAACTACTCTGCTAAAGTGTTTGTGTAAACACATACCTCTTGTCCATAGTCTTCATCAGTGTTTTGAACCCTGGGTTGTTAATCGTGCTTGTGACATGTCTTTGGTAGAGTTGTCACGATACCAAAATGAGTAACCACAATACTATACCAGACAAAGTATCATGGTTCTGGGTATTATGGCGATACTGTGGCCTTTTTTTATTATCATTATTTTTATGAACTGCTATGTATTTGTATGAACCTGAGTTTGTTCTTATTCTCCTCAATTAAAGAAGAGTAGTAGGCTGCTCTGGCATTACGGAGAGCCTTCCTGTATGTTCTGAGATTATCTTGCCAGACTAGATGAAATTTTTCCAGTTTAGTGGCACGCCATTTGCGTTCAGATTTACGTGCCTCTTGCTTTAATTTACGAGTCTGCTGGCTATACCATGGTGCTAGCCTTCTTTGTTTAATTGTCTTCTTTTTCAGAGGTGCAATAGAGTCCAGAGTTGTCCGTAATGAGCCTGTAATACTATCAACAAGATGATCTATTTGTGAGGGGCTAAAGGAAGCAGACAAGTACTCTGTTACAGTTAGACATGGCATTGAATTCAATACTGAAGGAATCATTTCCTTAAATATGGCTACAGCACTATCAGGTAAACATCTGCTGTAGAAGTTTCTACACAAAGGCTTATAGTCCGGTAGTATGAACTCAAAGGTTATTCAAAAATGGTCAGACAGAAGAGGATTCTGTGGAAAGACTATTATCAATTTCAGTGCCATATGAAAGAACAAGATCAAGAGTGTGGTTCAGACAATGAGTTGGTTTATTTACACTTTGACAAAAGCCAATTGAGTCTAATAGAGTCATATTTAGATGTTTCTTTGTGGTTCGACAGCAAATAGCCATGGTATGTTTTATTATTAAGGACTTGGAGATCCCTTATGATCTACCCCCAGCCAGCTGCCACATTATTCAGGTTTCTGTAGTTAAATGAGAAGTATCATTTAACCTCATTAATACTTTCCTTGTTCATATGCAGCGACAGGGATAAATAGAAACAGGGCGTTGAGCTTAAAGTGGCAAGTCCAACATCACAGTGCAACATTTTTAGATTTTTCCATTTTGGAGTTTGTTTACAAAAAGCAGTTAGACGGGACGGAGTGCCAAATCAGAGAGAAATAAATGTTTTCTAATTAAGTGTGTTTGGTGTGGATGTAGTCTGAGTTTCAGGAGTTAATGGAACAGAACAGAGCTAGAAGCGAAGTTGAACAGTGGAAAAAAAAAGATGAGTCTGATGGGAAATTAGGAGAAAAGTTTGACTCCAAAAGTCTTCGCTCTCTTCCACTTTCAAACCTGATGGCTGTCCTGTCCTTCAGAAACTCCCACTGGACTATTGTTACTGTCTCTGTACATCCAGTGTATGAATACCTTGACACCCCCTACCCTTAAGCTACCTGTCAGGGGCATTCATCCTGATGAGGGCAACATGAATACCTCCATGTATTTTTTACACAATGGACGCCGCCGCCTGCAGCGGGGGGAAGGTTAGCGAGGAGCCCGACTACAAAATAGAGCAAGTGGGTGAAAGAATCCCTCTAAGCTAAGGTCCCGGGAAATAATTGGGGTGAGAAAGGCAACAGGGGAGGTAGGGGGGTGGGGTTGGCTGTGGTGTTTGGGGAGGGATGCAGATCGGGTGGGGTAAGTTTGATATGCTGATGCAGAAAAACGCAGTGCGGGGAAGAAAGAGGGGGGAGGAGAGTTAGAGGGCAGGAGGGTGGGATTATTAGGAAAATGGTTCTGGCAAGAAACAAGACAGACCAGGTCCGGGAAAAGAAAAATGTGTGTATGTGTGTTCCTTTACACGTGTCTTTGTGAGGACCAGCTTCAGTTCTGCGCAAAAGAAGGACGTGTTTGCAGACAATTTAGAAAAGTGAGGGCACTTTCAGAAAGTGTCTTTAGAAATGAATGAATGTATAGAAGCTTCAATAGACAAGTGATGAAAGTGAGGAAACGTTTTAGAGAAACGCAGGATATTTGTAACAGATGAGGATCATTTTTGTAGCCAAGGACATTGTTGAAGATTGTTAAAAAGCAAGAACAGTTTTGTGGGAACATTTTGAACAGTTGGCACTTTAAAAAACATTTTAAAAAGTCTGGAAAGTTTGGGGAAATTAAGATATTTGTTTCTGGAGAGGACATGTTGGAAGAGAGATAGAGGTCAAGATCTTGGTTTTGGTCGAGGTTGGTTGAGGTTCGGCATGTTGATTAAGGGTATGATGTCCTCACATGTACAGATGTACAAATGTTTTTGAGGGGGGTGGGTTCAGCCAGCAAAGGTGCCTTTGAGTCAAAACACCACACACACACACACACACACACACACACACACACACACACACACCCTCTGGGGAGAAGTTAGCACAGTGGCTAAACTGCAGCTGTCAGGAGGGAGAGGAAATAAAAATTGAGGGGGGAGAAAGAGATGAAAGGGGAGAGCGAGTGATGGGGCATTAGGAGAAAAGTTAGGGATGGAGGGGTATTAGGAAAAAGAAATTGGGGGGGGGGGGTAAATGGTGGAGGGGTTTTAAGAGAGAAATCACCAAGGAGGGGTGAGAGAGTGGGTGGCAAAGAGAGAATAAAAGAGAATGGAGGAGAAAGTATCAAAGAAAGATAGAGGGGTGTCAGCTAAATGAACCGATGTTGTGATGGGAGATGTGTTACGGCTGCAGCCGTTTCGCCCCTATGTATATGTGTGCATAGTGTTTTTCACATTAGGTAAATTCTGGTGTGCAGGTGCCGGTCCCTGATTGGGCCCAACCTGAAGGAGGCGGGGACTACATCCTCGTCAGGTGCAGGGTCCAGGATTGGTGCGGCGTCTTCCCCACGCCGCCAATGAGAGTTCCCCGGCAGCAGCATCACTGGGCATTTAAACGGCAGCCGCCCGAGCATCGGGGCGGCTTTCACTTGTGTTGTGTTTATTTGTGAGCTCGCCTCGTATGTATCTACTGATACTCGGTTGATTGTGCTTCGTATGTATCTGAGGATACTCGTTTGTTTGCTTTTGTTGTAACTGGAGGTTTTGTTTGGTTTATTGGGACAGGGCAGGGTTTAGTTTAGATTATAGCTACTACACGTAGTCTATTTCTGTTAACCCCATTAGATTTAGAAGTGATGTGTTGATGTGTTTTTTGGTTATCTGCTGGTAGACGTAGTTAGTGAGGTTTTTCTTTCTTGTTTTTGTTTCTAGTTTAGATAACATAGGCTCTGGTTAGAGTTCTCTTTTGGTTATATTTGTTTGTTCTTGCTAGCCCTTAGTTCCCTTTTGCCTCACTTCCTTTTGTTAAAACAATCTTAAAAACTTTCATTTAATAAAATCCTTTTGTTTAATAACCGTTAAAATCTGGTTTTATGTTACTTCCTTTTCATACCCCTTACCTGGTCTTAACAGATGAAATGACAAACTATTGGAGGGACAGTGAAAAAAGACAGAGGCTGAAATGAGAGGAGGATGATAGGAAAGAGAAAAGAAAGAGCAACAAAGCAGGACAAAGGTGAAGGTTAAGAAGAAAAGAAAGAGACACCTCAGGAAATACAAAGCAGCTTTTTTCTTTGTAGTGAAGCAAACAGGAAACAGGAGGAGAAGGGAGGAAGTTAAGGGGAAGGAGGAAGAGGAGCTTCTCTTTTTTTTTCCCTCAGAGTCACGCTTGAAGCCAAAGAGTGCGGGAAAAAAAACTGTCTCAGCTCAAAAAAACATCCAAAACTCGTGTTTAATCAAACTTAGATGAAGGACAGTTTTTAGAGATGGAAGGAGTCCATTCGCCAGTGGCTCTTTCTCTCTGAGGAAGGGCGGCGAGGTCACAAACACTGTGAAACCAAACAGCCGGCTTTATTTTCATTCCTCCCCCTCCCTCCATCCCTCGGCTGCACTGTAAAGGTTACAGTAAAAGTTTGCTGTCAGAAGAAGATTAAGTTTCAGTAGAACTTCTCTTTGGCAGGGGGGCGCTGGCAAATACGGAAAAACTGCGTAGGTACAGTTAGCCCTTAGGGAGAGAAGAGCAATATGCGAGAAGGGGTGGGTGGAAAACTGAGAGGGGCCCTTAGAAAGCTGACCTGACAGCACAATTACATAGCATCATAAAGCATGAAATTATTTTCCGGGCCGTGTTAGGAGTAAAGTCAACCTGAAAAAGGACACTGGTGAAGGGTCACATGAGTGAAATTTAATAGTTTTCTCAAATCTCTGCATTCCAAAAGACTCGAGGCGTTGGGGGTGGGCGATATATCGAATATACCGAATATATCGCGGCTTGTTCTCCGTGAGATGTATGAAATGAAAGTACTTGTCACGTAAATGTTTTAAGCCGTCGGCTTTTAATTCTCCGGAGTTTCGCCTGTCACTCACTACTGGTGCTGCTCACAGCACGCAGCACACTTCCCCGCACACCCAGAAAAATCCCCTGCGCGCATGCGTACTTTTTGTATCAAGTGAGGAGAGACGAGGCCCACCGGCGCGCTCCGGAGGCGTACACATTGCGGTCACCGGAGCAGATAGCTGCCAGTCTAGTCAATGAGAGCACTCACACAGGGCGCATCTCAGCAGCGGCTCTCCACACCACGGCGCAAGCTTTCCGTAGCATTTCTATTTTTACCGCGAGCCGCTGCTAAACCTCGTAAATTTAAACAGAGCACTGCGCACCAGACAGGAAATCCGACACTGAATCAACATAATAAACTTCCGCCCCCTTTCAAAATAAAACACAATACGCAGTTCATGTAGCTTTTTTACAACTTCACATCAACGTTACGTCATGACCGGTGGCACCAGGTGATCAGTCAATCAATCAAAGGGTCTCAACATGAACGATGAGAGACTAATTGTTGAAGTGGAACAACACACAATCATTTATGACACAACAGCTTTTTATAATCTCCTCCACGTCGGAGAAGCAAAGTCAGCTGTTTGTTGTTTTCTTTATACACAGTTTATCTCGTGTGAATACGGGTGGCTTGCTACACTGCCAAGACGCACCGGGTGTGAGTTAAGGCAGGGCAGAGGACGCATCAAAGGGTTAAATTTAACAACATTAAACTGATCCCTGTAAGGCTTTCAACAGTAAAATGATGCTAATTTGGCACCATTAGTCAATTTGTAAGAATTGGTGTCATAATTTTCACGTAGTCAAAAGCCGATTTGAACATTTGAGATCTCTTAGCTCACAGCCGGGTCGGGACAGTTATATGATTTACACTTTTTGAAACAGGTTCAGCAGCAGACCAGGACATCAAATACCTGACAGCCAGGAAAAATACACACTCAACCTGCAGAACCTTTGTAAGAAGTTGAGGATGTTAACCGTTTTCCATAGATTCTGCAGTTTTTTCGGCAACTGCAGAAATCCTTTTTAATGCAGCAGCTCCACACTGACAGAGCATAAATATAAAGACTTCAGCCCAAAATGAGTTGTCAGTCGGCTGGGAGAAGAAACTGACTGTTAGTTTAAAAAGTGCAACAACTCCTGAAATACCGTTCTGTCTTACACAACATTTATAAAATAGAAAAAAAAACGAAGAATATTTTTTTGACTAATAGTCTGAATTGCATTTCCTCACATCTGTAACGATAGAATTTGACGAAAAATAACACAAAGGTGTGTAAAACATAAAATTTGTAGCCACGATTGTCTCAAATAAGAGATCAGTTTAAATACCCATAAGTCAAACTGTGTCAGTTTTATGTAGCTCTAATCTTTATAACTCTGTTTTCATAACTGTATAATCACCTGAAAATAAAACTTGTCTTTTCGGTCCACCATGTTTCTACAGTAGCCTAGCATAGACAAAAAAATTTCCATCACACAAGGAAGGAAGTACTACTACAATGAACTACAATGGTACATGCCACTGAATCCTAGACACTGGACCTTGAAGTGACAGTTTGAACCAGAGAGACAGCATGTGAACCTCTCAGCAGTAGAATTAACACTGACACCAGATGTATATTTAAAAACAACAACTTGATCTGGAGGAGTGCACTGTGCTCAGTGTTACACTGTTGGCTAGAGGAGTTTTTATGATTTTAATCTTTTAAAGGCCAGAAAATGCATTTTAAAAAACAACGTTTCAAGGCAATGGCTCAAACACGTCTAGGGGTGTTATTGTCTTAGTCGACACCAAATGGCAACCTCCTTGGCTGGAAAATGAAGCCAGTGTGGAAGTGCCAAAAACAGTTTGTCAAATGTCCACTTGAGTCTGGCTCCAGAAGTAAGTCAGTCTCCAGAAGTCCCTATGTTCAAATGTCCAACTTCACAGCAGAAATAAACATGTTTACAGCCTGGTACAAAAAACTGTTTTGGTCTCTATAGCTGATTTCCCCGTCCCCGTTGATTGACAGGTAGTTGCCGTCACAGATGACTTGTTTGAGCAACCAGGCATAATTCATCACGCTTCAGCCCCGCTGATGATTTGTTGATTCTTAGATTAGCCACAGATTTTGAGCTTCAAAACAGCTCTCCAGAAACTTGGGTGACGTCACAAGATCAACAATGCAAACTTTAAATGTATTTGCTACTTTTGATTAATTCTGACAGAACAAACTCAGTCTTGGTTTGATGTCCTATTAATATCATTTTGAGGCTCCAGATAGAATAGAATATCTTTATTGTCATTGTCACCTGTACAACGAAATTAAAAGTGCCATCCAGTCAGTGCAAAGATTTCACCAAGTGCAAAATTTACAAAGTGCAAGAAATTACATCAACAAACAACAACAACAGCAGCAACAACAACATCAGATGTTTGTAGTCTCGTCTGTGGATTGGACTGGGAACAGTTCTTTAATGACAGACACCTGAGTCAGAGTCTGTTTGATTCTCTGGTACCAGTTTTCACATGAAACATAATTAATCAATCAATCAACCAGAAACTTTTAAAGAAGTGGAAAATAGTTCTGGGAGATAAAAATGTTTTCACAATGATTGTCAATGAAAGTCGTCTGCAGGACAGATCGTTTAACAATTTGAGGTGAATTTGTGTTGTGATTTTAAGTTATATGAATTAAATTGACTTGTTAGAAGTTATATGCTAAGACTTAATGCTCCAACATCAGTATTGCTTTATTATTATTTTTTATCTGGTTAAATAAAGGTTATAATAATAATAATAATTTAAAAAAAAATTATAGCCGTTAAAACCGTTAATGGGTTTTAATCTAATTTAAGCCAAGAAGTTAATTGCACGTACTGACTTGGCAACACCAAGTTGTCAATACGATTTGTCACCAAGGTCGACAACAGTTTCTCTGGTTTTATTTGGTAATTAAAGTGACTCTGATGACATTCAAATCGCTCAGTATGGAGAGAAAGAATCAGACTGCAGCAGTTATTCTTGGGATCATCTCATTTTTCTGTATATAAAACATGAACCATCATAAAGAAATTAATGGGGCTTTAAAAAAGGAAGATCAGAGTCTCTTGACTGATGCAGGCAGCAACCCTCACAGCGTGTTCGCCCCCAACAAGACAAATCATTGCGTGTTAAGGCTCAGCGTTCGTCATCTGACGTAAGCTCTTCAGTTTCAGATTTCCTCCCACTCTGAAGAGTGACTCATTATTCTATAGAATCTCTTCACACAGCCGCAGACACCTGATATCTCTGGAAACAACAATACCTCCAGAAAATCAGGACACTGTACGGACGGTAAATGATCCCACAAAGTCTTATCTGATCAAAAGCATTGCTGGTGATGGTGTAGATGGTGTCAGGTCACAAACACATCTGTTGTCTGTCATGAATAGTTCAAGAGTTCAAAAAGAATCAAAATGTGTCAGTCATGCAAAAAAAGTATCTCACCTCAAAAGAACAAAAGAAAAAAACAAAAACAATGTTGAACTGATTTAAAAGCATCAAGTGAGCATGACATAAAATCCATCTTTGGTTCTTCAAAACAAGTCAAATTTCAAATAGATTCAAAGACCAAATGATTTGAGACAAGACACCACATGAACCACAAACTACAACAAAACCAGTTCAAGACCAGGTGGGAGCCTTTGTCTCATGTCATTCTCCATCTTTAGCAGTCATCTGTCTAATGAAGGAACAAAATGTCAAGATGAGTCATCACTCAAGACCATGTGAAGCCAGTCAGTCAAGAAGTCAAATCTTCTGAATGTACGCCCACTACTGTTGTGGAGAAATCATCGAAAAATCAGAAGGGAAGTACGTGTTCAGGAGCCTCTGATGTCTTATGCTGTAATATTTATTGACGCTTGGACAAGGAGAATTAGAGACACTCTCACATACAATCAGGTATGCATATTAGTCAGTCTTTATTCTGCCCAACTCATGATGGTGGTCAGATTTTAAACCCCTACAGATGACGCCACAAATACTACACGCCTCAAAAAGAATGTATTTACCTATGTTAGTGATCACCACATCACATCACACATTCTAGTCTGAAGCCAGTGTCTGTTCATGTTAATGGAACATCAATGCTTATCTATCTATTATGTGTAGGAGGCCAACATTCTGCTTCTTCTCCTCCTTACTTACAAAGCTCTTCATGGTCAGGCACCATCATATCTAAAAGAGCTCATAATACTACCCTTCTAGAACACTGCTCTCTCAGGACACTGGGTTCTATATATATCTACATCTATATCTCTATATATCTATATCCAGGGCCGCTGAATCCTGGTTAGTTTCTTTTCCTCCGCTTAGTAATATGCTGAAATTCAGCGGGTTGTCTCGTCTGATCTGAGGTCGTAGGCGAAAGGGGCTCTCTGGGCGGGCCCAGAGAAGACCGTGGCTCTCCCTCCCCGCCTCGACCAGAGGAGGAGGAGGACGGGGAGGAGAGGCTCACTTTTCACCCCGTGGGTCAGGAGCCGGGGAGGCCGGCGGCGCGACCCGCCGTCCACCCGAAGAACCCTCTCCTCTCCCCGCCGGGGCCGGCGCACAGCTGGGGCGCGGTCAGCGCGGAGACGCGGGCGTCCACCGGCAGCCGCGCCCGACTTGTGCATGTTTACTAACAGGCTCGCGCACACTGACCACTTATCGAATGCTGTCGTCTTTTTTTCTAGAAAGACCAAACCATTTTGGAATAGGGGTGATAGGGGGTTATTGGCCGTTTTTTCAAGGGCAATGAAGGCAAACATCTATAAGTCATTGTTTGAATGCAATTAAAGCACTTTTCTACCCTAAAAACCAACACATTTTGAAGTGAACGTATCATAATTGAGCCCGACTGGGCCCCCCTCTATTCCAGAATTCCCAGGGCCCGGGACAAAAAGCCCTTTAGTCCCCCCCTGTCGGCGGGGCTGTCTATCTATCTATCCATCTATCTATCCATCTATCCATCTATAAATATATACACCTCTCTCCATCTGTGGACATGTCTCATTAATGCATGTTATTAACCAAACTTCCCCGGAGTTTCTGTGCTGTCGTCCAGCAGGTTTTCGTGGATCGTGGCTGCTGCTGTTATCCTGCACGACGTCCACTACACATATAACTTCTGTCATTATAACTACCATATCTGCTACTGTGGTCACTTTATCATTCATTGTGATTCATTGTCATTCTGTCAGTCATTGTAACTGTACAAAATGTTTATGTTGATTGTCCTGTACACGTGACATCCATTGCACGTCTGTCCGTCCTGGGAGAGGGATCCCTCCTCTGTGGCTCTTCCTGAGTTTTCTTCCACATTTTTTCCCTGTTAAAAGGTTTTTTTTGGGCAAGTTTTTCCTCACTCGAACAGAGGGTCTAAGGACAGAGGGTGTCACTCCCTGTACAGATTGTAAGGCCCTCTGAGGCAAATGTACTTTGTGACTTTGGGGCTATACAAATAAAATTGATTTGATTTGATTTGATTCTTTGACCCTGGTCACCAGGCAACTCTGGGATAGGCTGGCACCTTGCACTCCTTCAGCAATCCAAACAGAGGCCTTGCATACCAAAGAGAGAGAGAGTCTTCTGACCAGATTTAGTGCTGTAACTATGTCTATGACTCCAAGGCCCATGCGCGACCCTGTGTAACCAAAGGATAGACAATTCCTTAACAACTACAAATGCTTGGTTTTGCCACTGACAGGTTGAGATTTTTATGTAAGTGTCTGAAAGTATAGAGGCAGCGGTAGACCAGCAACTCCTATGTTCTGCTATGTGAAATTCTATCTTCAGTGGCCGTTTTGTTTTGTAGATGGAACAATCAACAAATCTGTGACCACAACACTGATATATCACCACCTTTTAAGTTGCTCGTTAGAAAACACTAACTCATTTACAATCAAAATTTGGAGTCATGTTTGTGTCACCTGATGAATTTCGATCCAATACTCACTCTCTTTTAGCTGTTTATGGGAGGTAGAGTGGGTTGTTTACTAATCAGATGATCGGCGGTTTGATCCCCGGCAACTCCAACTCCAGTCCGCATGTCGAAGTGTCCTTGTGCAAGTCAGTGAAGCCCATCGGTGAGCCATCGGTGTGTGAATGTGTATGAATGGTTAGCAAGTACAGACCATTTATGGTCTCCACCAACTCCTCAGAGAAATGCCCGTCTCTTTAGCTGCTAAATGCTCCTCTACGTTCAGTTTTTAGATCTTTTCTCCAACAATGATGCAATAAGCCCAGAGAAAAAAACCAAAACAGAACAAGTTATGGCCAGACAGATAAACACTGAGCTGAAACTCACTATTACATCAATTCTGTAAAGGTTTCACATAGTCATTTGCTTCACTGCGAACACATCTTCTATAATGACTAAATATGTTTCACTGGGACGGACACATCGATTACTACTGATTGGTTTGGGTAGAAAATCAACCCGTTTCTGTGGTAAGATGTCAACATAATGGAGTGAACATGAGGTAGAATAACAGATTATATGTGCCAAGGCTTTTAGAGAGATACACATGACATTACAAAAAAAAAAAAGAAAAAGAAACAAGCAGTTTTGCCCATATAGTGAAATCTTTACTGTAGCAGCAAATGCACAACAATATGCAGATGTAACATCAGGACTTGTAGCAGCGACACAGAAGCCGTCCAGACAGACCAGATGCCTCATTAAATACCGGTGTTGTGCGAAAACAGTGGTAAGGCCACCATCTGTTTCACCTTCAGAGTTCAAACACAAAAATAATAAAAGCTTAAATACAAAATAGATCTATTCTCTGATTCAGCTCCCTCATTCATCTGGAAAATATAATATTGTGGAGAATGTATTTACATCCTGGCTTTAAACGCCTCTCTGGCCTGTGACCTCATGATGAATATTTAACATAAATCAAAACAACAGTCACATAAATTAATCAAAAAACAATTAAGAAAAGTCCAAACGTGATTGATATGAATCCAACATCAAACCATCAATCAAATCTCATACAAACTTGATGGAATTAAAATCAAACTAATTTTGTATTTAATAACATTCCTGCACACATTGTTCAAGGCAAGCTCATTGTAATACTTTGGCTTAAGTAGAGCACGTCGGCCCACTAATCACCTAAGGCATTCGTTAATATTGATCTGAGCGGTGAGGTCGTTTGACCATCGACCTCTTCTGAGCCAGAAATGACAGAAAAATACTGATAATGACGATTGATCTCACGCTACCTGATTTTTAGATGCTTGATTTTTCTTAAGAGACACATTATCAGTATGGTGAATAGTTTGGAGAGTTAGTTATCAGAAAGTACTCGGGTATGAATGCAAAGTGCAAGTTCAGTCTAATACATTTAGCATTTAGTTCGGCTTTTCTTTTTTGCTATAATTTATCTTGAAAACCTTGACACGCCACGGTGGAAACGTTTTGCTTTTTCGCCCCGGATGCTTCGCCGTTTCCTCATTACTTTAATGTTGTTTCAGTTGAAAAGTTTAGCCTAGATTTCATCCTAAATATTTTCAGAGCTGCAGATCAACAAACCACTGCTTGTTTCCCACCTTTGATTGTGCAGGATTATCTGCACCACACTGATAAATATACTCATGTCCCTTATTTCTGCTTCTGAGCAGCGAGTCCTCCCAGTTAAGACCAGTTGGGACGCCAAATGGAACCAGGAGTGTTTTCTTGCACTTTGTCCCATTTATTCCTGATGGGAGTTCATCGTTCCTCTTCCATCTGTAGCTGCAGTTATTTTGTGTCCTGCTAGTAAACATCTGATACGTTTAAGGAGTTCAAAGTTTTGGGGATAATAACCCAGGAAAGACCACTGCTAGAATCCGTCATCGTAATCTCCATCACAGCCGTAATCTGGGGGGTGAGAGACACAGACACATCTTTGGTTATAAGTCTGCCACAGAAATGATATTTATTAATATTCAAAACATACTTAAAGTAAACATTGCTGCTAAGTTTATAATTTAATAAAAGTTCTGCTGATAACATACTTCAAGTATCAAAAGTAAAAGTACTAATTTTTTCTTCTCTCTGGTTGATTTAGATTCATGTTTCATTTTCCAGCATCACGAGATGTTTTAGCTTGAGCTCATCAACGATTTTATATACTGTTGTTTAGTATATACTGTTGTTTAGTCCAGAAGATCATGATCTGTTTATTTTCAGTTTTGTAATGATGACTTTTCCAGATAATCCAGTGGTGGAGCCCATAAATAAAGGACAAGTACATATTTTTAGTAAATTACTCAGTTATTCTTTCTTTATACTTTAATCTTAAAAGCATTTGAAATGCTTCTACAGTGTTTATAAACCTCTGCATCAAGCATCAAACAGCATCAAGAATAAAATATATTTTTGAGGAATATGAACCTGATAAATATGTTTGTTATTATTGCGAAATTTAATTACACTTTTTTTCTATATTGTTTTTTATGGATTAAAAAAAGAAAAAGAAACTTAAACAAACATAATGATGTTAAATTCAGCCACTTTCAAATCTAAATAAAAATGTTTGTTCCTCAGCATCCTTGATTCATTTCTAATGAACTTCATGTCCTTAATTAAATTCAGGGAAGTCTGTGATTTTTCTATTTTTCAAGTTTTACCTAAACTTTATAGTTCCAGTGTTTTTTTTAGCCTTGTGTAAATTGTAGTTTGGTTTCATTTCTGTTCAAAAAAACGGTTTTACCTTCTTAGTATGGTCAGATATGAACATATGAAACACGATAGCACTCAGGAATGATTAATGATAAATATAATGAGACACTTTAAGAGCCTAAATCTTTGCAGAATTTAACGAACGACTGTGAAATGTAAAAAGTGTCACTTGGCTTTCTGTAGGACGAGCTGACTGATCCTGGTTTAATCTTCGGTGTCGGCAGGCGTCTGTCACCCTTAACTGTCCTCGAGTCTGCTCTGTGGCTGACCCTGACCTTTGACCTCCCTGTGAGGGGGGCAGAAGTATAAACAAAGAGTTTCCCTACAGGAATCAATTAAGTAGCTTAGGACTTTTTTATTGCAGCAGAGTCAGGGACCTTAAAGTTTAACAGCCAGAGACGTAAAGTGAAGAAATTTAATCTTACCGAGGGCTCATTAAAACGTAGAAGGAGCCTGAGCTGTGACCCGGAGAGGCAGATTCATTAAAAAAGTCATCCCAACTATTTCACAGTCCAGACACTCGGTGTCCCATCTAGAAGTGACGAAGCTGTCTAACACCGTGACAATGTCAACTTAATTTAAATGTTCTAATCAATGAATCATGGAGCCTGAAGAGAGACTTGTTTTCTGCTAGCGCGGTGAGATTGTCTCCGCAAAGACAAATAAACTCATTCAGTTTCATTCGTCCTAACTGTGCAGCCGTCTCCCTGATTGTGTCTCATTAATTCATTTGCAGATAAACAGAAAAATAAAAGTTTTATTGATTGATTTCATGATTGTTTATAAAGCAACCAGTCAAACGTATGTAGGTATCGTCTCCTCCAATGTGAGGATGTTGACTGATGGATTTCTCAAAGATTCATGAGTGAAGTTGAGTTGATGTGGAGACTGGTGAAAATAAATAAGTCACATTTTAACTCACTTTTTTTAGACAAAATCAAATCAATCAAACAAATTAAGTTTATTATGTTGAAGACAGCTCAGCATGGTTCACATGAGTTTTTGAAAAGTTCATGATCTAAACATGTTTGATCATTGTTGTTGTGGAGAAATTGCTGAAGGAAGAAAGTGTTCAGGAGCCTCTGATGTCTTATGCTGTATTATTTATTGACGCTTGATCAAGGAGAATTAGAGACACTCAAAATACACCTGAAGTGCTTGAGTCGGTTTCGCATTCTGACAAACTCATGCTGGTGGTAACACTTTAAACCCTCATAGATGACGCCACAAATACTTTACGCCAAAAATAGTCAAAGGGAATGCATTTGCTCATGTTCGTGTTCACCTTCAACATATTCTAGCCTGGAGACACTGTTGTCTTGCTCATGCTAATGGAACGTCAACAATTAGCTATCTATTATGTCTGGGAATGCAGCACCAGGTCTTTTCGACCCTGGACACCACAGTGTTGAGATATGGTGGCACCCAGTTAAAGACAAACAATTAATACTGCAGAGGACCACAAGGCTTCACACGTGACCATGTGTAACCCAAAAAGAGAAAATTCCATAACAATTGTGACAGAGTTTTTATGGTTGTTGTATTTAGTTAGATAGAAATATTTTGTAATACATTGTGTTATTGTGTTTTATTATTTTCTCCTGCACTGTGTGATGAGTGATGAGTGATGGTTTAAACTGACCGTTGCCACCCAACAGGTCCATGGCGCTGAGACAAGTCTCCTCCTCTTCATCATCTTCCTCGTCGGCGGCTACATCATCATAGACGACTGGCCCGCTCTCCACCACCACAGCGCTGGCGGGGGTTCCCACAGGCACAGGCAGGGGGTTGGAGTTGGCTATCTGAGCAAACAGGAGATATTGTAGGTAGTGAGCAGACGTGTGTCGTTCAGTATTTTTCATATTTTCCTCTGCGTGACACACGAGTGTCTCCGGGGAAATCAATGTGAGCTTGACGTGATCTCATATGCGCCGCGGGAGGAGATGTTGGCAGCACGTCAGCAGCCGTAAGAGAAACAAAGAACTGGGATAATAAAAAGTTGGAGAGGACAGAGGACTTTCCAGCAATGGAACAAACGATAAAACAAACGTCAGAGATGCAAGCGCAGAGCGCACCTGCGAGGGAGAATGTTCCATTTCATCTTTTAGTACACTGAAAACTAACTAATCTCAGTCACTGTAGCAAACGCTTGACTGTTTCCAAAACTGACCCAGGACCTTCCTCTGAACGTGTTTCACGTTTCTACAAAATGTAATCTTTTCTTTTGTGGTTAACTTTTAGTTCATTGCTCATTGGGAGTTGTAGTCCACTTCCCTACTTAAAAGAAAAACTACAGGTTTTTACACCTTGACTACTATTTTTGTAGCTCTGACTATCAGTTCTATCAGTTATGGTAACACTGTCTAACGCGAAAACAAACACGAGCAATCGGACAAATCAAACAGGATGTAAACAAACCCACCTGCTTGGATTTCTGCCACCTTGGACCGGTGTGTATTGACTGTGATTGGTGATAATTGGGTTTTACTTTCAGTAATAACACAAGTTCCTGAGTACAGAATTAACTTTTCATGAATGAATATTTGAACACAGTTCCACACAACCTGGAGATTTCATGTCCTTCCAAAGTTACCCAATATTGATTTATGGGGTGAGAAATAAACAAATAAAGTGACTCCAAATATTATTATTATTATTATTATTATTATTATTATTATTATTATTATTATTATTATTATTATTATTATTATTATTATTATCATCATCATCTATAAGAATACCAAGTTATCAGTATTTGAGCTGGAAGGTCAGAGATCCTCACACGCACATGGTGGATCGGAGTTTGATAAAGAGTGAAACAAAGTAACAAACTTTGATACAGTTCCTGAGTTGTCGACTATTTTTTGATCAGAAGTAATGTATCAGAACAAATACTCGAGTAAAGCTGTCCATATTTACCACAGTGGGTTCTCACTCTGAAACTGGAGGAGACAAATCACAACAAATACAGATTTCTACACCATGTAGCTTCAAACTGACTGATCTTTGCTTGAGGTCTCAAAAATCACTATTGTACGTGACCACGGTATAAAACACCATATAATGTATCAATATGGCTCCAGTGCAGTCCAAATCAATTCCACCTAAGTTTGGATCTGAGAGATCTGTTCTATAACTCTGCTGCCGTGGACAAAGTAAATTTCCCTTCGGAAAAACACTGATCTCATTCTGAAGAACGACTTCTCAACTTCAATCTGAGCTTTATTTATTTTGCTTAGTGATGAACTGTGCGGATATCAAAAAGCAAACAAACTCGTACACCAGGGAACAGGAGTGCGTGCTGTGGTAGATTTCAATTTTTCTCCTCTGTTCTGCCTTCCCCAAGCGAAAGAAACAAACTATCTGAAACAAGATGTTTTTTTGTTTGAAAGCTGCAGATTTTTCAGCTTTGGAATCAAACAAATGTACATTTTGCAGAGGAAACCCATCATCCACAGCTACAAGGAAACCTGTGTGTTATCACTTTGCTTTCAGCCAGGGATAATTATAAAGCTGGAGGAGAGGCAGGTGGAGGGTCCACAGTGTGACGGAGAGATATTTCTGTTCTCCTCAGCAACAGCCTGTTGGAGTCCCTGCTGGGGGCTTCCTCCTCCTGCCATCTCTCCCTCCAATTTGCCTTTCATTTCCTCCTTCCCTTTCTCCCACCTACCTTTTATTTCATGTTTTTCCTCTCTTTTATTCTACCCACATCCGTCCTCACTTCCTCCTTCATTCCTTTAAAAAAAAAAAGATTCTTGTTTTGGCTCAGACTCTCTACATGTCGTTTCCTTTTCCCTGCACATCCACCTCTTTTTTGAGCCTCAGATTTGCTGAAAGTACTAAAGATTATACAATGAAAAAATACAGATATCAAAAGCATAAAATATCCACCACTAAAACGCAATCCTGTCCTTCCCTTTCCTCTCGGCAGATCCCTGCTGACTTCAGCTTTACCAGGCTGTAACTGGCACTTCCTCACAGGAGCTCCATGCCTAATTAGCACAGGCAGTAATGTGAAAACATGAAGAAAAATGATTTAAAAAATAGGTCGGGGAGAAGATCAGTGAGAGTAGGTTACGCTGTGGAGAAGCTAAAGGAAGAGGATGTTTTTGTGCTGCTGTGAGCAATTCACTGCTATTGTCTGTATTTACACAGAGAGAATGTTGCATGTCAGAGATAGATGCTCTGCAGGATTTACACTAGCTGACTTTTTCTGAGTCTCACTGCTCGTTAGGAGCGAGAACGCAACTCGAGACGACTACAGGAAACAACCACTCAGAGAAGGTTTTATGGGTGTGAGGATGATGACATCTGATCGCCTGCAGTTACTCACGCATGGAACAACTGGCAGAACAGAATCAAGTGAGAGCAAACCGCACCCGGGGTTAATGCTCATATACTGACGTTTCTTCAAGTGTTTTAAATGGCACGACAACCACACAGTGTAAATTACTGCTGTATGAAATAATCATCTTAATGATTCTGTGTTTCATGTAAAGATCTAAATTTGATCTGAAGTTGTTGATTTTCTTCAATGAAGAATTGACATCCTGTGCAAGTAACAAAACCTTAAAGACTAATTATCTTCAGAAGCTCTAATTTATATTTGTTTGTCCTCACGCTGATGTGAATAAAATAATTCTAACTTTGCATTTTTCTGCACTGAACAGTAAGAGCTCGGCCAGTGAAGCTTTCTCGGGGTAAACACAGAGGTCGCTGCGGTTCTCCAGGACGAGGTGAACGCAGTGCATGTCATGTGGTTTACCGCTCGTCTGGTCTGACAGCTTCTCTGAGAACTTCAAATAGACTCAGCCATCAATTGCCAAGACTATTGCATGCATTAGCAGATGATAGCTGCAACACAAGAGCGACTGTCTGCAGTTCAGAGCCCATGACCATGACCACCATGACCTCATCACCCTTTTCAGATGTCTAAGCCTTTCGGAAAATCCCCACATCCCAGACTGCAGCGCCTGAGATTCAGTCTAAATGTGGTTCATGGGAGTAGAAGAACTCGTTACTCCTTCTCTTCCTTGGAAAGTGATCATTTCCTTCCTTGGCTTGTTTGGAAAATATACAGACTAATTGCTGGATCACTGACAAATCTCCTTTCAATCTGGTTTTGTTGCTGCAATGAAACAGTGATATTACATAATGGGAGCAGAGAGCGAGCTAGGAGCGTCCTCAGCCAATGGCGTCGACCGTTTGCCTCCAGTTCCCAGGGGGAGGGAGGTGAGGGTTGCTAAGTAACAAAGCCTTGTTGACCTGGCCCCTCGTGGCAATGTTTTCTTCCTGTTTGACAGAGTCTGAGCTCCCTGAGCTCCTCCATTTAGAGCTGCCAACAGCACATGATGGAGAGGAAGACAAAGACTGAACGGGGAGGAGGAGGAGGAAGATGGAGGGATGGGAAGGAATGTGGCGAAGGAGAGGAAAAATAAAAGAGAATGACGAGAAACAGAGGACAGCAGCAGAGCGAAGCATTAACGGGAAGAGAAGAGAGAGAGAAAGCGGGACTCGAGGGACTGAAGCATAAAGTGAAATGATGAGGAAAGAGGAAAGAAAAGTGGAAGATTTAAAAAAGGAGAGCAGGAGAGAGGATGTAGGAGTAACATGGGAGAAGGAGAAGAACAGTGAAAGCAGAGGAGTCTGTGTTTTTTCCCCCCATTGCTGTCAAATCACATTTGGAAGTTTTTGTTTAAGTCATAGCCTTTATTTCCTGCATCATTTAATGACACACTACAGTTTTCTGTGTTCTAAAGTGAAGAAGCCGACATCACTGCGATGGTAAAAACACTGCACGGAGCCCATCAGACAGCGACGTTTCACTTCAGATACGGCTGCTTCAAAAACACCTCGGCGAAACACAATGGAGGGCAAAAAAATAGCTGGCACGCCCGTGGAGTGAGGCTCCGTGTGCAACCGGGTAATCAATTACGATTAACGGGAAAAAAATGGATTCGAGCAGATGTCAAACTCTTATGGTGTGCTGCTGGTATGAGGGGGGGAAAATGCCCCAAAAATGGCTTTGGCTTCAAAACATGCAGGAAAAAAACTGTTGGCAGAAGACCACCATCTCTTCCGTTAATAATCAACCTGTCCCCGACATTCATCCCACCTTTCCCCATGACATTTAGGCCATCAAAACAGGGAGGAAGTCGTAAAGTCGTAAAGCCCGCCTATTGCTCGATTTGATTTGTCTGTAGCAGTGAAAAGTTAGGAATGTTTTAAAGTCCATGTAAAGGCATTTCTGAGATTTCTTTCAAAAAAATTGAAAGTGTTGGAAAATAGTTGCTAAAAACATTTGGTTATCCAACATAACATCGCTATGGGATGCAGCCTCCTGCAGCCCTGATAGAAGCATTTATCTCAATCCGCCAATCCTGATTGGCCGGTGAATGTGTTCATCCGCGCCGCACCCAGTAGTCCCATCTACTATATATAGTGTGCGCGGATAACATTCCCCTAATTCAATAAGCAAACCTCTTCTCACCGCCCAGCAAGAAGGGTCGTCTGGCGAGACACCTCGCTCATATTATTCTAAGAACTGAGGTTATGTTAGATAACCAAACGTTCTTCTTCATAATATTCACTCGGTGTCTCGCTATGGGATATGGTAGCTCCCGTATTGCCAAACAGCTTATCGAACAAGTACCAGCCAGTGGGGAGGGTCCATGGGTTCCAGTTAGGACTCCAGGACCGCGCTAGCCACGCACGGCCCTGACACGTCAAACATGTAGAACCGGACAAAAGTCAGAGGCGAGGACCAACTCGCTGCTGAACAAATGTCCTGAACAGACACTCCCCTAAATAAAGCCCAGGATGCGGCCATCCCGCGGGTAGAGTGCGCACGCACACCCGTCGGCGGCTGCAGTCCCCTGCTCGTATACGCCAAAGCTATAGCCTCCACCACCCAGTGGGCGAGGCGCTGCTTTGTGACCGACTGTCCCTTTCGGGGTTCAGCCCAGGAGACGAACAGCTGATCGCTCCTCCTGATGTTTTGCGTTCTGTCCATATAAGAGCGCACAGCTCGAACCGGACACAGCATGTGCGCTCGCTGCTCTCCAGGAGAAGCGGCGAACGCTGCGAGCTCAATCGGGGAACATGAGCCCACCACCTTAGGTACAAATACCGGGTTGGGCTTCAGAACCATACGTGTGTTCCCCGGGGGGAACTGAGCGCACGCTGGGCTCACAGAGAGCGCATGGATATCACTCACTCGCTTCGCAGAGGCGAGAGCCAGCAACAGCACCGTCTTAAGGGACAGGTGTTTGAGACTCGCTCCTAGCAATGGCTCAAATGGGGGGCCTTTAAGCCCCTCCAGAACCACCGCTAAATCCCACGGAGGTATTAGTGGTCTGGAGACAGGGAGAAGCCTACGCGCGCCCCTCATAAACCGGCACACCAAAGGGTGTTGGCCTATATGGCAGGCCGCTATAGCCGCCAGATAAACCTTAACCGTGGAAAAGGCTTTTCCTTTATCAATCAGGTCCTGCAAAAACGACAGTATCGCTGGCACAGAACGCTGAAAAGGGATGTGGTCTCGTTCGAGACACCACCGCTCAAACACTCTCCACTTAGAGTCGTACAGAGACCTAGTGGATGGAGCTCTGGCGTTTTGTATAGTGTTAACCACACTCTGCAGAAGACCAGCAGTGGTCAAATTGATCCACTCACGGGCCAGGCCCACAGTTGCAGTCGCTCCGGGTGCGGGTGGAACACCGTCCCCCCCCCCTGCGAGAGCAAGTCCCTGCGCACCGGCAGCTGCCAAGGCTGGGCGCACAGCATCTGATGTATCTCCGCTAGCCAGTGCAGCGCTGGCCAGAGTGGAGTTATCAGGATCAGCCTGTGATTGTGCCCCATCACCCTGGCGAGGGTGGGGGGTATTAGAGCCAGTGGAGGAAACGCGTAGAGCAGCTCGTGCGGCCAAGCGTGCGCTAGTGCGTCTACGCCCAGGGGAGCGTCCAGAGTGCGTAGAGAGAAGAACAGCTCGCACTGAGCGTTTTCTCTGGATGCGAACAGATCTACTCTGGCGCGGCTGTAGCGCGCCCATATCTGCTCCATGACCTGCGGGTGCAGCATCCATTCTCCGTACATCGGCGCGCCCCTGGACAGCAGGTCGGTTCAGGGTCCCCGGGACGTGAGTCGCCCTCAGGGAAAGAAAGTGCAGACTGCCCTAGAGGATCAGTTTGCGTGCCAGAGTGTGCAACACACGAGAGCGTAACCCCCCTTGACGGTTTATATACGCTACTGTCGTCGTGTTGTCCGTCCTCACCAGGACGTGGCGGCCCGAGAGGAACGGAAGGAAGTGTTTCAGAGACAGAAACACAGCTGAGAGCTCGAGAACGTTTATATGAAGGCGTTGGAGAGCCTGGCTCCAGCGTCCTCTCACACCTCTGCCCTCGAAAATGCCACCCCAGCTGGATAGGCTGGCGTCTGTGGTGACCACCTTTCTGGACGAGACAGGAAAGATGGGGCCCGCCAGTGGCGCAGGGCCGTCACGCAGTCTGCTGTGACGGTTATCCACCGTGCGCCATGACGCACGGGATCCAGCCTGAGCGAAGCGACCCAGCGCTGAAATTTCCGCATGTGAAGACGACTGAGGCGGGTCACGAGGATGGCTGAAGCCATCAGACCCAGCAGCCGAAGACACAGTCTGAACTGGACAGACCTGCGTCGACGGAAGCGCGCGAGGCACGCTTTGAAAGCTTTCACTCTCTCCTCCGAGAGGCGAGCAGTGAATGGCACGGAGCGCAGGGATAATCCTAGAAAGCATATCTCCTGCGTCGGAGAGAGTTGGCTCTTCTCCATATTTATCACAAACCCCAAATTCATTAGGTGTTCCGTGACAATGCGTGTGTGAACCCTGGCCTCCTGTTCTGACTGCGCCAGCAGGAGCCAGTCGTCCAAATATGTGGCCAGCCGTATGCCCCGGCGTCTGAGCGGGGCCACGGTGGCCTCTGTGCACCGTATGAAAACCCTCGGGCTGAGAGACAGGCCGAATGGGAGCACACGATATTCGTAGCACACCCCCCGAAAGGCCAATCGGAGATATCGTCTGTGAGGGGGGTAAATGGGAATGTGGAAATACGCGTCTTTCAGATCCACGGACGAAAACCAATCGTTCGGTCTTACTAGACGCAACAGTGCCGCATGTGTCAGCATCCTGAATTTGTATTTCCGCAGAAACTTGTTCAGGGCCCGCAGGTCCAGAATAGGGCGGATTCCTCTTCCCCCCCGTTTGGGAACGAGGAAATATCTGGAGTAAAAACCTGACAGACTCTGTTCGGGAGATACGACAGAAATGGCTCTTTTTTCTAACAGAGAGAGGATTTCCTCCTGTAAGATTCGAGCTAATTCTCCCTGTGCTCGTGACTGTATTACGCCGGAGAAACGGGGAGGGACAGCGGCGAATTGGAGCCGGTATCCCCGAGAAATCGTGCTTAACACCCACGGTGAAGCTGCGGTTGCTTTCCAATTCTCCCACTTGAGAGAAAGAGGAGAAGCGCATTGCAGCCCCTGCTCTATCACGGGAGGTCCCGACAGCGGTGCTGTGGCGCCCCCTTGCGGTAGAGCTGGGAAATAACCCCTGGGCATCGCCGCAGGAGCGGCGGAGCCTGTTGCTCTGCTCCCCGGGGATGGAGATGCCCATCTCGGGGGCAGAGCCGCAGAGGGCTTGGTGGCCACACCGCTTATAGACAGGGTATTTTTGTTCATTTTGGCTTTTTTTGCCATCTGCACCCTCGACTCGTGGCCTGGCTGTGACAGATTTCTTTTTATTTTCACACGTTTGGGGACATGTGTGTATGTGTGTGCTTGCGGACATTTTGCTCGGGGCGCAGCAGCCTCCGAGGCGATGTCTCTCCTCCCGTGTACCGGCTCTGGGGTGGGCAGCGGCGGCGTGGGACGCACACAAAAAAGCCAGAATGGTGGGTCTGCATAACGGGGAACAGCAGGACGCTCCACCCGAAGAGAGGAAGGCTGTCAGGCCGCTCTCTTCTTCTTCCTCGCCTGGGGGACTGAGGCCGCGGCGGCCGGTGGCGGCGGCGGGACTTCGGTCGAGGCAGGAAATTTTCTGTGCCAGCCGGCTCCGGGCTCTCTCCTCGGAGGGAGGGGCGGGCCGAGCTGCTGCGGCCGCTTCGGCATCTTGAAATGCGGCGGCTGAGAGGCAGCTTGAGCAAACGATTTGCGCTGCACTGGAGGTGATGGTGTGGGTGCTTTACGAGGGAGACAAAGTTTCAGGGCTTCGTTGTCCTTCTTCTTTGCCTCACATCGCTGCTGCATCGTGGCCAATGCAGAGCCGAAGACACCCTCCGGGACAATTGGCATATCTAGTATGTCATCCCGCTCCTTGTCAGTCAAGTTAGCGAGGCTGAGCCATCTCGCTCGCTCATGAATGACCAGGGTCGCCATCACCCTGCCCGTGGCCTGGACTGAGACGCGCTGTATGCGGAGGGACAAGTCGGCAAAGACTGCCATTTCCTCCCACGCGTCGGGGTCCTGCTCGTCAGCGGATGCCCCAAGCTCTGCCTGATAGGCAGTGAGGATGGAGAGAGCGCTGAGAGCTCTGGCCGAAAGGGCGGCTGCCTTATACGCCCTCTCGGCCAGTGCAAACTGGAACCGCTCGGGCTTGGTTGGCAGCGTCGGACGCCTGGAGGAGGCTGCAGATAGCTGGCTCGTGCTGCCCGGGCAGAGATGCGCAGCTACGGGGGCTTCCACCGGAGGCATCAAGAGGAGACCCTGGGCTTCCATCGCCTCGCAGTCGAGGGATGCTGCGCCCGGGATGGGGCTCCTGTTGCTGTACGGGCAGTAATTCCAAGTTTTGGACAGCTCGGCCAGCAACTCGGGGAAGACGGGAAGAAGCTGTTTCACCGCACTACGAGCCAGGGGGAGCCGCTTGCCTTCATAGCGGGACCCGGTGGGCTCTGCTACTGCAGCCGGCCAGGGGACCTCCAGCTTCTCTGCCGCACGTTTGCACGTGCTGAGCAGGTCCACATGGAGGGAGGGAGCTGGAGAGCTCACCCCGCCTTCCTCCCTGTTGGTAGACTCGGGCAGCTTCGGCTTTACAGCCAGGGCTGGGGCCACGGAGGTGTCGTCTTCCTCCTCGTCCTCTGATCTGAGGAACGAGGCGTCATCGTCATCCTCTGTGAGGCCAATTTCCAGCACGTCTTCCTCGGAAAACGGGGGAGCTCGGAGCTGCTCGCACTGGGGGGCCCAGTCGTAGCCAGTCTCCGGAACTTCCCCGGCCATGACCTCGTCTTCCTCCGCGGCTGCGCCTAGGTCAGCGGCGGGGAGAGACGGGTCACGGTCCGCGTCGGGAAACGGGGGAGCTCGGAGCTGCTCGCACTGGGCGGCCCAGTCGTAGCCAGTCTCCGAAACTTCCCCGGCCATGACCTCGTCTTCCTCCGCGGCTGCACCTAGGTCAGCGGCGGGGAGAAACGGGTCACGGTCTGCGAGGCTAGCTTGGCGGGCTAGCCTGCGTCTGAGGCTCTTGACTGTGAACACTTTGCAGTGTCCACAGGACCCGGGAATTTCGAGGGCTAACCTGGCGTGGTCAACCCCCAGGCAGGTACTGCACACCGGGTGGGTGTCCCTCCCTGAAATTTTGTTCCCGCAGCAACAGAGCCGAGAGTCTCCTCTGGTGTGAGGATTTTTAGTGGTCTCCATTTCGCCAACAAGCTGGAGCGCTAGTGGAGAAAAGGGTCGTGGCTAGCTGGTGTGCTAGCGTGGGGTCGAGGGGGTAGCTGGTGTGCTAACTTAGCTCGACCAACTCGAGCGTCCGTGGAGGGGAGCCGAGAGGAATTCCGCCGTGGAGGGGTCGGAAAAGAATACTTACCGGTCCGGTCTGGTATGAACGGACAAGGCAGAAGCCAGAGCACAACACTTAGCGTCCGGTGACGGAAGCTAGCAAGATCCGTCTGGTGGACAGTTAAGCTAGCGAAAGCTCTGACGTGAGATAAGTTCTCAGGTGAGAAGAGGTTTTGAATTAGGGGAATGTTATCCGCGCACACTATATATAGTAGATGGGACTACTGGGTGCGGCGCGGATGAACACATTCACTGGCCAATCAGGATTGGCGGATTGAGATAAATGCTTCTATCAGGGCTGCAGGAGGCTGCATCCCATAGCGAGACACCGAGTGAATATTATGAAGAAGAACTGACACGTTTCAGTCGCTTCAAAATGGCTCAGTGACAGCTCCCATGAGTGGGCGTGGCTTCAGCACATTCAGTGGACACGGCCCCACAGCCCTGGAGCTGAGAATTCATTTTTACCTGATTTTGACACATAAATGTGTTAATATTTGTAATCATTCAAATTTTGTTGATTACAAATTGGTTGCACTTTCTTCTTTGGTCTGACAAACTTGGAACACATTCTTACTTTACATAGACTTTAACTTTCATGTGTGTCTAAAAACAGGTCACAAGGTAATAAATCATATTAGATATAGATCATTAATTCATAGGTTTTATGTTATGGCTGTCAGTTTAAATCAGGTGTTTCAGTCAGTTTGATGTCAAATGGCTCTGAATACTAAAATACCTATGAGCCATGAGTTGCTGAATAATGTTTTAGCAGGTTTCTACAAAGTGATATTTGACTTCAGCTTACCAGCTCAACACAATTTTAAGCTCCTTGATTGGATATTCTTACTGAAAGGCATCTTGGGAGTTGTAGTTGATTTCTTCCCTTCAGTTCTAATGTGCTGTATCTCCAAGAACCAGATATTTTCTAACAGTTGTCATGATGATTCAACCAGCAGAGTTTCACGTCAGTCAGAGAGAAGTGAGTGGTGTGAAGCAGGAAGAGAGGGACAGAAATGTGTGAAATGAGATATGGAAAAAGATGACCAAATTTAAGACTCGAAGACGACGTGAGGCTACCTGTGATCCAGTATGGGTCCAATTTGAAATTAAATTAAGAAGCAAAGTTTGACAAACTGGCCTATTTCTGCCTAAAGATGACTGCTGAAAGCTGTGAAGCTGTAAATGGGCAGAATGAGGACATCTGGAAATTAACTGTTCAAAGACATGAAGTCTAACTGGGTTTGTGAAGCAGATAGGAAACACTCTGTACCACTAACCTTGTTCTTTGTGGATTCATCTAAGAGCCGGTGATGGGCCAACACAAGCCCACCACTGCAGGGTGGTTGAAAAAAAAAAGACTTGGAGAAGTGTTTTAAAGATGATTTTTATGTTCAAGTTTAAGGCCGTATTTATTTTAAGAGCCTGTCAGAGGGTTTTAGGAGCAGTGAACGCCCTGAAGGGAGAAAGAGTGAGCAAGAGAGGAAGGAGTAATAATAGAAGGACAAACAAAGACAGAGCATAGTTCACCTCTCACACGGCATGAGTGGAGATTTATTTATCCCCGTCCACTCTGCAGGAGATCTCGGCAATCAGCAATCAGCTTTTTAATGGCCGAGCAGCAGAGACTGACGGGGGAATTACAGGCCGTCTCCAGGTGCAGTCATAGCTTCATTACAGGCAGACGCAAAGCCTCTGGGTTTGTGTGCTTACAGCTTTTAAAATAGTTCAAAGATACGTCTGGAAATGTTCTGTTTTTGTCAACAAACACTGAACGCATCGACTAACAAGTACTGTGTGCTTATATACAGCTTCTGTTCCTGCAGCGTTTACCTAATTAAATGTAAGACTAACTAGAATACCAATATCATGTCTGTATAATGTCACAATGGTAACTACATCAATTTATTGACATTTGTGTCAGGTTTGTTCGTTCGTCATTAATGTGAATAAAACAGACACCTGTTCATCATCAGATTTCTACTGGCTGTGGCTGATGCTAAAAATAATAACATATAATAATGACCCTTTCAGACACAGTGTGATTTGTGCTGCACTCAGCGCTGTCATTGAACTTTGGGGCGCGAGCAACTGAAAATGGAAGAATTTAGAGCGCGGTGCTGCCGTTGTCACAATGTGTCTGAAGAGGCCATAACTCCACATCCATGACTAAACAGCTGCAGACGTGTAACATCTTCTGACAGCCGATTCTACTTTCTACAGCTGACAAGAAAAATGCTTAAGATATTTGTAAAAGAAACTCAGGTCTTTTTAATACCTCCTAAGGCCCTTGAATTCAATGTTTTATAAGACTTCATTAAACCACACTGTTGCCCACTCATTACCATGAATGTTTTCAGTCCCACACACACCGTCCTGCTGCCACAAATACTCACTACAGCAACAAATTAGGATTAATCCGCTGCTGAAAATAGTCCCCAACAAATTACACCGAGCAGCTGTCTGACAGGTTAGAGAAGAATGGGAGCTGAAACACACGTCACAATCGATGATGTTTTAATCGATTTACGACCATTGAGCTGCCAACACTAAGTGAGCAGACAGGTGCACTCCACCAGTCTCCATTATTGGCCAGAGCATTCATTTTACTAGACAGTTTTTTGTTTGTTTTTTAAACTGTTCACCATCATCTTATTCGATATTAATTATTGCTGCTCCCCACATAATGTGTTGTTGCTGTTTCTTGGCTTTATTTGTTAGCACAGATTTCACAGTAAAAACGACTTCATCCACAAACTCCCGAATGAATCCTCATTTGTTGAGTGTAGAAACCTTTTCTTTTCTTTGCAACTGCTCGGAAAACACTTTCTGCTAAGTAACATGTCGTAATCATGACAGTGAGGCTGCTGTAGTGTGTGTGTGTGTGTGAGAGTCCAATAAAGCCTCTGTAACAGTGAGTGAATAACTAACTGAGTGTTTTACAGAGGAAAAAGCAAAGTAGAAACTTATCTGTCCAAGTAATTGGGTGGGTGAGTGAGTGAGTGAGTGAGTGAGTGAGTGAGTGAGTGAGTGAGTGAGTGAGTGAGTTTCTTCATGCATATGTCCTTTAAGTGCAGGAGGCCAGACCAGAATCTGGGTGAGTGAGTGAGCAGGAAGAAGAGCAGATGTGACGAAGACGAACAGCAGCTCACCTGCTCCACGGCGAGCTTCTTGTTGGGCTGTCCGGTGATGAACGGCTGCAACCTGCAACACAAGCAACCACAGCAACACGTCAGCACGAACCTAAACTTTAGATTCTAGGTCTGACAGTTTCTCTATGTCTTCATTTATTCCTACAGTTCACTCGTTTGATGTGTGAAGTAACAACTAAATTGTTGGATTAAAACAAATCGAGTCACGTACTACAAGTTTAACAGCCAATCAGTAATAATAGTAATTAAATCAGAAAGGTAGTTTATTGATTGACCAACCCTGAGCCCTTTTTGTCTGAGACCAAGATGAGGCCGAGACCTTCATGAAGAGATTTCACGACCAAGACTGGTATGGGGTAACATGACACACACACTAAAACCAAACAGCCGGTTCATGAAGACTCTTTTCAAACATCCAACATCTCGTTCATTTGTGGCTGGAAGTCAGCTCCGGTTAGGCGAGACTGAAAACATAGTTTTAATGAGATCCAGGTAATATCAGGTCCAGAAGAACCACTATCAGTACAGATGTGCTATCATGTGTCATGATTTATGCTGACATCAACAGTAATGTGAAGTAGTTTGATATTAAGCATTTCTTTTTGCCATTCTTACAATTACTTTTATTTTAATGTCCTCATTCTGCTTTAACATCAGTGATGGTTTCATACATGCACACTGCAGCAGCACATAAAAGCAGAACCAAACAAAGAAATAACCGTCAAGGGTTCAAACACAGGAAATCCCTCCCTGTTTTAAATAACAGCGAGGTTTCGTGACCTTAAGTCCAAAAATGAAGACCATCATTCACAGTGAAGTACAGTTAGAAATGCCAGTGAGTCTGCAGCAGAATTAAATTGCAGAATTAATGCAGATTTTATGAACCTCCCAGAGACTGAAAGTGGAGATATTCATTTCCCGACATTATTTTTCCAGACATTAGAAGACAATAAAATCTTTCACTCTGTGGACTGTTTGGATTAGGTTTTATTATTCACCTCAGCAGCGAGGACACCGAGTCCATTCCTGCTCAGCCTTGTTTCTCATTTACGGTTTCTCATCCTTCATTTCCATTTCCTTGTTTTTGAGTTTGTTGCCTGAAGCCGGCGACGCAGTACAAGACTTACAAGACCTGACAGTGAAATGCAGCCTCATAATCTTAATAAATTCTCGGATGAAAGCTTGTGTCAACAATAAAATCCTGTGTGATTCACATGTGATTACATGAATCTTAATGTCATGGAAAGCATAAGCAGTGTTTAAAAAGAAGAGCCTGGATGACAGGAGTTTTTTAGGCTAGTGCTGTTATTGATATTATCGATACGGTTATCTGTAACTGCATATTTATACTGCTTATTCAAGAAGATCGTGTTGGCTGATGTGCCTGGCTCATATATAGGTCGATTTATCTTAAACAAGGATACACGTTGAAATATTTATGAGTTTTAGGAACAGAACAAAAAAAAAAATCAGGTATTAACCTTCATGGTTTTTCTGGTTTTAGTTCTTCTTCTAAAAGCTGAACCTGGTTTAGGGACCAGTAGAGTCCATCAGAATTGTTTGCTGCATGGTCAAAGAGTTTCCCACCAACACCTTTCTGATGTCAGAACTGAACAGGGTGTCAAAAACTGACAAAACAGTCAAGCCCAATGCTAACATGCTGATGTTGAGCAGGTGTAATGCTGCAATCCACTGCAAGCTGGGAGTCCATCTAAAAGTGTTTAGTGTATCTTCTCAGGGAAACATGGACGCCCGCAGCAAATTGATGTTAGCACGGCGGCACTGACTGAGCATGCTTTAAAAGAGACGAGAGGCGAAGGAGAGTTCACCAACACGTTACTCCAACACAGATCAACTTGAGTGGCAGCACGTTTGACGTCACAGACATATTGTCAAAGTTATGTTATCTGTGTCTCTCTCTCTCTCTGTGTGTAATCAGTGCAGCACAAATCTTACATATTCACAAACTTAGCTTAACGTGTTAGCATAAAGCTTTTTTCCATTGGACAGAATTCTGACCTCATGGTGGCGTTAGATGAAAAGAGAATGAGTTCAAAGTGTTTCTGGCCATCAGTGACATCTGAACTGACAGACTTTGAGATATTTCAGTCCGGACCAAAGCAGTGGACTGACCGACTCTGAATCCCTCGAGTGGCACCGTTAGCATGGCTAAAAAAAGAAAAGAGAATTTTTTTTTTTTTCAGAAGTCTCGATCGTTACAGACTTACTTCAAACAGGAAATCACAGCAGCTTTGGGGGATGAAAAGTGAAACAATCCATAATAATTCATGTAATATTAGTCGTCGGTTATTGCTAACTCTTGCCGTCTGCACGGAGAGCAGCTGGATGTTATTAACCATCTGCGAGGGCTTCTCCAATCCTGTATTACAATGTTTAGTGTATTCATTACACTCTTTATTACAGGATTTACTGTTGACACAGTGTAGGTTGAGGATTTCATTTAGATTACCGTGGCCGGTTTTTGAGTCTGTCTTGGCTTCAGGTGTCCGTTCAGATTACAAAACAAAACAAAAAAGGTGTGAATGTGAAACGAGCCCAGACTGTGACTGACAGGCAGATTGACTGACTGTCTGTGAGCACAGCCTCTTCCTAGACAGTCACAGAGATAATCAGTGATGAACGAACCACCGGCAGCAATTCCTAAGCTGCCGCCCCACCGGCTGGAATTAGCATAATTCCCGGAGGCTCCCCACCCCCTTCCTACGCCCACCCAGCCCTGGCGCTGAGCCCTCCCTGGAGACTTACAGTAAGTGCTCAACTCTTGCTGATAAGAGAGAGAGCACGAGTGAGCTTTTAATTAATCTATTTTAACCAGGGAAATGCGGGGCGGGGGGGCGGGGGGGGGGGGGGGGGGGGGGGGGGGGGGGGGGGGGGGCACTACCCAACCTCCTTTCTCGAAGCTCATTAGAAAATCCCAACCAGGCTGGCGAATCGCTCCCCCGCTGAGAGAACTATTCAGGGCCACCGTACATGTGCTAGACTATATCGCTCCCCTGGGCGCTGACCCGAACACTGGGGGAGGCAGGAGAGGATGGTGGGCACAGAAAGGGAGGATGAGAGGACGGGAAAAGATTCGCGCAGGGTACAAGACAGCAGAGGAGGAGGCAAGGAGGGAGGTTACGAGGAGAAAAGGGAAAAGATAGGAATAGGAAATGACGCAGAGTTGTGGAAGGAATTTGTTTTAGAGGATAAAATCCAAAATGCAAATGATTGTTAACCTGTGCCGGAGGTTGATGCTTTGCTGTGTGAAGCTGTCTGTACAACACAAGCCTGGTCAGTGTGAGTTTTATCTGTTTTTTTTATGGATAGATTGTTAATGTTGCCAAGAGGACAAATGGGCTGTGGGTTCAGACAAATCATTGTTAAATGGGTGTTCAGCCTCACAAAGAGCTACTTCATTAACTGGAACAGAATCCATTTATGGTCATCGGCATCACCAGCGGTCAATAAAGAGGAGGAGGTCGGAGGTCAGGACTACAGGGAACATCAGCGAGCCTGCGCTGATCATTACAGAGAAAAATGAGAATTAAAAGATGGAAATACGAAGCTGTGGAGTGGCTCTGCAGGATGGACCGTCCACCTCTTTGTTCCAGACTGCCGTGAACTTTGGTACTGATGCTTTCCAGAGGATGAAGCCGACTGACTTGTTGATTGCTTTGCCACAGAATTTGCTTCACGCATTCATCAACTTCAGGATAAATTGTCTTTACTATGATAAATCATTACCATCTAATTAGCAAATGGGAACTCGCTAAACTATAAAGTATGATGGTGAACATTATACCTGAAAAATATCATGATCATGCTACAGCAGTGTTGTTGTGAGCATGTTAGCATGCTGCTGTTAGCATTAGCTCAAAGCAGAGCTGTGCTTTAAAGAGGAACCACATGACACTGAAGAAGCATATCCGGTAAATAAAAAAAAAAAAAAAAAAATACCCTGTGCGAGTTAACAAAGTCTGGCGGGATAAGTGCTTCTGAAATGCTCCATGTGCCTCAGACGTGTGGGGGGGGGGGGGGGGGGTTTAGGAGTTAATGTGTGATTTTGGTGTTTTAACATGTTCACTTGAACTCACCAAAATCACACTAACAAATCACCCCATCAGTCATTTCGACACAAAAACATGGAAAAGAGGATCCAAGTTTTCCTTTGAGCACGGCCCCACCAGCACAACTGTAGAATCTCTCTGCAGTTAGTTCTGGGTTTATTTGCCACAGTTGAACTGTTCATCTCTAGAATTAACGTGACCTTAAACCCGCAGTTTTGATGGACAACGTTTCTCATCCAAAAGTTTTAATATTGAGCTGCAAATTTTTTCCCCTTGTATTTTCTTTGTCTCGTTAAATACTCGTGCTTTTCCGTGAACAGTGTCCTGGTTATTCTGGATATTTCAAAGTGATCCTGCCGTGGACAGATTACAGAGGGTGCGTTATTTTGTGACGGATTAAGGAAACATTAAAAAACTAAGTGGACTTTTAAAATCTGCGATCACACATAAGCTGTGTGAGCCAAAACTGAGAGTGATCGTCCTCTTGCTCTATTACAAATATTTAATTTCTAATTTTTACTGAGTCTTTTCCACAGAGATTCTTTCATGAAACCAGCTGCAGCTGCTTTGTACAAAGTCAAAACACTCGCTCACATACGCCAACATATCCTCTCTCATTATCATATGTACATGATTTCATTTGCTGCATTAGAATCATCTTTATATGCGCCCCCCTCGTTTTATAATGGTTGTGCAGCGTGTTGTGTCTCTTCCATTTATATTCCATTTATAGTGTGTCGTCTTGACATTTTGCTATTGTTTTGCTCGTTAGCGTTGAGGTGAGACCTTCCTGCAAGCCTCTTTTTGGGTGCTGGTGATTGCGTTTGTTTTTGTCTCTAATTCCAATCACGGCTTCTGTGTTTCAGCTCTGCATGGATACACGGGGACAAACCAATGTAAGGGAATAATTTCATTATTCATGCAATAATCCAATCAATAACATAGCGGAGAAGGAAGGATGAGGAGAGGAGGAATAATCTGCAAACTGGGGGTAGAATGAAATTAATTCTGCGATGAGCACGGATGTAAATAAATGATGATAATAATCTGAGCTTCCAACTCGATTTTCCAGCTGGGGACCGGGTCCTCGGAGGCACGCGCACACACAGAAACACACACAGCCTCCTTCAGCTCTTCAGCACAATTAAATCAGGCATAATCACAATTGCAATACACACGCAACTATGGTGGCCACTCATACTTTCCCAGACACTGAAATACACACAAGCTTGTATACAAACTCACAATAGAGACTCACACACACAAACATTTGTGAGAGAGTTGTGTCCATTCAGGCTGCATTGCATTGTGGGCCGGTGTGCAGCTTGGCAAGAGGAGACGCAGATTCAGCCAAAAGGACCGATTGTGTTTTCTTCTGCGGTGGACGAAGCATCCAGAACTGACCCCATTTCTCTCTCACACACACACACACACACACACACACACACACACACACACACACACACACACACACACACACACACACACACACACACACACACACACACACACACACACACACACACACACACACACACACACACACACACACACACACACACACACACACACAGCAGATTCAGAGGAGACAGGATTATATAGATGGCCACGTGTGCACAAACACTGAGGAATTTTATATTGAAGGCTTTTCTTTTGTTAACCTCTAACAGCTGAACATGCAAGTCTTTTTTTGAGAGTTTTTTTATCATAAGTAATGTAATGAGAACAAATACTCGTGTCCATATTTTGGTCAAAATAAACCATTAATTCACTGAGTTAGATGAGCAGCTTCACACAGAGGGATTGAAAGTTGAACTGACGAAATGTTAAACACAATTACAGATCTGACAAGACATTCAATGCCAGCTTTCATTTCTTTGCGTTTTTTTGTGCTACAGACACCAAATAAGTAGTTCAATACCTTCAAAAACCTTTAAAAAATGAATAAGGAGTCATAAAAAAAAAAATCACTTTGAAGCACAAAATAAAGACGAAGCTGACAAAACTAGAACATAATGAAATAAACAGGCAGAATTTTGAGATCAACACCAGAATATCGCCGTTCTTCATATGTATTAAAGGACACCATGAACAGTTGTGTGAGTTGAATGACTAAACTTGGAGTTTCATGCAATGGTTTACACGTAGAGCAAAGGAGCCTTGATTCTAACATGAGCAGATAACGGTGTGTTCATGTGAGTCTGAAGTGACACACACACACACACACACACCTCCAGATGGGTGGGATTTCTGGGTCATTTAGCGCCCGGCTGCGCACTACGGCACTGGGTTCATCCTTCGCAGATATTTTGGGGGACCGTGACTGGTCTTGTGAACAGAGATTAGCTACTCATTGAGAGGAGGAGGAGGGGAGTGAGGGTAAGTCAAAAAAGCTGTGGGCTAAACACATATTACACACATTACCGGGAGATAGTGTAACAAAAGAAAGACATGGATGGAGGACAATATGTGTTCGAGACAGAAAGAGCAAATCATGAAGTGTTTTATAAAGTATCACGGCGTGATGTTAGGCAGTGTCGACTGTGTGTATGTATGTGTGTGTGTGTGTGTGTGTGTGTGTGTGTGTCATCAGAGGCTGGTGGCGTGACCAGAAGGGGGGGTTCACAGTGTTACACACACCACTTATCACACAAATGGGGAGGATCACACGCTTATAAACACATACACAGATCAGTCATGAAGTCTGAGAGATCAAAGGGTTAACATGAGTATGATCTTTGTCTCACATATACGTACTACAAAGGCAGACCTTGAGGTGAGAAAGTCACACCTGATTTTCTAAAATAAACTTGAAAAAGGTTATTTTTGTCACACTTCACTACTCAAATAACATGATTTGACACAATACTTAAATGACAGAAAACCGCATTTGCCCCCTTCACTGTTATTCCACATGTAAACTGTCGCCTCTCTGACTCGGTGATGGCGCTGTGGAATCACCATTTAACCTCAACCATCCTCTGTGGTCATTTAGCTTCAGCGGCAATACAGCAAAATGCAAAAACCCAATATAGATGAATGTACAGCACAATGTTTACTCAAATGTGCCTGAAGTTTTTCTCTTTTAAGGACAATATACTACAACACTTTATCTACATAATACACTACACTGTTCAACATAATGGACGTCTTTGAACAAAAGGTTGCAGAGCTCATAAACCAACATCTGTTAACTCCTGATGATGCTACACTGACTTGTAATCAGGTGAATGGTGTCTCTGTCATTCGCACATCTGTTCTCACACTATGTAACTTTGGGCTCCGGGTCGGGAGAAGTACGTAACGCTTTATGGCACTAAGTCACACACCACCAACTATTTGACTGATTTTGGTGAAACTGGATCATATTTTATGGAGAAAATGTTTTCTGCTTTTCCCTCTGATGTCCTCCGGCTGCTCCGCCTCTACTCTCTGGGATTTACAGAGTTTCCTGATGGACAGTGAAGTAAACTGCTGCCAACTGTAGCTGCTGTCAGTACCGGAACTAGAGCTTGGTGAGCGTGCGATATAACCAGGCTCAGCAGCCTCTATATTAAGAGGACATAATAAGAGACTAAAGAGGACGTTAACAGAGAACGCTAGGAAAGAGTGGAGGAGAGAGTGTGCGAGAAAGAAGTCGCCAGACAAGAGTAAATCTGGGACTGACTTTTAGTGGTTGGTTAGAGCTTGGTGAAATAAAAGGCTGGAAGATGGACTGGGCTTCAGACTTTGTGGTGATACCAAACACAGGTCCATAACCCCAGACAGCATCACCATGGCTCCTGTGGGTGAATTTAAAATCTTCAACCTTCATCTTACTCTGGTTCACTTACAATCAGATTCTTTAACGTGTACATATCCAGAGAGGACTGAAGAGGTAATTTATCAATTCTCCAAACGGGGTTCAAACTGGTTTCCCCATAGTGGCATAGCAACAGCAGTAACCATGACCAGCACTTCCCACAAGCATCTGTTAAGTGCTGCTGTTAAAATATGAGGCGGCTGATGGATGCAGAGTCGGAAACGCAACAAACTAAACACTGCCAAATTTTTAGGTACCATGGAAACAAAACTGTCTTTCAGGGCAGCCAAAGCCATACAAGCTCCATCACTATACACAATCACAGGTTTGAATGTGAATTACTCTAGTCTGTCCAATGTGCAGGCCATGCAGAAAATAATGGTACGCCAGGATTTTAGTTTTGTCAGCTGAAATGTGTTTTATCCTTTTAAGTTGATATTTTGAACTTCAGGGGATGTCTGCAAATGGCTTACTGTGTCTGACCAACAGTCTGAAAGCCCAAAGATCTCCAAACATAAAACCACAGTCCAATCACCAAGCTGGAACACTAATTGTTGACTAATTAATCATTTCACCGCCTAATTGTCTCAGCACTACTTGAGTTTATATCCAGTCAAAATTTTGGTTTTACATGTCTTAATTTCAAAATAATTTCTCACAGTTTTCAAGTTAATTGTGTTTGATTCCTCAAAAGAAAATATGGAATTTAGACCAAATATTGATTGAGTTTTTAAACCTATAAAAATATATGTATATAATATGTAATAATACACGTTACATTTTTGTAGCAGAAACATAACATATTACCGTATTATCATCTTGGATTTGGTGAACTAGCAAATGGTAGCTTATTTTCACATACAGCAGTTATGGAGCAACATGTTGCGTCACCTGATGAATGTTAAATTCAATATTTGCTTTCTTTGAGCTCTGGTTTTGGTCTCCACTAACTCTTCAGGGAAAATATCTGCCTCTTTAGCTGCTAATTGTTCACCAGCTAGTCTCTAACCGTGTCTGTCTGCTGGCCATTTTTTTTTCCTGAAAATGATGCTATCAGAGTCATTAGATTGAACTGAAACACTCAAGTTGCAGCCAAACGGACAAACAATGGAATGAAAGTCACTTTAAAAATGTGATATGACTGAAGGGAGCTGCAGATTATTTATTGCAGCCTCTTTACGATTTTTAAATGGTAAAGAGGCTCTAAAACGATCAGTGAGATTCGAGCTTTAGGGGCACCACAGTTTACATTTTGGAGTGTTTCGTGTGACAGCAGCGATTAATCTGCGCTCACTGGGAGAGTCTTTGAGTCACTTGTGGAGGTCGGAGGTCAAACGGCTGTCAACAGTGATGCCAGCGACCCGCAGCGGCAGACTTTTCGGCAGACCTCTGTCTCCTTGGCGACTGTTTACAGCAGCAGGGGAGTGGCTCCCGACGCCCAGTCAGGCCCCACCGGGCGACACAGTGGCCACGTATAAATCACTCCCTGAGGAAAACAATGGGGCCATATGTAGCGCTCTGATAAAGGACGATCCGACACCTCACTCACACATGTTGCTGCTGCTGCTGACTACCTCCCGATCTCACCGCACACGGAGAGATATGAAACTCCAAAGGTCTTGTGCATGCAATTTGATATTTACGATTAGGGTTAAGATGTACTTTTTTTTATATATTTATATATAACTTTCTCTCTCGCGCAGTCTCTAAATAAAATAACAAAACAAAGAAATGTATCTTTTAGGGCCTCACAAACATTTGGTAACACTGTAAGAACATTTTAACTATCTTCCAATAGGTATCAACTTGTTTCTAAGTATTCCTTAGTACAGAAATTAGAGTCTGTACTGTTTGTGTAGTGTTTGTGGTACTGGTTGCTCACTTAGCCCATAAAAGAAGGCACTGTAATCCAGGATCTCAACGTTTCACTCAGTGCCTCATCAGGCTACAACAAGCCAAGTTTTAAAAGGCGCCCCATGGAGTTTCCTTGTAAACAATTAAAACTTGTGTTTACAGTCTGTGTTCTCACCACAAAGACCAAACACAAGTGTCAAGCTTTCCTTGGAGAACATTTGTAAAGCCATTTTTTTTTTAATTATTTTAAATCCTATATTTTGATATCCATGTTTACTTGTAGAAGTCTTTCTCTTGACTGCTTTTGTTGGCAGGATGTGAAGTATGCGGCTGCGTGTGCACAAAACTAATTAAATCACTGATCCACAGAGCTGCTAAAGGTCAGAAACTTCAAACTAAATTTTAGAAAATACTCAAAACAAGTTCATATGCAGTGAAAAACACTGGTAGATTTGTCATTTTAAAAAGAGAATGAGACTTTGATCAGAAAGGTGTCTTTCTCAGTGTACTGGTTCTTCACTGTAGGCGAGGAGCTCATCTCATGTCCTAAACATCCTCCTCTCTGCTGCATCACATCTCCTCCTGCATTTGTTTTAATCTGCTCTTAAAAGGAGGCAGAGGGATTTTCATTCTGACTCCTACTTGTCCCGATAACATCATGCACAAATATTTAACATGATTACTGCAGCTCAGACCTTTAACCCTCTGTAGAAGTATGGAAGAAGTACTGAGAGCAATTAATAAATGAAAATGATACTTCTGAACTTTACTTTTCTACTGGTCCTCTATTTGACTTCCTGCTGAGCTCCTTTAAAACAGGAAACTGCGACTTTTTTATCTTCGAGACAGAAAATCGCCAAGATAGGAATTAGTGCCGTGTTCAGACCAGCATTAGCACCGCGTGATAAAATGATGCCCTCTGATTCATTTCAATGAGACCTTCATAGTTTTCATGTTTTGCTGAAACACAATATAAAACATGCTGTTAGCCAATCAGGTATGTAGACGCACACATTCCTTTTAGATAAGTTTGTAACAAGACTGCCATAGCTGTCGTGTTTAGCATACCATCCTGACGCAGGGTAGCAGGAATGTCAGCGTGATATCTTTGCAGCGCTGTTCAAATTCACCTTCAGCGAAAAAAACTTCGTTTTTCAAATATCACTGCTACATAAACAACAAATGTGATATTCAGTGATAATTAGTTAATTTTTCCGAAATCATATTCTGATGCAACAGATGATATTTGAGATGACACAGTAGGAAAAGCAATGGGATAAAGGGTATCAGTTTCCAGTCCTGGTCTTGACTGGATCACTGTCACTGTCTGGGCTTACTGGAAACAGGCCTATTCCTTTTTTCACTTCAGTCTGCCTTTTCACCATCTATTTGAACAAGTAATACTATATATTTCCAACAAACGCAGATCTGTCTGTCTGTCATGTTTCCATGATTGAATTCTTCCACTCTAGAAACCTCCATTTGCTACTTTTTGTATAGTGGCTTCAGTTAATCCTGATCCATTTTCTGGTGATGTGTGTGTATGTTGGACTCTTCAAATTTATTTTGATGGATTTACTCTTTGTACAATGCTGACTGTAGATGTGAAAGGTCTGCTCCAAGGAAGACTTTGTTGATTTTGACACCAAAACCTGACAATGGAGGAAAACTGAATTTAATTAATTAATTTTCTCCATATTTCTCACTTGGACACTGCTACAGATGTCCCTTGTTCCAGATTCTGTTCATGATCTTCAGCTGGGGAAGAGACGCTGAAGGTTTGGGGACCTCAGAATTTTTTCTCTGCAGATAATGTGATCCTTTTGGTTTCATCAGACCTCTAGTGTGAAGTCATGATGCGCCTCCAAGGTCATTTTCTGACAGAAAACGGTGGATTGCTCCCTCCAGGTTGGCAATGAGTTGTTGCCCAAAGTGAAGGAATTTAAGTAACGTTCAAGAAGCAGGAGACCGTCAGATCTGATATGGTGATGGCAGTAATGCAGGGGTTGCACTGAGGGGTCAAACTGATAAGGCATGCCTGGGATCATAGGCCATCACAGACTACAGGCCCAGCAACCCCACCCCCACAGCCACGGATGTCTCCTTCCTGAACGAGCTAAACAACTTCTATGCTCGCTTTGAGAGAGACAACAGAGACACCGCCACCAAGGCAACGCTCCCTGCAGACCACCAGCCCCTCTCACTCTCCCCCACTGATGTCCACACGGCACTGAGCAGAATCAAGGCACACAAGGCTGCTGGACCAGACGGCATCCCAGGACGTGTGCTCAGAGCATGTGCGGAGCAGCTCACTGGGATCTTTACGGACATTTTCAACCTGTCCCTCGCCCAAGCAGCTGTGCCAACATGCTTTAAAGCGACATCCATCGTGCCAGTGCCAAAACACTCCAAGCCGACATGCCTCAACGACTACCGCCCTGTAGCACTCACACCTATCATCATGAAGTGCTTCGAGCGACTGGTCCTGGCGCACCTGAAGGACTCCCTCCCTCCCACACTGGATCCACATCAGTTTGCTTACCGTAGCAACAGGAGCATAGACGATGCAGTCTCCACAGCACTGCACTCTGTGCTCTCACATCTGGACAATAACCACACCTATGCACGTTTGCTGTTCATTGACTTCAGCTCAGCATTCAACACGGTCATCCCCTCCAAGTTAATCACCAAACTTGGAGCCCTGGGCATCAACACCGCCCTCTGCAACTGGATCATGGACTTTCTGACCAACAGACCACAACACGTGAGGTCAGGCCACATCTGCTCCACCACTGTCACACTCAACACCGGTGTGCCACAAGGCTGTGTGCTGAGCCCCTTCCTGTACTCCCTCTTCACCCACGACTGCAGACCTGCGCATGGATCCAACTCCATCATCAAGTTTGCAGACGACACCACCGTGATTGGTCTCATCACTAACAACGACGAGACAGCCTACAGAGAGGAGGTACAGCACCTGACCACATGGTGCGCCGACAATAACCTGCTCCTTAACACCAGTAAGACCAAGGAGCTCATTGTAGACTTCAGGAAGGAGAGAAGAAGCACGCATGACTCCATTCACATGAACGGAATGGCCGTCGAACGTGTCTCCAGCTTCAAGTTCCTGGGGACCCACATCTCAGAGGACCTGTCCTGGACCACCAACACCTCCAGCCTGGTCAAGAAAGCTCACCAGCGCCTCTTCTTCCTGAGGACTCTGAAGAAGAACCATCTGTCTTCAGCCATCCTGGTGAACTTCTACCACTGCGTGATCGAGAGCATCCTAACAAACTGTGTCACAGTCTGGTACGGAAGCTGCTCTGCTGCGGAGCGCAAACACCTGCAGCGCGTAGTGAAAACTGCCCAGTGCATCACAGGAACTCCACTCCCTGCCATTGAGGACGTCCAGAAGAAGCGCTGCCTGCGTCATGCCCGCAGCATTCTGAAGGACCCCTCCCACCCGGCACATGGACTATTTTCCCTCCTGCCCTCTGGCAGGCGTTTCAGAAGCCTCCGGACAAGGACCAGCAGACTGAGGAACAGCTTTTTCCCCAGAGCTGTGACCTTACTGAACTCTGACCCCCGCTGACCCCCACACACCAATTCACAGTCACTCAGTCACCGACCAAAGACTCTTACACCATCACACTGCACTACTCTGCACATGCTCACTTTCACTTATACAATCTGTTTGCACAGTACTATGTACCGAACATTGCACTAGTCTAGTAACTTAGATAGCTACTGCTATTATTTATTTTTGCACTATAGGTTGCTCATGTCATCTGTCTTTGTATCGCTTAATTTATCATCTGCCATCTCCTCTATTGTAAATTATGTTATGCTAGTTCCTGTTTCTAGTCTTCTCCCACTTAACGAACAATCCATCTGTATAATATGTTCATAGTACCTCCCTCAATCATTATGTATATCTTGCTCATTAACCTGTATATATGGTCTCACCTGTACATAGCCTCTGATCTGTAAATATTAGACTTACTTTTTATATTACCACAATATTTATGCCACATGCACTTTACTGCCTATTGCACTTCTGGTTAGATGCTAAACTGCATTTCGTTGCCCTGTACATGTACATGTGTAATGACAATAAAGTTGAATCTAATCTAATCTAATCTAATCTAATCTAATCTAATCTAATAGGTAGAGATGGTGTAAGGGTTTCAGAAATCTGGAGAGAGTGGACTGGAGCCGCTGCTGCTTCACATAGAAAGAAGCCAATCAAGGTGGTTTGGAAATCTGATCAGGATGCCTTTTGGGTGCCTCCCTTTGAAGGATTTTCAGGCATGTTAAATTGGTAGGACTCGTGGTAGAAACATACTTTGAGATTATATCTCATCTGGCTTGGGAACGCCTCAGGATGCCCAGGAGGAGCTGGAAAAGGCTGCTGGGGAGAGGAACGTCGGAACTATCTTTTTTTCCCTGTTGTCACCATGATCCAGCCAGTTAAACTCCTCTTAGAAACAGCTACAATATACAGCTGACTTGGCTGTATTTTTATCTCTCTTAAAAAAGGTCAGAGTTCTTCAGTTTGTCTTTGTTGGACTGTCGCCGCTCATCTCTTCCTGAGTCCTTCACCTTTACAACGAGGTCACAGCTTTCACTTTTCCTCTGACACCACGTCTTTTTTCGGTCTGCACTCTCCACTCCTAAGTTTCTATAAAAAGCTCCTGGGTTCTCTTTTACCTCCTTTAAAGCTCGAATCAAGTCTGTTTTATTCACAACATTTTGAATGGATTGCAATTTTGAGTTTTTTTTTCCTTTAACCGTTGAATTTTAAACTACTGTGCGAAAGTTACATTTAGTTTAGTTTTGTGTAACACTTTATTTTAACCCTCTTTATATAATATATTAAGTATATTTAAATGGTTGTAAGCATGTGTCTAATATTTATGTATATATGCATTATCATCATGCGTTATCACAAAATGTTACAGCTATATTATGTTTGCACATAAGAGTTACAATTGTTAACTAATGCATTAATAAACACTTTAAAATGATAAAAAAGATCAATGTAATTTGCATAAATGATTAATTAAGTGACTTTATATGATATTAAATCAGGTAAAATGGAGGGAGGTTAAATAAAGTTATTTACAGTGACTGGGGATGTTTCTATATTCTGCTTGTGTTAACTTCTCAGCTACTTTTCTCCTGTTGCACAAATATGACTGGAATGAAAAACAGAACTGCTTTGAATTTTGAAGATTGACAACCACCACTGTGATCAATAACGATCTGTGATCAGTTTTATCTCCACGTATCAGGCGCAGAACTCAGCGTGTTGTTTTTTGGTAGAACATAAAAACATGACGGACTAAAGCTGCCTGATGATATATTTAATCTCAAAAATATATTTACTGAACGACATACAGAAGACAAACACCAAGATCATTTACAGATGAGCTGTTGAGCTCGTATACAGTACTCACAAAAAGTTCAGGATATCTGACTTTCACCTAAAATGCACTATGACTTTTACAGGTGAACTTAATTTGACCTTCTCTAACATTTTGAATGCACATGTCCAACTGTTCAATGCTTCAGTGCTTATTGCATAACATACTGTTCTCTAACAAGGTAATTAAAAATCACAAGTGTGTGATCCATGAATGTTCCACTAAATGTTCTGCTTCAATGACAGTTTGTATTTAAACAGTCCTCTTCAACATGCTGCTCACATTTTGAGGACTTTAAACAGGAAGTACTCAGAGGGAAGTTAGCACTGAGCGCTGAGTGTCACAGAGAGTCATCAACAGGTTGCAATAAGTCAACTTGTGAACTGCGTCAGAGGTGTAGTCGAGCTGTAATCAATGCTCAAGGTCACATGACAAATTAATGAGACCTTACATTTTTTTGTTGTGGTTCAATAAATAGTTTAAGATGAAGAAATTACCATTCCGTGCTTCTAATTAAATGTCCTACTTTCCTGATAAGGTATCGCTAAAATCAGACGCATTGTCTCACAAGCGGATGCAGAAAAACTAGTCCATGCATTTGTTACTTCAAGGCTGGACTATTGTAACTCTTTGTTATCAGGCTGCTCTAATAAGTCTCTTAGGACTTTGCAGTTAATTCAAAATGCTGATGCACGCGTCCTGACAGGAACCAAGATCAGAGATCACATCTCTCCCATTTTGTCTTCCTTGCATTGGCTCCCTATTAAATCTAGAATAGAATTTAAAATTCTCCTCCTTACTTACAAATCTCTTCATGGTCAGGCACCATCATATCTAAAAGAGCTCATAGTACCTTACTACCCCTCTAGAACACTGCGCTCTCAGGGCGCTGGGTTCCTTGTGGTTCCTATAGTCTCCAAAAGTAGATTGGGAGCCAGAGCTTTCAACAAACTACCATTCTGGGTTTGGGAGGCAGACACGGTCAACACTTTTAAGAGTAGACTTAAGACTTTCCTTTTTGATAAAGCTTATAGTTAGGGCTGACTCAGGTCATCCCTTAGTTATGCTGCCATAGGATTAGACCCCTCCCCAGGGTTATGCCTAGCCAGGCACGGTATTGGTTAAAGATGTAGTCACATCTCCCTTACCAAAAACCCTCCCTCCTTCTCTGTCTCTCTCTCTTTGTCTCTCTCTTCCCATCTGTGGACATGTCTAATTAATTACTAACCAATACTAACCAAACTTCCCCGGAGTTTCTGTGCTCTGTCGTCCAGCAGGTTCTCGTGGACTGTGGCTGCTGCTGTGATCCTGCACGACGTCCACTACATATATTATTACTGTCATTATTACTACCACATCTGCTACTGTAATCATTTTATCATTCATTGTGATTCATTGTCATTTTGTCAGTCATTGTAATTGTACAATATGTTTGTGTTGATTTGTCCTGTACACGTGACATCCATTGCACTGTCTGTCCGTCCTGGGAGAGGGCTCCATCCTCTGTGGCTCTTCCTGAGGTTTCTTCCACATTTTTTCCTGTTAAAGTTTTTTGTGGGCAAGTTTTTCCTCACTCGAACCGAGGGTCTATGGACAGAGGGTGTCACTCCCTGTACAGATTGTAAAGCCCTCCGAGGCAAATGTACTTTGTGACTTTGGGCTATACAAATAAAATTGATTTGATTTTGATTTGTTAAATATCACTGTAGCATGCACTTTTTATATTTTCCATAAGTTTCACCCCAGAGTCAAACATCCCAAACTTTTTCTGAGTAGTGGATGTTGAAAATTCTGTGACTGTAAATGACCATTCCAGTATGTAGTTGGAAACAAACTGGTTTCAAGTCCAAATGAAGAGCTGACATTTACTCTCATCGGTGGACCTTGGATGTTTCAGTAGTAAAAGTAGAAATACTCTTTTACAAGCGGAAATCATGTGTCCAAATTGTGTACAAAAGTACTAGTACCAAAAGGCACTAAAAGTATAAAGTACTTAATATTCAGAATAGCACATTTCAGAATATGCTTTTTTTCCACATTAATGTTGTAGCTGGTGAAGGTGGAGATATTTTTAACCACTTCATCTGCTCAGTATTCCCCCCTGAGGATCAATATAGTTTTAAGTTCATCTAGAATAGTAAATCATCATTTATTAGGTAATTAGTATTTCTGTTATTAATCTGAACATGTAAAGTAACTTAAGATTTCACATACATGTAGTGGAGTACAGAGTCATATTTGTCTCTGAACTGTAGTGTAGTACAAAGTGTATTTTATTCACTGGGATGGTATATCAGCAGCAGGATGTCGACATTAGATGTGTGTTAGTGAGACACAGCAGATAACGGAGTCGTCTTCAGAGACAACAATCTTTACCAGCAGCCAAGTCAGAGGAAAATACGCAAGCAGCCTGAGCTGACCAATCACAGTTCATGCAGACATATCCTTGTAGCCACTGCAGCTTCGACGTGGAATTACATTTTTTAAGAGCTGCATGCAGGATATGGCGTAGTCTTTCACTTTAACACAGTAAATCCACCTCAAGTGCAAATGAAAGGGTATTAAATTGAATCGAGATAGGAGTGAAATAAAAAGTGTTTGTCCAAGAGATATAATTTAGTGTCAGAGAGGATGAAACCCCCCCAGAAAATATTGACATCTGAGGACGTGAATTCTGAGAATTGGGACATTTTTTGACTCAATGACGGTTATTAAAATCATAAAATCGACAAATTGTTGCAGCTCTGCTGCTTACAGAACATTTTCATGTTCTTCTATTCAGCCTCTTTAATCTACAACATGTTAGAGATCACACAAGCAATTCTTCTCTATCCTTGCTCGCTTCTGCAACACTTCATGGCTCACGACTGTCTATTGGCCGACTGTCCTGCCTACCACACTTTCTCCTCCTCCTCTACACGGAGGTCAAACTAGGACAGATATATCTGCTCCTACACCGTCCTGCTTATTCCCAGCTATAACCTGCACTTTTCTACCAACAATCAACATACTCAGAGAACAAACTTAATGTCCATGCCAACCTCCTATTTATCTCCCTCCCTCCCTCCTGTCTGTCTGTCTGTCTGTCTGTCTGTCTGTCTGTCTGTCTGTCTGTCTGTCTGTCTGTCTGTCTGTCTGTCTGTCTGTCTGTCTGTCTGTCTGTCTCGCTTTCTCCCTCACGTCTGTCTCACCCTCCTTCACTCATCCACTCCACCGCGACTCTCTCTGTTCGGCTATCAGTCTCTGCCGGGCTTAGCGGCTCGTTCCTAATCAGCTTACTGCCAATGAGACTAAGCCTGAGCTGAAAAGGCGATTGAGGGAGGCCGTTTAGCCACTGGCTGACAACTGGCAATAGCCTAAAAATGAAACTAATATATCATCTTGGGTTTTAAGTGGAGTGGAGACCAACTTGAAAGTGAAGATAAAGAAGGACAAAAGGGGAGGTATCTGAATGTATTTCAGTGTTAAAGCGTCCCTTCTTGTGGCTCAAGGGGGAAAGTCTTGAGCCGCTAAGCTACGCGGCGGCTCTGTGAGGCCATGAACTACCACACTAGCGTCGACTCTTTAGGTGTCAACATTTTCAGTTGCTGGCTGGGCTGTTTTTTGTGTGTTTTTTTTTATTTATCCATGGCAAAGCTGTGGATAAAAACTGGGATCTTTTCCAAATGGCCCAGTTTTAGAGTTCCCCTCGAAATTCCAGCCCTGGCTGTCCCATTAGTTACAGTGCGAGGCGCTCTGGAGAACAAAGGTTTGGCCGTTGAAAGCTGTTTGGAGGGAAAGCTGCTGTCGCTGCTGTGAACAGAGCCGGATGTCCAGAATCAAAGAGATGCTCTCATTTCTCAGTGCTTCGTGAGAAATGGGCCTGTCTGATGAGGATGGCGGGTAGGAGGGATTAAATATGTGAACATCTCTCTGGATGAGTGTGGAGGCTAAAAGGCCTGAATGTGAATAAAACATGCTTCACTTAACACGCGACCAGCAGTGGAACAGGCCTGAGAGCCTCTGGCGAGTACCGTCATGTATGAGCTAGAACGTTATGGCATCACTGCCCAGATTGTGATGCAAAACACTCAAAGTATCCAGATGACTGTGGAGTGGAGCTCATGCTCAGTTACAACAGAATAATATCGCATCACTGCTGTTAAGTAACAGATTTATAATTCTTCATGTTTAGTTTCCTCTTTGCACAACATACTATAACACAGACTGTCTGTCTGTTAGCCGGGCTGCCTGGACTGTGAGCTTAAAGCACAGAGCAATTTTGGACCATCGAGAAGAAGAGGAGGTTTTCAGGCCCGAGGCGCTGACGGGGAGTGGAGCCGGTGTCGTGCCAGAACCGGAGCTGGTCGAGCAGGCATATAACCTGGCTCAGCTTTCGGGGTCGCTCGGGTCGTTGTGAAACCTTTCAAAAACACACATAAATAGTCACACGCAGCATTTAAACAGGAGTTGCTGGAACTTTGATTCCTGAAAAGCTTGCATTCTGCAGGAAAAAAAAGAAGCTTTTAAGCTCATCAGCAGTATGTGGCACATCACGTGGCTGCTGGAGAGTCCCAGTGAGGGGTGGAGGGTTGGGCCTGACAGCACCCATGACCCGTTCTCTCTGTCTGTTTGTCTGTCTGCTAACCTCCACCACCATCCAACGGCTCATTGCTTACGGTTTGCAGGGGGGGGGGCACTGGAGCATCAGAGGCTAACAGGGAGGGGCTGCAAACCTCAGACAAATTATACACCCTTCCCAACACAGCTGGTCACATAACAAGGAAAAACAACCTCTTCGATCGAGTGTGCAGGGCAGGAAAATATGATACAAACTCCATTCTAACCCCCCCTTTTCCCCTTCACTGCGGGTGAAAATTTAACTGGAGCTGCTCTCGCTCAGTCAGTTTTTTCTGTTTTCTGGAAAGTTTTTTAAACACACTTTTGACTTTCTCATGACACCTGCTTTGACAGGCTGAAAACCCCAAAAGTGAACTATTTCCTTTTTTGCCCCCCTCCCCTGTCCTCTGGCACCGCCTTGAGAGAAGTGGCGGCAGCAGCAACATCTGGCTACAAAACTGCTGAGTTCTCCAGTTTTTCCTCGAGCGCCAGCTAAGTCTGTGGGTCCGATTTACATATCTGGAAAACCAACACAAACCAAAAGTGGTTGCCGTGACTCCCTTCCCTCTGAGAGAAAAAAAAATGCAGGGAGGAATTCTCTTCTTTTTCTTTTTTTTCTCCCCCCCCAAAAAAGAAAAAAGCACTGGAATGGGACAAGTTCTCTAAAAAGAGAAGAAAAGCTCTGAATGAGAAAAGAACAGATAAAGGAGCAAAGAAGCGCAAAAAAGCGAGCAAGAGGAGGAAAAAATATCACTGGAGGGAAATTATCTGGGTTATTTCTGGAAGACTGCTTTCCCATCCTCCAGTGGGGATGGAGGGAACAGGGAGGGTCTGTTTGGCAGCTGGCTAGAGGAGGTGGAGAGACGGGAGGGCGGGGGGAAGTTGAAAAAAGAAAGAAGCAGAAGTGAATGAGTGCATGGGACATCTGAACCTAAAGACTGCCCAATACAGTGAGTATAGCGGGGCTCTGTCCTAAAGGGCAGAGTTAGCAGGAATACAGAGTGAAAAAAAGGAGTGGGAGGAAATGAGGGAGGGATGAAGGTAAAATGGGGTGACATAAAGAGACAAAGACAAGATAACAGAGGGACAGATGCCAAAAGAAAAGAGAGGAGCGTCGCAGGCCAAAAAAGGGAAATTGACAAATGGATGACGCAGGGGGGACAAAGGACAAACACAAATGTCTTTCTCTGTTGCTTTACAATGAGATACAGATGATCCGATACCCCAGGCTCAAAAAGAAAATAAATGGAAGGAAAAAGGTGGCATAAACGCATGCATTAGCAGATAACCTGAATACCTAGCCCGACATCGCCTCTCAGTTTATTTTCAATTTCCAAGAGCGCTTATCAACCGACGCAGGCACCAAAATGCCAGTTGGATAAACCCACAACCATTCAGAGTAACGAAACATGTGATGCAGCACAACTGTAGCTGTCAGATATATAGCAAACATCTTACTGATTAACAAAGGTGCAGTTGTTCGTTCTTGCTTTAGAGAAAATATACTCTACCATGTGATGATTGGCCTGACTCGGCCCAGGTTGGGTGGAAGTCTGTCTGAACTGTGGTAGGGACCAGATGCATCTGCCAGAGCAAATAAAACATGAGCTCACAGATTTGTCTGGTTCCCAGGCTTCTGAAGGACCCCAAGAGATCACAACGTGAATCTGAGAACTCAGCAAGTGATTCTGAAAAATAGCAAAGATCAAGAAGAAATTATTCTGCTACGACAATCTCTGCTTCTTCTTGTCAAACACTTGACTGGACCTCCTCAAGCCTTTAAAGACTCACTGCTAACTGCTGAATTAACAATAACTTAGCACATTAATGAAGCGTTTTAACGTCTTTCTGATTGTTGTCTTGGTTTTAAGGCCCAAAACTTTACGGTTTGGTTCACTGCTCTCATAACGTCGCTTCAAGCCAAAACAGGAAGCTATTTTAAGCAAATGAGCTCAGATAAAATCAGAAACAACGTCCAGCCCAGTGAAGCTCAATTACCCAATAGCAGCCAAACGTCCGTCAGGATTTCTTTCCCCATTTTTTTGTAGATTATATGAACCGAAAGCCTCTCTGACCTTTACAAAACAATAACAAGTCAAGTAAGATGTCAGCCGGCTCAACAAGCTGTTATGCCACAACTTTCTCCCTTGGTGCTCTCTGTATACTCTAAGTGGTCCCATCAAACTCGCTGTCTTCACACCAATTCTGCTGCTCATTTTCAAGTCCTGCGATCAAACTTGTCTGAGCTAAGTGAAGCAAATTTACACCATGTTCTGTAAAGTGCAAACACTTCAGTGGAGAGATCAAGAGAAAAAAGATGAAAGACACAAAACGGCGAGGAAAGAAAAAAAAACACACAGAAAGAGGACAAGAAAGGCAAAGAACTCGTTAGCGAGTTAGAAAAGCCCAAAACGAGAGAAGACCTGATGGTGCAGAGTGATACAACGGGCCTGTAGCTGCTGCTGAAGGCTTTTAACTGGGAGACGCAGGGAGAACTTGAAAATTAGGCGAGAGAATAGAGGACAGGCGGAGGAGAGAGAAGGAGGTCGGGAGAAAAGGGGGAAAAAAAACAGAGATAAAAAGTGGGATGAGGAGACAAAGTTGGAGGTGAGAGAGAAAGAAGATGGGGAATAAAGTGAGGGGAAATGGAGGGGAAACAACAAGAAAGCAATGAAAGAGACTGAAAGGAAAAGGTGAAGGAAAGCCGCAGAGAGGTTAATGGGAGAAAAAGGGAGAGATGGAGAGAGTGAGCCGAGCAAGGTGGATAAAACGGGAGTGTTTTTAGATGTAGGAGACAAACAGGCGAAGCAGATCTTTACTGAGAACACAAACATACAGAGATTTGTGTAGTTCAGTGCTACATTTATAGACGAGAAGGTGGATGTAAACTCTGCAGAAACCTGATTAACTTTATTAATGTTGTGAAATCATTTTCAGTAAAACTTAATATGCACACAGTGATGCTGGCACCATGCTGGTGTGTCGTGCCCCCTGTATTTCAGCCTTTACACAGAGTCTGACTTTGATTTGAGAGTTGCGAAGTTGTGAAAGTCAGAGAGATTCTTTGTTGTAGGTAATGCAGAGCAGAAAAGATGCCAAAGATTTAACACAGAAAACAGAGAAGTTAAATACTAAGATTTTTGTCATGTGGAGTCTGGTAAAGGCCAGCTAATAATCAGAGTGATAAACATTAAGCTCTCTTCAAATCAGACATGTCAGAAATCTTTATGTCGATTGTATAAATTTGAGAAATAGTAACCAAGACTTTATCATCACTGATGCGTGTGCATGTGGGGGTAATAATCTGTTTTTTTTCTTCTATGGGAGCTGATAACATGAGCTCATTAGCATGTATGCTATACATATGAATTGGATTTCATTTGAATTTTAGTCTTTGGGAAATGTAGGCTGACTCAAATAAAACAAAATAAACAATTTATGAGCAAGCTACAAACAATTCAGACAATATTATCATCTATAGCTCAGAATATTGGCTAGTTCACGAGCCAAACAAGATCCGACAATGCAGATCCCCACTGGAGATACCAAAATGGCCAGAAACAGAGGAGGAGGAAATACTGCGAGCAACAGAAACAGAAGAGAACAAGAGGAAAACTCTTCAGAGCCTGACGCCTAACGAGAGTCCACATCTACAAGAGCAAAACCCTCGAACGGAGCACTGGGAGCAGCCAGGAGCCTGGAGGAGGAACTGGGAGAGGGAGGGGAGGCCGGAGCAGCACAATGCCTCAGTGTAGCCCCTCAGCGAGGCCTTGAAACAAGGCACAATGGCTGCACTGTCAGCAGGCCTTCTCCTGCACTTTCATAGGTCTCCCTGACACCAGGCCTCTCCCAGTTTTCAATAACCAGCACAACAACCTTTTCAGGGGCCGGAGCAACGGCCTGCTCCTCGACTGCCGGAGTGAAAGAGACCATTCTGCGCTCAACGGCCGCTTTTTGAGAGGGTTTTTGTCTTTCTTCTGATTTTTTTCATTCCAATGCTACCACTGACATGCTGTAAGAGAATGGGAGATTATCACCATGTTGTTGCTAACTGGGCCGTGGGGCATTTTCTTGTTCCTAATGGATTGTGGGTAGAGCTACTGAAAACTGAAAAACCGCAGGGGTTGAAAACATTGTGTGCATTCAACGCGACAAAGTGCAGAGTTCAGCGATTTCTGGATAAATGGATGTAGCAAGTTTTCATTCAGGAGAAGAAGAAAAAAATCAAAGAAAGTGTGGGATGAATGATTCACATCTGCAATGCCCATCAATGATTCAGTGACGCGTCAGGAATGGGTTTTAAAAATGCAAACGGGTCTTCAGGAGAGAGCGTCCATTCTTAACAGTAGATAGGCTTGTGCCAGCGAAGCCCCTCTTCAAAGAGATCAGAGCCAAAACATGAAACTGGAGATGGTCTTTCATTCACGGAGCATGTCGGCATTCCTAAGAAGAGATTTGCCATTCTGGCAGCAGCCATTAGCCAACTGGAGCGGCTCAAACCCAGCAGCCCCTAAGCTCTGATGTAGACTACTGTTGTTATTGTGCTGGTGTAATCGTGGCTGCCGCGACTTCTGTCATTAATAAATACAGAGGTCAAGTTATGTGTCAGGACACATTTTTAGTTTGGAATTGTTTTACCTGTCAAATGGTTTACTTGACTTTTGGACAATTAAAATCTAATCTGTTATCGGCTGAAGGTTTAAAACCAGTCAAAAGACAAGGTGAAAAATAACATCTCCACTAGGAGTGGGCGATATATCGAATATACTCGATATATGGCGGCTTGTTCTACGTGAGATGTATGAAATGACTTGTCATGTAAATGTTTTAAGCCGTCAACATTTAGTTCTCCGGAGTTTCTCCTGTCACTCACTCCTGCTGCTCGCAGCACGCAGCACACTGCCCCGCCCACCCAGAAACATCCCCTGCGCGCATGCGTACTTTTTGTATCAAGTGAGGAGAGAAGTGGAGAGCGAGTTAATCAAAGATGGAGACGGACGACTTGGTTCCGAAGAAAAACAGCTGCGGTCACGTCTCTTGTTTTCGCGTGATCACGTCAGCTGTTCCAATATTTTCACGTGCGCCCTTATTTCCGACTTTATGTCAAATACTTTGAGAAAACCGGGAAAGTCAGCGCTAACTTACTGCAGCGTGTGGACACTTCCGGTTTTCAAAACAAGACGTGGGTGTTAAATGTATTAAACGTTTATTTATAAAATATGAAGAATGGTTAAAATTTGATTTTAAAAAGTGTCTCATAAGCCAAGTATGATCCTGCACTGCTTCAATGCTCATATGTACATTATGAAATATATTAAAAATTCATAAAAAATATGACAAGTGTTAAAATGCTATAATGGGAGGTGTGTCTCATACAGCAAGTGTAAATCTACTGTTCTACATTGATTCTGAGCAATTACAATGCTATCAAGGTAATAATGACATTATTTATTAGAAATAAACAATACAAAACAACAACAACAAAAATATCGAGATATATATCGTGTATCGCGATATAGCTTAAAAATAGAGATATTCGTTACAGGCCATCTCGTGCAGCCCTAATCTCCACCTCTCCGCCTTGGGTGTCATCAGCAAACGGCTCGTTATGTCTCAACAGTCCCAAAAAATATTTAGTTTAGAGCAGAAAAAAAAAAAAAAAAAAAAATCAGGGAATAGCTGGAATCAAACTAAACACCTCCAACTTTTCAGACAGCAGCTAAAGCCAAGTCTTCATTTCTACAACTGTAAGCTGCCAGTAATATACTCTATCACTTTACAGAGGCACAACAGGACTCTAAACTTTATAAGGTAATAATGTGTCAATGTGTCACATTAAAACTGAACCTTCTAAGTTGACACACTGACACTTTGGGTGACACAAACAAATAACCAACAGTCTAAACCCAGAAAATATCCCATCATCAAGAAGGAGAGACTCCTTACATAACCTGCACACTGAATGCTGAGCAACTGCTCCAGCCCTACTTAAGTTCATATCCAGTCAAACATTTGTTTTACAGATCTGTGATTTCAGAAGTTAATACTGCCAGAGTCCTCAAAACACAAGTCCCTCAATATGATTTTTTAATCCCTCACAATAATGTGTGTGTGTGTGTGTGTGTGTGTGTGTGTGTGTGTGTGTGTGTGTGTGTGTGTGTGTGTGTATATATATATATATATATATATATATATATATATATATATATATATATATATATATATATATATATATATATATATATATATATATCTCTGAACTTAGTTGTCACCTGATGAATGTTAAGTTCAAAAAGTTCAAAATTCAGTTTTATCTCCGTTTTTGGTCTCCACCTCCTCTTGATGGAATTATCTTGTCTTCAGCTGCTAAATGTTCCTCCATGTTCAACATCTCATCTATAACTATGTCTGCCTGCTGTTTGAGACTGAGCAGGAAGTGCACGGCAGGTTTTCAGAGGGACGGACAGATGAACAAAGAGCTGAAACTCATGAAAAACAAAGCTCTGTAAACCATATGTTATGTTGTCATTTGATATATAATAAAAATTGATTAAAGCCACTTTAAGAGTCCTGCTACAAATGAATGCAAGTGGTGGGGCCGCAATGAGTTTCTGATTAAAGGGAAAACAGTGTTCAGCATTGAGGGTGAATTGAGAATATATATAAAGCTAAGCATGCACACAAGCTTATGACACCCACTGAGAAACCCAAGTTAGCTGCTGGGTGCTAATCAGAGCTACACAATTTTGACAAGTAAATGGATTCCTGCAGTGTGACCTAACGCCAGAAGATGCAATTTTTGCAGTTATTTCTGGGTCAATGTACCCTGCACTGAGAAATGTATTACTACACAGACTGATTGAACATAGACATAAAGCGCTGCAAAATTTAAGTTGATCATGACCTTGCTTCTTCATATTGATTTCTTTCTGAGGTTTCAGGTGTCACTTTTGCTCGTGTCTGTGCTTTTAATCGTCACCATCGTCTTCCATCCAGCTCCTATTTACATCACAGACCAGTGGGCGGATAAATGATCCATTCTTCCTCGCCGTCACTGAGTTTGTGTAATTCTGACACATTTATTGTTCCTAAAAAGCTTTTCTCATTCTCGGTGGACTCATCACAGAAAAGATTGCGATCCTCAAATGTTTAAACTGTTTATTTTGTCAAGTTGCTTTCTGTCCTTGAGCACTGTGTGGATGAATAATACACTTGAGCAGAAGCATGCAGATTAAAGCCCCATCAGGCAGGCGGACACTCGACTGAAGTGTCCTCAAGCAAGACACTGAATCACTGCCAGCGTCGCGGTGCTGAGGGTGACCTCTGACCTCCCCGAGGAAGGCCACAAACACAAAGGCAATTTCCCCACAACGATCAATAAAGCATCACATTACCATGCTCTAAATGGGATCTACTGTAATGTGTCATAATTTGTGTCATCAATCATCTTGTCAGTGTAGAAGTGTTTTTCTTTATCCCCTGAGGCAGAGCTCCTCCATAGAGTTTAGTACAGATGATTTTTATTTTTTAGATTATTTTCTGTTTCTGTGCTTCTTTATCTTTTTCGATTTTTTATTTTTTTGTGTTTATATTTACTATACACTTGTATTCCCATGGCGCTGTGTGGATGGCAGCCAGTAGCTCTTAACACTTCTGTGTTTTAGTCAAACATGGACTTTTTTCTGTCATACTTCATGACACATTCAGTGACCTATTCAAAAAAAAAAAAAAGCCACAGGGCTCTGTGCTTGGCCCTCTTTTATTCTGCCTTTATATACTCCCACTTGGCTCCATCCTAAGGAAACACGGCGTATCCTTCCACTGCTATGCGGATGATAGCCAAATCTATGTCCCTCTCAAAAAGGCTGACTCGTACTCTGTCAAACCGCTTCTAATGTGTCTAGAGGATATCAAAGCATGGATGGCTTTAAATTTTCTGAATTTTAATGAGAGAAAGACAGAAGTGATAGTCTTTGGTGGCACTTCTGGGACCCCCCCCCTCTAGTTGATCTGGGTGCCTTGGCTCAGTATCGCATCCCATGTGTTAAAAATCTAGGGGTTAAGGTAGACACCGATCTTAAATTCGATAGCCAGATTAAAGCTGTGGTGAAGTCCAGCTTTTTCCAGTTAAGGCAGCTAACAAAAATAAAACCAGTCCTTCAGAGACAGCACCTGGAGACAGTAATTCACGCCTTTGTGTCCACCCGGCTTGATTACTGTAATGCACTTTATTTGGGGGTTAGTGGGTCCTCGATTAGCCGTCTTCAACTGGTCCAAAATGCTGCTGCACGTCTTTTAACTGGGACAAGCAAATTTGAGCACATTACACCGATTTTAGCTTCACTCCACTGGCTGCCTGTTCATTTTAGGATTCATTTTAAAGTTCTTTTATTTGCTTTTAAGGCCTTGAATGGCCTTGCCCCACCGTACCTCTCTGAGCTGCTGCTCCCCTACACCCCTAGCCGTTCCCTCAGGTCAGCGGACCAGCTGCTCCTGACTGTCCCTAAGGCTCGGCTTAAGTCCAGAGGGGATTGAGCATTTGCCGTTGCAGCCTCCAAGCTTTGGAACGAACTCCCGCTGCACGTGAGACAGGCCTCTTCTCTATCTCGTTTTAAGTCACTTCTTAAAACCCACCTCTTCGCCTTGGCTTTTAACACCATGTAGTTGGTTGATTTTATGTGCATACATGCATTTTGTTATTTACTTATTTATACTTGTCTGTTTTTAGTTATTTTATCTAGTGCCTTTTACTCTATTTATTTTATTTTTATTTATTTATTTATTTATTTTATTTTTATTTATTTTTTGCTTTTATCTTTCTCTTATCTACTTGATGTTGTGTTGTGTTACCATAGTGTTATTTAATGTGTTTTTATCGTACTGTGCAGCACTTTGGAAACCCTGTGTTTTACTAAAATCGTGCTATATAAATAAAGTGGATTGGATTGGATTGTTTACACTCGAGAACAGCCGTTAGCAGTAGCCAGCGTTAGCAAAGCCTGGAGATGACTGCTGAAGTGAAGGAGAAGGAGACAGGGATGTAGAGGCACAAACCATGAGTACCCTGTGTGATCATGGGGAATGTAAGATCTCTCCCCAATAAGATGGAGACGCTCACAGAGCTAACCAGGCTAAAGAGGAAGAATGATAATGGGAACTGAATGAACTCACTTCAGACTTGTTTGTATCTCTGGATGGATTTCAAGTAGTGAGAGCAGACAGGAAAGCAAAGACCAATTTCTTATCCACCTAATATTTTGTGAGCTGCTGTAACAAGTCAATATCCCCAACGTAGAATCAATAAAATCGATCTTATCGTTTTTGTTTTTTTACTGTGTATTCGGTTTCCTTTAGTCTTCAGTTTCATTTCTGTTTTTCCTGTTTCTCTGATTTCCATTTTTTCCTCTCTTTTCTCAGTTGTCCATCGTAACATGAACTTCCAATGAATAGTTGGCTGGTTGGAAGGTAAATAATGAAAAACACACTAACTGCAGATCAGAGGCGTTTGGTGCTCTGCGTCTTGCTCAAGGACACGTGGACAGGAGCCGCGGATCGAGCGACTAACCCTAAGATTGATGGATGGGGCACTCCATGAGCCACATCCACTCAAAAACAGCAGAAATGATCATCAGCACCATTTCTTTGACAACCGCTTTGTTAGAGAAAATGCTTGAGGGGGTTACATTAAAGAGAAACTCTGTTTCTACACTGGATTTGTTTCCATGACCTGCTTTCCACTCTTTTGTTCACACCCACCCACACACACACTTTGGCCTCAATCTCTAACAGTCTGTAATGTGTTTGTTCTCTTGTCTTCATCAATGTTTGCCTCCTCCGTCACACTGGAAAATCATTTTATTGAGAGCATTGTGATAAATACATCTGATTTGACTTGGAGAGAAACTGGCACTGAAAGACTCCAAATTTCCACAAATAAAACAAACAATAAATAAGCAGACTTATCAAACTCTGAACCAAACACAGTGAATTATCTCGGAGCGCGGGAAAGTTTACGAAGGCCGTGAAAAGTGCAAGCAGATGACTAACAGAACAAGAACAAGGTAGAGAAGCTGGCACGGGAGGGGGGGCCGCCTTAAATCACTAAACATCTGCGTCTATAGGACCGCTATAAAGCTTCATGATGGTACCTAAAACCAACATTAACTGAAAGAGGTTTAAACACAGCTATACAGCTAAACAGAGCTATAGGAAACAAATTCCACCAACACCAAACAAACTGAAGAAAACCTCTCAGCTTTTCTCCGCACTGCAGAAAACCTATTAAATTTGTCTGAAAGGCTCAGAGTGGATCAGTCCTGTGAATGCATGTTGTGAAAGGAGGAAGAGTGGGGGGTGTGAGAGCAACAGCCAGAGACAAATCCTGGCAGAGGAGGTGAAACTCAGACAGGGGAAAAAAAAGGGAAAATCCCACAAGAGCTGAGAAGCAGAGAAAGAAAAACTGTCCTCCTGTCGCAGGCGACCGAAGAAGTGGCGCCTCATCATTATGGAGAGAAGCCATCGTCATGTGCCGAATAAACAAAAAAAAACACTGGCTGGATTTGACCTCAGTTGTAGAGGAGGAACGGCTGGTGTTGCATCAGACACGGATAAACATCCTTCATCCATCTCGCCTTTATTCAATCGAGCATCTGCTGTTTGCATTGAGGATTATTTAATGGTCATCAGGGGTACACTGGTGGCTGACATCACAGGTAATAGTGTTAACAAGAGGAGGGTACATAATAATCATCTTATTAAACGAAAAGTATTTAAGATGATTGGCAGGAAACAGCCGTTACCTTCAAGAAGTCATGTTTATTGAATATATATCCGTGTAATATGCTCACAATATGGTGGATAGTATCATCAAAAGAGCAGAGCTGTCATATAGCGAAGTACAAATACTTTGTTACCTTACTTAAGTAGAGTTTTTGGGTATCTATACTTTACTGGAGTAATTATTTTTCAGCCGACTTTTTACTTTTACTCCTGACATTTATACATCCCAGGCCATACCTGGAAGAATTTTTCGAAATAGTTGGAGCCAAAAACAACTCCTTTTGAATGTGCTGCAAGCTCTGCGCACCCAAGTACCATGAGCTAATGGCTTTTTTAAAAACTCGCCGTCTAATATGAAAAAGCATATTGAGGTAAGCTGAACGTTTGTTATTATCAGTCAATTATTGATAAAATATTGTAGTAACCTAGTAAATTCTTAATGGTAAATTTGCAATGGCTATAGCTAGGTAGGTACATGCCAAGACATGGTTTGCATGCTAGCGGCAGTAGGCTATGATTTAACTTTGCAAGTTCGTTTGGTGGGCTCTGTGTGAGATTTGAAATTCGACTTTAACCAAATGTTGTTTGAGTTTATATTATTGCTATACGCAATATATGTAAGGTAATTGTGCAAAGCACAAGTCTACAGCTGGTTGATAGAGTGTGTTTTTACTTAGAATTGGCATTATCCTGTTTGTGTATGAGAGTGCGCGCGCCCATGTGGGGCATGCCCTATGGCTGAGGTGGCTGTGAGGAGGTAACTACCACCTATTAGCCAAATGCAGTTTAAAATGAATTTGTTAGTGTTAGGATTTTCATAAATAATGCTACTGTTCAGTCATGCCAGTTGCTTGCATATTCTGGTCTGCTCAACATAATAGCGTAGACCAGTAAAACTGCTCCCTAACTTGTAGTTTGACCTTCATTCATGAACTACAAGCATGACAATTAATACAGTGGAAGTCCTAGATAGTCTGAGCTTGTAGTTTGAGAGGAATAATATGAATCTCAATCTGTGCCTGTGCATTTATTTTCTTCACAGAAGAAACACCCCACTCGTCTAGAGAGGTACACACAACTTACTTCAGCAGCCTGCAAAAGGAAGTCATCCACTGAAGGTTCATTGGCCCCACCTTCCAAACAAACTAAGCTGTGGGAGACTCGAAGAGTGTCCCAGGCAAGTGTGGATAAAGTAGTCCTCAATTTCGTTGTCCAAGGCTTGCACCCACCACACATTGTTCAGCAACAGGGCTTCATTGATCTTGTGCAACAATTTCAGTCAAATACAAATGTAATGACACGCAATACTGTTGTAAACAAAGTCACAAAGGCCTCTGTTGAAATGAAAAGAAAACTGAAAGCTGCCCTTAGTGAAGTTCAGTTCATAGCAACAACAACAGACTGCTGGACGGCACACCATCGCAGTTTCATTAGTGTTACTGCGCACTGGTTTAACCCCCAGACAATGCAGAGATCCTGTGCTGCCTTGGCATGCAAGCAACTTAAAGGGTCACACACTTTTCCTGCCCTGGCTGGTGCCCTAAATGATATTCACACAGAATTCAATATCAGAGACAAGATTGTTCGCACTACAACTGACAACGGATCAAACTTCCTAAAATTCTTTAGAGTTTATGGGCAGACTGACGAGAACAACAATCCTGAACCTGCAGGAGAGGGTGATGGAGAAGAGGATGATGGTGGCCAAAATGATAATGTCAATGAAGAAGAGGAAAGCGGTCAGGGTGTTGAATTTGTTGATGCTGGAGCCCTGTTGGACGAAGATGACTACTTGGAATATGAGGTACCCAAGCACCATCGCTGCGCTTGCCACCTCCTTAATTTAGTGTCCACAGTCGATGCTTCAAAAGCAGAGGTCAACCCATTGTACAAGCGCCTGTGAAGGTCCACATTTGCCAAATACTATAGCTTGTGGAACAAATGTTCAAGATCAACCACTGCATCTGAAGTAATTCACGCCAACTGCAAACTCCAGCTTGTAAGGCCTGTCGTGACAAGGTGGAATTCACTCTTCTCAGCCGTAGAAAGAATAGTAAGAATAACAACAGAGCAAGGCGAAGGAGCCCTCACAACTGTCTGCAGTGAACTAGATACACCTAAGTAAGTGCTTGTTTTTCTGTCTTTTAGTTAATGAAGTGATTAACAATAGGTTAAGTCATATTTTTTAATTTGAATACTGTACAACACATGCATAGACTATGCCAATATGCAGTCCCCATATTTACTATAAATGTAATTTGTAGCAACACAACTACATTTCTAAAAGTCTCAGAAGACAATATTTTTCCTTTTTAATTATCAGTTCCTCTAGTTGAAGGTGCTCCATCAAGTAAGCTAAATGTTCCATGTTGTGTTTTCTTTTCCTCTTTGTACAGGTTTACTCCAGTTGAACTTGCATTTCTTGCAGAATATGCAAAGACAATGAGCCCAGTTGCAAAGGCTCTTGATGTTCTTTAGGGAGAAATCAGTGTGCAGATGGGGTGGCTGGTCCCCACCATAACTCTACTGAGGACCAAGCTCCTTTGATTGCTGCACTTCTTTCAGGCCTTGAAAAACGCTTCGGAGAGATGCTTGCAGATCCAGAGCTGATAGCCGCAGCCATTCTAGCTCCCAAATTTAAGACCTGCTGGACAAGTGACGACAATATCCTCAAACTTGGCTCACTTTTCAAATTGCCCTCAATACATGTAATTTCCATGGAAGCAGTGAAATTAGTTTGAAATTACATTTAATGGCACACATGTACACACACACAATACTATCCAATACACAATGCACAGTTACAATACTGACATATGGTCTAATTTGTCCTGATTTTTGTTTTTTTTATTTCACAGGCCTTGACTATATCAGAAGCCACCTGGACTGTCAGACTAAGAATCATGCTAGTGAGGGCTCCCAATCATCTGAGGAAGAGGACTTCTTTTCCTCCTAGAAGAGGACCGGCCCTCTTGAAACGGCCCTCTTGAAACGACACATACCTGGGGTGCCCTGGAGACACAGTACAGGTACTCAAGTCCTACCCTGCTGTGTGCCAGTTATCACTGAAGCTTAATACGGTACTCCCTGCCTCAGCAGTCTGTGAAAGACTGTTTAGTGTTGCAGGGCTGATCTTCAGGCCAAGAGGAGCATGCACTGGCTCAAAGAACTTTGAGAACCAGCTGCTTTTGCGGCTGAATAAAGCCTATTATTTGTTGCAGGTTCTGTGCTTAACTGATGTACATCCTCACACACAAACACTCACTCTCACACACAGACACAAAGTGGGGTGGAGGGAAGAATGTTTCAACTGTAGAAAGAATATTGAGAATAACAAGAGAGCAAGGAGCCCTTGCAGCTGTTTGCAGTGAACTAGATACACCTAAGTAAGTGCTTGTTTTTCTGTCTTTCGGTTAATAAAGTGATTAACAATAGCATTCATTTTCATTGGGCATATATGGGGCTGAATTTTTCAACATTAACATTTTAATATAACACTATTCATTATAGCCCTTAGAAAAATTATGTTTTTAGGGGGGAAGTTATGTAGAGCACTGTAGGGCCCTGTGGCGCAGGGCCTATAACATTTGATGGGTTTTTTTTCTCTTTAAATTACTTTTACTTTTCTACTTTAAGTAGTTTTGAAGCCAGTACTTTTACACTTCTACTTGAGTAAAAATCTTGAGGTGATATTTCAACTTCTACAGAAGTCTTTTTAAACCCTAGTATCTATACTTCTACCTGGGTAATGAATGTGAATACTTCTGACACCTCTGCAAAAGAGTGTACATGCAGTGTTGTAGTTCTCCAGATTGGTCTTGCCTTGAGACTGGTTTCAAGGCCCTGGCCTTGTCTCAGACAAAAAACGACCAAGACCACAACTGTGGGGACGTTACTTAGTTTCCTGTGCATTGTCTGATGCGAGGAGACATTCAATTCAGATTCCTAAGCCACGAAGAGTTCATCTGCAACATGGCGTCCTAAAGAACACACAGAAGTTCTTTATACTTCAAGGTGACGATTAACGAGATGATCGATATAGCAGCCTTCACCCAAAGAGTTTCCATGAATATTAGCTACCTAAGTATGCTACATGCTGTCTGGTCTTGGTCTCGACTCTCGGAGTCTCGGAACACCTTGGTCTTGACTACAACACTGTTTACAGGAAATGTTTCTTGTTTTATCGTTTCTATAATCGATTTTTTAAACGTGTGGACTATGTGACCGCAGCAGACTAGCAGATTGCTTAGACCAGTGACCAGTGTTTGTCCCTGCATGATTTAGACGTTTCCACCTACAACACACCTGATTCAAATGAGTGGCTCATCATCAAACTCTGCAGTGGCCTGATAACAAGCTGATCATTTGAATCAGGTGTGGTGGAGGAGGAAAGCACTGGATTGGACGATTATTTGTAAAGCTCAAAATTATGAGCTGATGTCACAGTAGGATTATTACATTCAGTAATGCAGGTAATGATTAATTGTATTTTTCATTTAGTCAATAACGGGTGTAACAACTGTCCAAACAGCTGGTTTTGTTCAACAGTCCAAATCATTTGTGACACATAAACAGAGAAAAGCCATAAATCTGCACGTTAGAGAGGCTGGAGTATTTTTGGCTGACATCGCCTTGTAGCACTCTGTTAAATGTCACACTTAAAGCTTTCTAAGTTTTTTTTATTTATTTCAGCGTCACTTTTCCTCAAATCTGTTTGGTCCTCTTTGACTTCAGTCTGTAATTTCCTACATTTCCCAGATTGACTTTTGGGACGTCAAAAAGCAGCATGAACCTGTTTTTGCATACAAATAAACGGCTATAATGAATGTATCATCAAAGATGGAAGCAGAAAGATGAAGGCTGTGATTCTTTGTGTTATTTGGGTGACCTGTTTTTCTGTTTGTGTCAAACTTGAGAGAAACAGGAGACAAAAACCTGATTATTTAACATGCTGTACACGCACCTTTTTCCCAGTGTGCTAAGCGGCGTGCTGAGGCTGAGGGGAGCTCGAGCAGGTTTGCGGTTGCGTCCGGTGAGTTTCGTGGCAGTCGGTTCTTTCTTCGGGGACTCGGCCTTGCGAGTTGGGCTGGCGCCGGACTTGACGTTGAGGTCCTTCAGGACGTCGTAGTTGATCTTGGTGGAGATCCTCTTCTGCTCCAGCATCTTTTCGATGGCCTCGTCTGCGGTGTTGGCTCGGATTGGAGGACGCTTCTTTATGGGTCCTCTGGGCTGAAAGTACAAATCAGTCTGCTCAGGTTCCAGATGTGATATATAAATTAAATTATGACAAACCTTTTTACATTTTACATGCATTCAGACCTGGAGGGGATGGGTTCAATGAAAAGAGCTCAACTGCCCGATAAACTGATAAACTGAATAAATGTAATGACTAAACAAAGCATAAGATTTATTTATTATTATTTTCTTCAGTGCAGAAAAAAATGCATTTATCATTTAACTATCCAACAGTTATTGAGATATTTGAGTCTAGACCAGACTGCTGCTAGCACGGCTGTAAGTGGAGTTAGAGGTTTTTACAGCAGGTCCAAATATTTGTTGTTTACTTGACTCTTCGTCTCTTCTTGGCAATCCATGTTGAAGTTGTTAGTAGCAGCATTCTTTTCTGTGATCAGCCAACACCACCCCGGCTGTGACTGCAATGTCTTGTTTTAAAGCAGGTCATGATTAAGACCTTGTCATCAATCTAACTCTACTAAATTGACTTCATTTCTACTCAGCCTCGAAAATAAAAATAAAAATGAGCGTGAGTAATTTCAGAGGAGCGGAGGAACATCTCAATCTGTCTCAATTAAGACACCAGATTGGGGTCATTACCCAGTTTCAGAGATTCCACATCCACCTTGACCTCAATGCAAGTTATAGCGTCAGATCAGGTTTGTCTTTACTGAAAACATTAACTTTGAAACACATTTCACTGATTGACAGTAAACTGACTCTAAACAGCAGCAGCTAATCAACTCAGGAGCTGAAGTTCAGAACAAAAAGCATGCTCACTTTGTCATGCGTGAAAATAACAAGACTGTCGTTTATTTTATTTATTCATTCACTCGTTTGTCAGTGTGCTGCCGGTTGCATCAGAGCTGTCAGGGGGCTCCATGTCTCATTAGATCTGCAGTTAATCCAGCTAGTTAAAACCAGTGAACAGATGTTGGCTCTAACAAAAGAGTCTGCATTGTGCCAAAACCAGTAATGGGATATGAGAGAGAACCGGTATCACAGGACTTGTCTGTCTGTGTTTAGTCTATCTGATCATCTGTCTGTCACAGCATTAAATGACTGCTGAAGTGTCTGTCTCACTACATGACGGACGTACAGACTAACAGAAAATAAATCAACAATCATTTTGAAAATGAATCCTTTCAATCATTCATCAAAGAAAAAAACAAACATTCTCTGGTTCCAGATGCTTTTCTCTATATCATGTCATCGTGATTTGAATATCTTTGGATTTTGGACACAACAAGCGATATGAAGACGTTGCCTTGGGTTCTTGGGAAATTGCGATGAGCATGATTTACCATTTCTTGACACTGCATGAAGAAATAATTGATGTTGAAACGGCATCTGTCCATAGACTACCTTTAAATTAGCTGATAAAAATAGCTGCTCTGGCAGCTCAGAGAACAAAATGAAATTGGACATGAAAACATCTCATCTCGGGGCATCCTGGTTACCTCTGGGTTAGGGAGGCTGACAGTGTAATTGCACGTTGTCCCACCCATCTATTTATTGCACACCATCTAATAAAGGTAGCCAGGAAAAACATTTTACTCGAGAATAATGGTCATGTCTCTCTCATTTAATGCAATGCAACAACACTGGTCCTTTAATAAGATGAGAATTTTTAAATCAACATTTTATAACTTTTCTCTCATAAACCAACATCTGTTAACTCCTTTTGATGCTACACTGACTTGCAATCAGGTGAATGGTGTCTCTGTCATTCATACGTCTTTTCTCACACTATGTAACTTTGGGCTCCGGGTCAGGAGAAGTACGTAACACTTTACGGCACTAAGTCACACACCACCAACTATTTGACTGATTTTGGTCAAACTGGATCATGTTTTGAGTTTTCTGATGGACAGTGAAGTAAACTGGTAAACTGCCCGGACTGCAGAGTGGAGCTGGTGTTGTGCCAGAACAGGAGCTGGAACTGTACTTAGCAGCCTCTATGAAAGAGACTGAAGAGGACAGCTTATTTCTAGCAGGAAAGCAACCTTATCTCATCTGTGATGTGGTTTAAATAAAGAAATAGACCGCACAAACTAAGAATCTCTTGTGCTCTGTACTGTGAGAAATGTTTTCCCAAGACGTGGTAGTTTTAGATTTCAGGCAGATAGCAGATCAGTCTGAATGGTGCCTCCCCTGTTGCCCAGCTGTCTGTGTTTTACTTGTTGTCTTTTACTTGATTTGCCTACCAAGTCCATTTTAGGCTTCTCAGACCACCTCGTCCACATCATGCCTGTCCACTGCACTGTTTCCGATCAACTTCCTGTCTGTGTCCAGCTGCCAACCTGTCTGCCCTTATCTTTTTTTTGTTTTGGAGGTTGAATGCCGTTACCTTCCTTTCTTTGTAGATGCCGAGCTCCTTCTCCTTCGCTATCTTTGCTTCCTTCTCTGCAGGCAGAAACAAAAAAACAGTCTGAACATACAAAAACTCTGAGATAACTACATCAATACAGCAAAGTGGGAAATGACTACAGGACACAAGCTTAATGCCAGCAGGTCCAGAAGGAGGGTTAACTCTGCTCTGTAATAAAATACTGACAGTGGGACAAACATTTTAGGACAAACAAAAGTTAAATTCTGCTTTGAAACACAACCAGCACTGAAACCATGTTGCATTCTGACAGTACCTTTTTGCTCTTTGAGGTAGTCTGAGTTTTCTGCCATCCACAATGCCGTCTTGATTTTGATTTCTTTGTCGCTCAGCAGATACTGCAGAGAGGCAGAGTGAGCGTCAGTCGAGGAGAACAATGATTATTGAACCCAACTAATGGTATTCATTTGGTCTTGTTAAATGCCTCATCTCTTATTCTAAGTTGTGTTTCTAGTTGTTCATTAAATTCTACGTCAGCTTAAATATATTCAATGTAAAATATTTTGTTTTATTAATCACTCAACAGATACATTTCTCATCTATAGACACAAAAGGGATCAGCACAATACTTCTATAGAAATAAAGTTTCTTTTGTGGTCATGACATGAACTTGGCCATCATTCCTACTGTAAACAAACAAAGGTTAGAATTTTGAATTTAACAGTTACGACAGCGTCTTTGAGAGAGAAAGTTTAGTCCAGCAGTAAAAGGTAATTTCCTGATGTGAATTTGAAGAACTTGCACATGTTGGTCTGTTTCAACAGACCTCATTAATCAGCAGGTACATACCAGTTCTATCTCACTGTCATCTATCCCACTCAGGTCCAGCTCCCCGCTGTCAGCAGCACCATCTGTCACAGAGACAAAAATCAGAACAGACAAACTTAGAAAATTCGCTGTGACGCACATTTTCACGGCAGCTTCCACGTCCCAGAAGGGGTAAAACAGGAAACAGCAGCTGGCCAAGAAAAAAAAAGAAACAACACAAAACCAACACCTCCAACATCCTGCTGCACCTCGTCCTCGTGGAAGTGTAGAAGAGCATTCTCCCATCGGAGGTTAATCAGAAAAAAAATAAAAACGCACTGTGACTTTTGATAAGACGTTAATAGGCTTAACTAACATTTAAGCGGCTCTACCTTAACACACTTTCATTCCAATTAGATTCGCTTTCTAGATTGCGCCACGCTTTATTTTCAGATGAGGAGATGCTAAAATGACAATTTGCATTTTTCATGCTGCGACGGCCGAGACACACTCCCCGCTTTTACCTGCATCTCTGTACGATGGAGATGATTGCGTGAGCAAAAACAACAGACTTCTGATTGTGTTGATGAAAGAAATCCCTGCGTGTGTGCACGGTTCAATTTTTGCGAGAGAAAAGGTTCAAAGAAAATCTGATTGACTTCGATAAAAGGAAACAAAAGGAGGGAGTGGGCGCAGGCTTTGACAGTAGAAGAAAACCATCAGTAGAAACTCAACAGCTTTCACTCGAAAAGATCCTCTACCTTGATTAGCAGCTTTGGAACAAAGTGCAACTCTTCTCTGGCTGCCTGCAAACATCACACAATCAATCAAAGGAGTAAAGTTACGTTACGGAAAGAAGGCAGCGAGCGGCAGGTTTATGGGAGTCATTTAACTTCTGTCGACTCTCTGCCTTTGACACGTTCACAGGGGCCCTTCCTTCCTTGAGTTCAAACTCCTGATAGGGCGGCAGCTTCAAAGACGTGCCACCCGAGTCCACGGCGTTCCCGTTTCATTAAGAAAAGACAGGTGCACAGGCGAAGAAGAGGGAATACACCCATCCGCAGACAGTGAAGGGTGTGTATACTCCCACAGCCGAGGAGGTGAGGGAGGTGTGGGGGAGGAGGGTGGGGATAATCTAGTCAGCCATTTGAGTTCAGCTTGCAGATTGCTTAAAAAAGGAAACCCCTCCAGAAGAAGGAGACAGGTCAGTCACTATCTGTCGGGCCCAGCCCCTCTAAGAACTTCCTCTCCATGAAGTGTGAGGGGGGGAGATAAGATGGAGACAAGCCCTGGGAGAGATTGGCAGCTCCCGGAGGCAGAGAGGCAGAGAGACTAAGAGCTGATAACACAGGTCCAACCCCAGAGAGAGGAGGAGGGAGGGGGCAATTACAGAGTTATTATTCAGCCGCTGCTTTGATATATCTACACTCGCTAATTTGATCAAACCCATAAAATTGTTCTTTGTGAGCGTGTAGAAGAACCTGAGGATCTGAGTGTTCTATCAGCAGGAAGGTAAAGTTGAAATATGAGGGAAGTTATTTTAGTAGTTTTAGAAGTTATTTCACTTTTTATTAAAAACGTACAGTAGATGGCTCAGGAGACAGCCGGCGAGGTCATGTGACAAACAGGGGCTACAAAACATAGCAGAGCACTGATATCAAATGATACCACTTTCGATACCTTGGTTTGTGAAATATGAAAAACAAACTATTCCAAACTCATCAGAGCAGAGCTGGTTGATCAGACGTTGGGTAGCAAGCGTTGCAAACTGCACATAAATAGCTTGAATCAAGTCTAAAACCAGGGAGTTATGATTTAGATCAGGAAATCTGTGTTGTCACATGAAGTAAACATTCCACGTTTTCACCGTCAGAGTTATTTACGTGTGAAAAACTTTCAGACCGAGTGAAACACGTAAACAGAAAAACAGCTGAACCTGTCCTTCATCCTCCTTACATCTGAGAAACAACAAAACTGCATCACAGCCAACATCTAGCATGGAGCATGATGATATTAAAAATGAAATATGTATATTGTGTTAATATTTCACATACTCCAGTAGCTAGCCTAAAGTTAAAGGTCCAGTGTGTAAGATTTAGTGGCGCCTAGTGGTGAAGTTGCAAATTGCAACCACCTAAACACTTTCCAACGCCTCATGCTCTCCAAATATGTAGGCAAACATAAAAGTCCATATCTAGTTCAGTGTTTGGTTTGTCTGTTCTGGGCTCCTGTAGAAAAATGGCAGTTCAACATGGTGGACTCTACGGAAGAGGACCAGCTCTCACTGAAGATATAAAGGGCTGGCTCATTTTAACAACAAGACAGAACAATTCTTATGTTCACTAATGAAAACATTCTAATAAATATCATCTTCCATTTTTGCCAGTACTCTTAAATGTTATAAACTGCGCCTTTAAAAGATGATGATCATGAATCCAGGTTAATGACATGACTGGGCAGCTCAGCTTTGCAAAATGTTTTCACAGTTTTTAAGATATGAAACACCAGACGAGTGTTTTAAGATTTAAACCCTGTGGACTTTTTCGAAACGTTCAGTTCCTTATGACTTAGTGAGAACAACGAGCCAAAGTGAGACAAAAAATATGCTCTTGGAATCATTGCGGCATTTTCTATACTTTGATCCACCTGAACGTCTCAGAAATGATGCTCTGTTAAACTAACATCTTCAGGTAAAGAGTGAAGAGGACGACAAAGCTATCTTTAAATAAACTTCCACAAACTTTGCCACTAACTACAGAAAGATACTGAAGGACCTCACGTCTGTAACGAGGCGTTCTTACTGAGCAGCTGAACTTGACCTTTTCAAATTATGGACAACTTCACGTTCGAAAAAAAAGGCCAGGTGAAGGTGAAGAAACGTTTTTCTGTTTGGTCTGGAAAGCGTGGACGTCAGCTTTGACTTGCACAGAAAAGGATTTATCCTCTCTTTTGTCTCCTTATTCATGGCAAACAGAATCCCTGCAACCGCCTGGGATCCACTTCATCAGTGGAAACAGCTGAAGGCCAGAAACATTTAGTGTCACTCAGAATACAAAGAGGCGGATTACATCATCTCATTAGTAGAAAATAAAGTGGCCAAGACTTGCAGCACTCTGACAAAACATCAAAAAATCCTGGAAGAAAAACAGAAATCACCTCCCTGATGACCTCGTTCACAGTGAGAATATTTAAAAGAGTTGGCCAATTCAAATTTAAATAAACCTTGTGTCTAACCGCTAAATTCCACCTTGAATAATCGATTGTAAAAACGTTTCAGCTTCTCAAACACGAGGATTTGTTGCTTTTCTCCGTCAGCCATATAACATAAATAAAATGGAAACAGGGTTTTTGGACTGTTGGTATGAAGGTGGATATTATCGCTATCATTTTCGGAAATTTCATCAACAAACAATTGATTGAACAAGACATTAATGGTGAAAACAGCTGCTGATTGCAGCCTGGTCCATTCTTAGGGTCCGAATACCATGTGACGATCGTGACGTGTTGACATGATGACTAATTATTTGTTCAGGCTGCAGACAAATCAGATTAGTTTCTCAAATCAGATCTTTAAGACAGACTGTGTGTCACCAACTTGGTATTGGCGTACTGCGCTGATGACATGTCTTTCCAACGTGGAAGCAGCTTTGTCTGTATAGTCAGTTTATTTCAGCAACCCAGCTCAGCCACCGTGATGGGCACTCTGGATTTTGGACCTCGTCGTCCGATTTGAGCGTCTGGAGCATCTGGACTGAGATCAGTCTGTAGAAATTTCACACGTGCGACCTCCACGTGCGGCTTGCATCAGATTTCCAAAAATTAGAGTTTGTGTGTCGTGTTTGCTGTCCTGACTTTTCTAAAAATCGACCTGGATTGACCAAGCAGTCTGAACGAGACCTAAGGTCACATGACTTCACTTGCTGCAGTGTGTTCAGGATGGGTGTCCCAGCTGGACAGGCCACAGTACACCAGTGCCTGAAACTAGTCGACAGTGTGAGTGTTTCATACTTGCTTTAACATAACATGTATTTGTACTGGTACTTTTCCCAAGAGGCGTCTTCGTCACGACTTGTAAACTCTGTCATCAGGCGTCACAGAGTTTACTCGTATTTACTCTCAGCTGTGAGTTCAGCAGCAGTCTGACACAACGGCAAATTCAATTTCTTTTGGCGAATCCAGCTAGCCTGAAGATAAATGGAGTAAGAAACGGAGGAAGACGGTGTAGCAACAGTCTGGAGCGTCTGTGAGAGATCCATCGCCGTCGTGCCTGCGAGCTGTTAACTCTATCACCCTGTTCTCTCCTGGTCCTCACAGACAGGTAACCTGACCCCATGTTCACTCCTCTACCCCCTCCCTTGTTTCAGAAATACCCCCAAAATACCCTCCCTCCTCTCTCGTCTCCCACACATCACTGAGTCCCAGGTGGCCGCAGGCCTGTCTGATGTGGTCAAGAGAATAAGACACTCCGCTGCGGACACTCTGTGATACCAAAGAAAAAGAACACAAAGAAACATAGAAAATGTGCCCCACAGCAACGAACACTAACAGGTGAAGGAGATGGCCCTTTTGAAGGCAGAGGAGGGAGGATGGAGGAACAAAAGCTTTAGAAGAGCTAGAGGGGGAGAGGGAGGAGGAGAGGGGGAGAGCTGGTGGGGGAGAGATTGAGCCAAACATAGAAAGTAAGAGACACAGATATTAAAGGATAAGCCTGGTGGTGTTCTTTGTTTGTGTCCACAAATCCCATGTGAAGACCACAAAGACGTGTTAGGCCATCCCCCCACTTCACGTCTGTGCTTCCCAGCTTTAAATCTAAAGAGAGGCTCAACAGTTGATTGATGTGTTTTTAGGTTTGGAGCTCAAAAGAAGATTTATCACAGATATATATGCACACACAGAAATACTTTTTACTACTGCAGATGCATTAATTTGTGGTATGGATGTTTTCGGGCTCCTATATTTTCTCAAAACTCTTGATGGAAGTGACTTTTGGTAAAAAAGAGCGATGTCTGAATCCCAAAGGTTTTTTTTTTTTTTTTGTGGGATTTGTTGACAGTGAGAAAAATATAACACGACCAGATGTATCCTTTAAGAAGACAGAAAGACAAATGGTAAACGATGAACGGAAAAAAGGCCAAAGAGATCCAGAGAAAATGGCAGCAGCGGTGTAGGGGTAAAAGAATGAGAGAAAGTAGGCAGAGAAAGACAAAGAGGCTGAGCAGGAAAGATTAAAAGAGAAAGAATGAGGTAGGTAGGAGATTGAGAGACAAAGAGGCCAATGGAGAAAAGCAGCAGGAGGGAAGACATGGAGGAATGAGCAGACAGCAGCAGAGAGAGAAAGGAGACAAAGAAGGCAGAGAGAAAAGACAAGACAGTGAAGAGAAGGAGAAAGTTGGAGACAAAAAGAGGGAGGAAGAAAATGGAGACAGAGAGAGAATGGAGGTTTAAGAGGAGTTAACTGATCTCCTTCTAATCCTGAGCTGTGCTCCACTTCGGTTTGATCTGAGGAGGAGAGACAGACAGAGGAGATGAGGGGAGAGGAGGAATAAAAGTGAAAAAAAGTCATGTTGGCTAAATTAAAAAGCAAGCGTTAGTCTGCTGACTCCTCCACACCTCCTGTCCTCTCCCCTCCCTCACTCCAGCTCTCCACAGCCCTCCTTCCCTTTTCCGAAAAACAAAGAGAGAGTGTGTATGTGTACGTGTGTGTGTGTGTGTGTGTGTGTGTGTGTGTGTGTGTGTGTGTGTGTGTGTGTGTGTGTGTGTGATCTGCAGGATGAATAGGTCTGTGTAGCCCCGGTGCTGCAGGATCACCCATCATCCACACTTCAAAAAGGCGCCCACATTATCCAGACTCACAGCTCTTGATGTCAGCAACAATCCTGATCCTCTCCTACGTACCAAAAGCCCTCGACCTGCACCGAGCCCAGCCGCAGGGCTGCAGGGAGGAGAGGCAGATATTTCAATGGGACGGTGACGGTTGAAGGTGAAGTGAAAGCAACTGCAGCCACGAAATGAAATGAGGTGCTAGGCAATATCTCTACAGAGCTGCTCTTCTGTGCATGGTTCTAAACTGAGCTGAGCGGAAGCCCAGAGTTCCAATCAGACCTGTGGCCCATTGCTGCATGTCATTCCCCGTCTCACTCTTCAGCTGTCTCTATCGAAAATAAAGCTATCAAAAAGAACTCTTAAAAAAAAAAAAAAGTTATCAAAGTGCAAAGCAACGTTTTTAAGAACAAGTTTGACATTTCTGCTGCACTTATCTGAGGTAAGAGGAGTAGAAATTCTGCAGAAGCTGAAGGGTGCAAACATTAAATATCAACAATAAGTTGCTCATGTCTTCGTTAGGGATTCAACCATCATAGATTTTGACAGTAGTTTATTGTTAGAGCAAAAACTCTTTCAGTGATTATAATGCGTTTATTTCACAACACTACAAATACAATATCATCAGCACTTATAGTTAATTGAGATCTTCTCTATTAAGCCGTTGTGATTTATGAACCTTACTTTTCCTGTTCTGTTGCCATTGGTGAAAATGTTATTTTTTAATCTACTTTCATTTGAATTGTTAGATGATAAAATTGATATCAATGCTTTAAGTGCAGGGCTGTACGCAAGTATGCCTGTATGCTTAGCTCAGCATACAGGCTGGAAACGACCAGCTTGGCTCTGTTTAAAGTTCAAAAGTCTCCGACTAACATTTCTACAGCTGACTAACAAATTAATCCTGTGTGTTTAATATGTAGCAAACACTCTTGAGAATATGTGCTCTGCCAGACATCGAAAAAGCTGCTTTCAGGATTTCACTGACTAAAGTGCTCTAGTTTTTATAATATCAAACGCAGAACTGCACAAATCCTCAAATATTTAAAGCCAAAAAATGTTTGTGACTAAAAGAATTAATCGATTCTTGACGATGCTCAGCTATTAGCTAACTGATTAATGACAATGTTTTCCAACACTAGAGGATTGAAATATTTTGAGTGATGATGATACACAAAACAAAGATGGCACATTATGTGTAATGTGAAAAAGCAATCATTTCTTATAATAAACTTCTGCAAGTCTGAGTCCAGTGATGAAGGATTAAGGATGTGCTCTTCATCTTCAAGAAAAAGGATCCCAACATGTTTTATCTGTAGTCGGGATATTGCAGCGTTCCCCTCTTTACTTCCCGTTCTACTGTTGCACTCATGCTAAGACATCTATGGATCAGATTGTCAGTAAAGTGCCTCAAATGCAAAAAAAAAAAGCTATAAAAGTCCTTCCCTGCAGCAGAATGAGGTAATAAGGCTCGGTGCCAGCTCTGCCCCGGAGAAATAACCAGCCGGCCGAGGCAATAAATAGAGTGCTAGATTCTCGCTGACACGGGCGGGCTGGGCGAGCCCATTAAAACCTGACCTCCTCAACCTTGGAGGAGCCCAGACTGAGTGTACGCCCACCCAACCACCTGCTCCTCCTCCTCTTCCTCCCCCCCAGACACAGAACGGGGGGAGCGGGGGAAATACTGTATGCATACAGGAGCCGGTGGATGATAAGACTCCTGGAGGCACACTGGATCCTGCTTCTATTTGACAGCTATGCTCCACTATGTGTGTATCTGGGACAATACATCACACACTAAGCAGAAAACATTCTTTAGAGTTACTAAATTGTTTGCACTGTATTTCTAATTGTCAACAAATCCAGTGAAAGTACGGTGTACAGCACAGCCTGATATATCCTCTTCTTCCTCTGAGCCATAGAGCTCCATGTTTAAAAAATGTCAATTAGCCGCACTGTTGCACTGTGACATGTTCCTTCATTACCTTGAGCACACACAAACACCATCCTGCTGCCACAAATACTTATGAGAGCACCAAATGAGGATTAGGCCACCGCTGAAAATAGTCCCCTAAATGCACTATTTCCTCCTGAACCGCAGTGACCAGCAGTTTTAGGAAATGACTGAACCGAGTATTTGTGACCTGCCTTTAGATGTACATCCTCAGTTTGTAAGTAATTACTAAAACAAGCGCAGCAGTTTATAAGAAAACCACAAAAATGTTAACACCTAGTTTTTCATATCGTGACCACATCTGCACAGAGAAGTAACGACTTCTGACTACGACTGTCAAATTTTCCTGTAAAATGTTTACAACACTTCGATATATTCTAATTTATTAACAAACAGGGCTGCAAAGATAATCTCTGTGAGGATTGTAACCGTGCAAGTTCTAATAGTTTCCGTCACAACGGGTCCAAAAAGTTGGTTAATTAAAAACAGCAAACTGTGTGTGAGACTTTCAATAGCTAGTGTTGTGTGAATGTATTTAATCAGACGTGACATTATGAGATTATTAAACAAGCATCAGTGACTGTGCTCCATTGTAACATTTTACTGCTTTTTCATAGCTGAGATGGCATTCATGATATTCTAATTTGTTTCCACTGTCCACACTGTGGACTGTGTTTTCGTCAACAGGGTGACATCAAACAAACGTCCTTGCTGTGAGAATCTTCCCTATATCATATAACTCTTCCACCTCAGTGTTCTATGAGGTACTTATCCATAGTCAGTGTTACCTACAGTAGCATGAATAGTAAGCAATGTACTGCTGTGGGCGGGGGCAGCGACCAAACTTATTCTAGCTACCTAGTATTTTACAATATTTTCACCACTTTACCGTCAGACAGCCATTTTCAACGGAAAACTTAGGCATTATATATTGATTTGTGCTCGTGGTCTCTTCTTCTCTGCTTAGTCTGCTCACCTAGCTCCAGTTCTGGCACAACACCAGCTCAGCTCACTGTCAGCATTCCCCCACGACCCGGGCCTGAAAACCTCTTCCTGGTAGTCCAAAACACCCATGGTACACTAACACCGTCCTGATGTTCTGAGCTCACAGTCTGGGAAGACCGGCTACCACAATGAGCTACCATTAGCTAACAGCAGCTAGAGTTGGCAGCAATTTCTATTATTTTCACCCAAGCTACCAGACTTCATTAGACATTCACTGGTAATTTCAACCTCGCAGAACACTAGAGTTGATGTTCCAATGCTGCCTCGATCCAGTTGTTGCAGATAGGTAAAATGTTTTTGTCACTGGAGTCTGCTAGCTTTGGAGAAATCAATACAACTGCTTAAGTATCCCTTCAGAAAGGGCGCTCTCTTTTTTGTTTTGTTGCCGCTCCACGTCCACAGCAGAACATTGCTTAGCTAATGCTAATCCTGTCTCCAAACTGGAGGCGTGCTGACCGCCGTCTACTTTAGGTAATACGCTGACTAGAGTTGCACGATACCCACGGTATACCCGGTACCCCGCGGTACCAAATCATACCCGTCGCTACTATACTAGAAATTTTACACGACGGTACTACCGTGGATTACTATACTAGCGGTGCCAGTCTCCGCTACATAGCGGCCGCCGCTGCCCTCCTCCCGGCTTCTCACTGCATGCTACTCACTCGTAAAAAAAAACATGGCATGTGCTGTAACCGAACTACACAGCTGCTGAATGATTGGCTGTTTGCCTGTTACTGGTGACGTCCAGGGATGTGATAGGCTGTTGCACGCTGGGTCCGCCCGTCTGTTAGCTGATTGGCTGTTCGCGTGTTTCTGCCGGCAAGCATGAACTCCATGAAGACAGCTCCGCTTCGATAGAAACTCGCTTCAAAACAAACAACAAGCTAAAGTTCTGTCTCGCCCAGACACGAGACAACACACTCACCGTGGCAGAAGCACCGGGCCCGAGCAGCGAGTCTGCTGTGGCGTCTTTGTCAGTGGCAACACTAATTTTGCTTAAAAAACAAACGTTGTTGTTTCAAACTAACTTGTACAAATACATTGCAGTTTATAAAGATAATAATAATAATAAAAAAAGGCCGCAGTATCGCGGTATTACCCGGAACCGTGATACTTTGTCTGGTATAGTATCGTGGTTACTCATTTTAGTATCGTGACAACTCTAACGCTGACTATACACAACCACTTCAAATAACTCAAACTATCCCGTTAAGACTGGATTAGCAGACATGACATCACTGTGTTTCCATTGTTATGACCAGCCATGTTGTTTTTCCCCTTTTTGCCATCTGTGGCTCTCACAACTGTGTGTCCTTTCATAAACTACACAAATGTTTGTATTGAAAGTGACGGATCTTTCCAACAACGTGAGCTAAATTTTTCCATATTCTGAATAAATGACTTTGAACAAAGAGACGTCCTATCAATTTTGTCCTGTTTCAATATTCGGCCTGTTTTCCAAAACAGTCGGCAGCTTAACATCACAAGAGGAGGATGAATTAATCATCAGTGCCAAGTGAATCTACAGTGTAAGAACATCATGAGATGAGCTGAATGACTCTTTAATGGATAAGGGGGAGACTCTGTCATCTGTCACGGCAGCCTCAGCAGTGAAGCTGAAGAATTTCGAGAATGCCGTCATGAAAACAAGAACTGTTTAATGTCTGCATTGTTGTCCATGAGAATCAAACATTTGAAATGTCAAACGACTGCCGCAGGAATATTTAGCCAAATGTTGCCTTTGCCATGCAGATGAATCAGCACTGTCTTATGTTCACCAAACCACTTGTTCATTTGCATGAAAACATTTACAAACGTTCTATGGAAGTAATCAGAAGAGTAGGCCGTCAAATCAAAAGGACAAATCCGCCCTCAGATCTGCTTCTGGTTGCTTCTGGATGCTGTTACACATCAGTCTCAGGTGCTTAAAGAGCTTCAGCAATGATTTTGTGCTAAAAAAGAATTTCTATAAACATGTTCCTGCTTCTGAAATTGATTTGCTGTGTTTGTTTTGCTGTTAAAAAGTCCCCCAAAAAATATCAGTCTAGTATATATATTTTCCATAACTGTGGGTGTAGCGGTCTCTCTGTACGCCTCTTCTCTAATGGATTTCTCTCTGTGTGGTGGTTTGAACGTGGGTGTAAAAATGGGTCTAAGTGACAATAAAAGCTGTTTTTAAATCTTTAAAATGGTTCAAAACAATCCAACCACAGGGTCTGTTAGAAGCCTCTGGGGCACTAAAGACTAAAACTAAAGGTGAATGGTGTCTCTGTCATTTGTACTTTACAGCACTAAGTAAAGTAAACTGCTGCCAACTGTAGCTGCTGTTAGATAATGTTAGCTCAGTTTGTTAGTTGGACTGCCCAGACCTTGGACCACGGGGAAGAGGTGGCTTTCAGGCCGGTGGCATGGGTGAATACCGACAGGGAGCGGAGCAGGTGTCGTGCCAGAACTGGAGCTGGACAAGTGGATTCCGCAGTCTCTATGAACATAAGGATAGAAGCAAACAGACTGAAGAGGACGTTGACGAAGAAAGCCAAAAAGAGAAAGAGTGTGTGAACAAGAAGCCGCCGGACAAAAATAAATGTGGGACTGACTTTTAGTGGTTGGTAAGAGCTTGGTGAAATAAAATGCTGAAAGACAGACACTGAGCTGGGCTGACTGCTGTTGGACTAGTCAGTAATATTAGCTGCTGCTATGTCTGCTGTTGTTGACCTTGTTGATGTTTGGCTGTTAGCAAAGTTGTTGACTCGCTAGTTTTTGATCATAAGTAATGTAATCAGAACAATACAGCTGTCCATATTTACCACAGTGAGATTACACAAGAAAACTGGGGACGCTAAATCGTACAATTACCAATTTTTATGTAATTAGCCATTTAAACAATATATAAACATCCAGAACAAGGGTGGCATTTAGCTCAGTTGGTAGAGCAGCCGCCCCATGTGCGAAGGCTCAGTCCTTGCTGCAGAAGCCCAGGGTTCGAATCCGACCTGTGGCTCTTTCCCGCATGTCATTCCCTGTCTCTCTCTCCACATTCCTGTCACTCTTTAGCTGCCTCTGTCAAAAATAAAGCTTGAAAAGGCCAAAAAAATCTTTTAAAAAAAACAACAACAAAAAAACAATCCAGAATAACTACCAATGGATGTTGTGGAGACTTTGTTTTGACAACAGCTTTTTTCAAGGTCTAATCTAATTAAAACTTCATCAGTCTGGACCCAGAACGGCTGCAGGAAACATTTATCTGTCAAGCACTGAAATCCGTTTGGATCTGCACTCAGTATGTTGCTCAAGGGCTCCTCACCAGTAGCTGCACAGGGCGGCAGAGTGTGGGGAACCAAACCTGTGACAGCTAAGCTACAGGCCTGCTCCTCAAAGCTTTAGTCTTCCCACTGCTGCCTCCAAAGAGGACCGAAACACCTCATCTAGACAACATTAACTTGGATGTAGCTGGAAAGCAGCTCGGAGGTAAGACTCCACTCTCTGAAGACTTCACCGTAAATATAATTTGACTTGATCCAAGTGTGTATAAGAGTGTTCCTCTCAAAGCTCACTCTAAAATATATTTATTTCAAACCTGGGTGTGAAGATCCAGTCCTCAGACTCAGAGTCTCTACAAGTTACCTCATGAGGATCCTTTCGCAACGTGTCCTCATACTAAAGAAATCTACAAGATCCTCTTATCTTAGAGAAACCTCTCACTCACGGACATATTAAAGACCTCACATTGATATTTATCATCCGGATACTCTGGCTAAAACTCTTCTGTATCTTGTGAGATTATTAAATTTTTTGGTGAGAATTTGTCACATTTATTTGGCTTATCCCCTGCATATTTCTGTGCTGTTACCAGGGACGGACTGGGACAAAAAAATCGGCCCTGGCATTTTGGACCAGACTGGCCCACAACATTTGATAACACACTTTTTCATTTTTTTCAGTGCAACTGTGCAAGTCTTTAAAACAACCTAGCTCAACAGGACATAAATAATCAAATCATATTAAATCAATTTTATTTGTATAGCCCAAAGTCACAAAGTCCATTTTCCATTGAGGCTTTACAATCTGTACAGGGAGTGACACCCTCTGTCCTTAGACCCTCGGTTCGAGTGAGGAAAAACTTGCCCACAAAAAACTTTAACAGGAAAAAATGTGGAAGAAACCTCAGGAAGAGCCACAGAGGAGGGATCCCTCTCCCAGGACAGACAGACGTGCAATGGATGTCACGTGTACAGGCAGGGACAAAAAAAATCGGCCCTGGCATTTTGGACCAGACTGGCCCACAACATTTGATAACACACTTTTTCAGTTTTTTCAGTGCAACTGTGCAAGTCTTTAAAACAACCTAGCTCAACAGGACATAAATAATCAAATCATATTAAATCAATTTTATTTGTATAGCCCAAAGTCACAAAGTCCATTTTCCATTGAGGCTTTACAATCTGTACAGGGAGTGACACCCTCTGTCCTTAGACCCTCGGTTCGAGTGAGGAAAAACTTGCCCACAAAAAACTTTAACAGGAAAAAATGTGGAAGAAACCTCAGGAAGAGCCACAGAGGAGGGATCCCTCTCCCAGGACAGACAGACGTGCAATGGATGTCACGTGTACAGGACAATCAACACAAACATATTGTACAATTACAATGACTGACTGAAATACAGCCTGTTTATAATATATTTATATAAACAAACACACAGCTGCATTGACATAACACTAGCAATGAACAAAATTATGTCATTTTAAAAAGTGCTATTTTCTTTCTTTGTAGGCTAACTTGCATTGTATTTAGCCACCTAGCTACATAAAACAGCCTATTTTTTCCCAGGCCTAAATAAGAGCTTACCCGAGGACTACTAGATGAACAAAGAAAATGAGAGTGCTGACTCTTCAGTTTTCACTCACATTTTTGGTGAGTGGTGGTGGCTTTAAATATGCCTAGGCTAGAAATACTGGAATGTACAGATACCTGCAGCTGCATTCACATAACATTGACAAAATGATATAATTTTAAAAGTGAGATTTTCTATCAGTTATGTAGCCTACATTGTCCCTACCACCTAGGCTACATAAAGAACTGCTATATCTGCCACCGGCACCACTGTCATCAGCGATGGGAGCTGATGGAGCCCTGCTGTGGCAAACATATCAGTGATTTTAACACACTTCGCAGCGTCTGCCCGAAAAGCAAGTTTCTTTTAATCACGGAGTTTTTCTGCGCCACCTTTGCGTTTTCTCTCCATCTTTATCTGATAGCGTTTCACCCATCAATAAACTGCACACCGGCGCATCAAGCCAAAGTGGGGAGGTGTTTCATGATGTGATTGGGCCGGTCCCTTGTCAGTCAGCGTGTAAGGGCCGGTGGTAAGAAAACAAAGTCTTGCACAGCCTTTTTTTTTTGTGCCTGTAGGCGGGACCAAAGCGTACAGAGTGGTTGTTTAACAGTGTGTTTGGGCTGCGTGATCTACTCGTTGTGGGCCGGTCAGACCAATATTAAAAAAAAATAATAATAAAAAAATAAAAAAAATCAGGATTTATCGGCCCAAATAGCACGTCGGCCCACCGGGCCCGGTATGCCAGATTGCCAATCCGTCCCTGGCTGTTACCATGGTCAGGATGTAAATTTAATATCACTGCTATAAATGTTCATGGAGCACAATAACTCAATGCTCACTCTGCATTTCATAATTTCCAACTGTGTAATCGGTGTTAAGTGTATTTATTGTCGAGCTGTAGTGTTGGTTAGTTGTTTCATAGTTAGCCCGTTCCAGCTAGCAGGCTTGCGCTGTGTTACTGAGGGATTAGGTTAGGTTTCTGAAGAGCTGTTGTGAAGCTCAGTGTGGGGGCTCTGGCCATCTTGACAGTCAAACCACACTCTTAATTCTTTATAACTTAATATAATGTGAACAGGTGAGTTGTATATAAATTCACCCTCAGTACAGTTGTCATGAATGGGGAAATTAGCTATAAAGACCAAAACTGTTTTTGTACCAGGCTATAAACATGTTTATTTCTGCTGTGAAGTTGGACATTTGAACATGGGGACTTATGGAGACTGACTCACTTCTGGAGCCAGTCTCAAGTGGACATTTGAGGAACTGCAGTTTTTGGCACTTCTGCATTGGCTTCACTTCAGACATGGAGGTTGCTGCTCAGTGAACACAGAAGTGATGTTATAGCTGCAACAGTGTTTATCCTGGCAGACCATTGTAACAGATGATGTTTAGTAATCTCAGAGTATATTGACCTTATTTCAAAGTCCTTAAATGCTTTAATTAATGCTAGCTATCAGTAACAACTCACAGATGCGCATAAATTTGTTAATTTCTCTTCATTTCAGAAACTCGGCTCAGCAGTTTGTTTCCATTCGGCAACCAAAGAGCTTAAATCCAACAGACGTCTCTGTTCTCCGACTGTAGCCTTGTAGTGGTCAATCTTTCCTAAACTTGCTTCATGTTTTCTTCACCATCAACAATCTTCACCAGCATAAGAAACTTATCACAGCCAACGCAGTCTCCACGTTGCATCTCCATAACCACAGCAGGCAACAAGCAGCTAACATGAGTAACAATGAATCCCCCTTATGGTTGCGGAAAGCTTGTCTTTATGGTTAAAGAAAACCTGTGGTGAAGATTTGGTACAGGACAGAACACAAAACCTCAAACCCTAGACTGTAGTATCAAATCAGTGCACCCCAAGCATCTCTCCAAGACTTTTGACTGCTTATTTGTTCAGTTTCTGTCACTTTAAACTATATTCCACATAGTGTTTGTCTATAGCTGCTAGAATATTAAGACAACATGTCGACTTTACAACTTTCCGTACATTTGGATTCAGTCCCAAACATTGCCTGACCTGGGTGGGACCCCCTTATTCTGCTGTGTCAGGAGGGAAGGATGAGAGAGACGGTGAGGCTGAGATTGAAATGTGCTGTGACGTAACAGCCAGAGGCGAGCGGTTTCCTGTCTTCGCCTGCCTGCTAAACGGTAGCTGTCAGCTCCCGTCAGGGCTGGCGGCAGCAGACGAGATGGCTTCTCTTTCCCTCCTCGGGCCAGAAGACGCACATCATCTCCTATCACAGCTGGCTGGTGTGACGGGCCACTACAGCCATCTCACCAGAGAGACTGACTGCTAACTGACACACACACACACACACACACACACACACACACACACACACACACACACACACACACACACACACACACACACACACACACACACACACACACACACACACACACACACACACACACACACACACACACACACACACACACACACACACACACACACACACACACACACACACACCTGCTGAGGTAGCTTTGCTTTTACTGACTCACTGAAAAGCGGATGATTGACTGTCCGTGGAGAGAAGCCTGAGCTTGAAATAAAAATTAGACTTTTGTTCTTCTTCGTGTGTTTCGGCTGTGTAGCAGTGACACCTGTCTCCCTGCGCTGTCATCGGCTGTCTGCCATCCAATCCCGTCGCTTTCTTCCTCTGAGAGGTTGGGTCCATCCGGCCATATGTCCATCAAGCTCTACTGTACTGCCCTAGGCTCTGTAAACACCCCTCCACCCTCAAACACACTCCGGCCTGCCCAGCTGTCCCAGCACCAGGAGTGGAACGAGCAAATGGGTACGTTTGTGAGTGGATTAACTGCATAAATTAGTAATTATGACATTACTAATTAAAGGAACAATACATTTGTTTTTGACTGTCCAACAGCACAAGATGGCCACAGCTTTAAAACTGAACAATACCAGTCAATCAAATATTTATTAGACAGGTGCAGAGATTCATGTCTTTTAACCATACCCCCCCCCACACACACGTTTGTGCTATAGCCATTTACATAATGCATGGCCTAGTCCATAACATTAACCCTTTAACATCACAGCTACATGGTTCATTCCAAACGCTACCTGAATGTTAAAGAGGGAAACTGCTAGCCTGACTCTTTCCAAAGTTAAGAAATCCACCTGCCCGTGCCTCTAAAACCCACACAGAACACATTATGTTTAGTTTTAATGCGTACGAAAGTGGTGGTGTAAACAACGTTGTGTTTTTCAGGACTTAGGTGTGTCTGCTGCAGTGACTTCCTGGAGTAAAGATTTAAGGAAGGGTTAAATGCAATAAGAGGGAAGTGGATAAAGTGGCACCAGCCAGCCGTTCTACTAACGTGGTCAAACGTGGTACTGCAACTAAAATAAATGTAATGTGTACGTAATTATATTACTACGATTACTGTAGGTAGAAGGGGGCGTCATGATTTATTGGTATTCGACGATAAATAAATATCAAAAATTGTTTAAATAATTCAGCACCTTATAAACTGTTTTGTTTCTTTCTGTTCCTGCTTTGTGGTTCACACTTTCATTAAATACATACTTATATTTTTCACTGTAACTTATTCACCGAAGACAGAAACAGACAAAACATACAACCAAACTTAATGAATTTGACTTTGTTTTTTTTAAATTTTCGAATAGATATCGCAGTAATATCTTTGTTGTGAATTCTTTTGGCCACAATTAAATGAAGTCAGACTAATAAGTGTGTAATTCAGCTTTCCATACAGTTAAAAACAGTCACAAGTCGTTCAGTCATAAGATCGACAAATGTGTTGAGATGATTACATTTTTCTTCAGTGCAGTTTCCGTTCAAAACAATTAAACCTGACAGAATAAATCAGACTGTTGCGCTTGTATCAAGGAAATTAAACTTCATTTGGACTATTTCTAAACAATCACTTTTATCCTCTTTCCGAGTTGGAAGCTCTGGTGGCTGCTGTGATCAAACCCATGACCTCCTGGTAGCTCGCTTTCATTAGCATACCAAAAAACACGACAAAAGGAGCTTGTAGATCTTTTTCTTTCTACAGATCTGAGGTAAAGTGTGAAGCTGCTGAAGCACAGGATGAGACTTTGCAGTTTCTTTCATCCCTGAACGAGTGTGGACAGAGACAGATGCTGCTCTGTAATTGACTCAGCAGAGCTGCTGTCAGAATGCAGATCTGTCAGAGAGCTTCTGCCACACCCTGAAATGCTGAGAGCTACGATTTACTGCAGAAATTGCTCTTAGGGGAGGAGGATGGATGGTAGAAAACTGTTTTAGGACAACAACTTCATGTCAGGGGAGCAATGACTGTTTCCTTAAACACGGCCTAAGACCTGTAAAATAGCAACAAAATGAGTTATGAAACCAAGTTAGATCTTAAAAACGAAATTACTTTTTCAAAAGAGCAAAAAGCCCAGCTATAATCCAGAGTTTCTCACACTTCAAACGTCTCCTCTCCCAAAGGATTTCAGGCAATAAAAATGGCAGAACAGTTTGACAAGAGCTGGGGAGCTGTGCTCACCAAGGTAGTTAAGGTCAGGGCAAACGTCATTGATTGAACTAAGTGCTCCGCTGAAAACAGTGTGCTTCAATCAATGCAGCCTCTAATGGTGCGAGGCGGAGCTCCCCGAAGACCTCGGCTTTTGGACGAATGTGACAAAGTCACCTGGAGGTGCTGGGAGTCACGTTCCTCCTGCCGGGAGGACTGCTGGCCAATGCGGGCTGCTCCCGGCTATCAGTTTCCACTGATGGCACAAGTTAATGAAAATGCCATTACTCAGACAGGCCATCGACGAGGCAGCGGCGTAAAAAAACAGGGGGAAAGATAGAAAAGACTTTAGGAGCGAGGCACAGCTGTCGCTGGTTCAGTCCATAATCTCAGGAATGAAACGCTTAAAGTTCATACATCTATTAAATCATCTGCTGTAAAATACTTCAATTATTATGTTTATCACTATTAAAACTACTAAACTATTAATTAATTCATAATGAAATCAACTAACTAACTAACTTGTCTCTCATAAACTAATGTCCGTTAAATCCTCTTGATGCTACACTGACTTGTAATCAGGTGAATGGTGTCTCTGTCATTCATACGCCTGTTCTCACACTATGTAACTTTGACCTCCAGGTCAGGAGAAGTACGTAACACCTTATGGCACTAAGTCACACACCACCAACTATTTGACTGATTTTGGTGAAACTGGATCATATTTTATGGAGAAAATGTTTTCTGCTTTTCCCTCTGATGTCCTCCAGCTGCTCCGCCTCAACTCTCTGTGATTTACAGAGTTTCCTGATGGTAGCTGTAGCTGCTGTTAGCTGATGTTAGCTCAGTTTGTTAGCCAGGCTGCCTGGACTGTGAGCTCAGAGAACCGGGGGGAGTTTTAGTGTTTTTAGGTTTACACGCCTTGGGTGCAGGGGAATGACAAAGGGGAATGAAGTTAGTGTCGTGCCAGAACAGGAGCTGGGTGTGGGCAATGTAGCCGGGCTCAGCAGCCTCTATGGACATAATGACATAGGAGAAGAGGCTGAAGAGAACACTGATGGAGGAAGCTAAGAAGAGAAAAGGAGAAAGTGAGCAGGAAAAATAACTCATAACCTTGTAAAAAAAAAAAAAGTGACAATATCTTGTTATAATAATAAACCTTACATGTTATAACGTGACACTGTGACTTTTTCTTTCTGACATGACAGCATTTTCTTTGTGTTAAATAGTTTGACATTGGGAAATATATATATATAATATATGTATTTGCCTCTTTACTGATTGTTTTAAGCTGCCTACATCCCAGGGTGCCTTTATTTTTTTATAGTACACTGCATCTGCTTCTTTTTTGAAAAAAATTAATAAACTTTCTATATCCATGCTAGTAAATATACATTTATAACCCAAAAGCTCATGTGTAGAAGTCCTCAAAGAGTCTATATTCCAAACAGTTTATTTTCCTTTTACTTTGTTTCCTTTCCTGTTCTTTTTTCCTGAGAGGATCCAAAATTAGACTCTTTCTCTAACTGCAGTGCCCTGCCCTCCACTAACAATGTACACACACACACACACACACACACACACACACACACACACACACACACACACACACACACACACACACACACACACACACACACACACACACACACACACACACACACACACACACACACACACACACACACACACACCAGATGAAAGGCTCAGCCCTAATGACAAGGTACCAAGGTATCCACTTAATACTTCAAAGATTGAGCTAGGAGCGGGGGCCTTGATACCCCCCCCCCCCCCCCCCCCCCCCTCCTGGCCCCTCCCATATCCACCACAATTAGCCGAAGCTTGAACCAAACCAGGACCAGCAGCCTGAAACCACAGGCATCCAGTTCCAGTGTGAGCAGCCTCCAAACACAAAGGCAGGAAAACACTTACAGTACATGAAGTAACACACAAACACTCACACACTTACTCAAGTGTAATCAGACCCACATGTTCGTCTCCACACACACGCATAAATACAGTGATACACAAACAAACCGTGACAAACGTGCAGTCCCAGGACTCACCGACTCATGAAGTAAACATTCTTTTTTCTATTCTTGCATCTGAATAGCATTAAAAATTAGACTAATTACACAACAGGTTGTTTTTTAAACAGCATTAAACAGGTTCTGATGCTCCTTTACTGTGAAAACACACAGCCAGCAGCCGTGCTTTCACAGATCAGAGTGATGAAATTATGTTTTCATCTCTCTGCTTGCTGCGGTTTTGTTTACAATTAGCTGCCTGTGTTTCAAAATGGCATCTGTGGGCACTCCCACCGGCTTGGTGATATCTTCTAACAAACACATTTCACACTGGTGACGACTAAGAAGCTAATGAAAGGCTGGATCTGTGGGACAGACTGAGCCTTATTCCTTCACGGTGAAGCTCATCACGGGCATGTAAAAAGGAGGAAAATCCATGTGTGTCAGAGGAGGGATAAAGGCCGTCTACACCCTCCGACCAGCGCTTCATGAAAACAGTCTAGGATCATGCTTATGATGAGTCCATACAAACTTGTGGTATTTCAACCTCAGAAATTTTCATTCATTCTTTTCATTCAGTTCATTTTTTGCTGTAAGACGAGATAAACCAAAGAACTTAAACTGCAAGAATAAAAACAATAAAATGAAAACTAAACACATAAAATACACTGAAGTTGATTAAGTAAAGCATAATATATTGTAACTTGAGTCTAATCTTTTCATTAGGCCTTTCCATCTGTTCACCTTCTTGCTAATTTGTTAGTGTGAGATGGTCTTTTTAACAGCAACATATCGTGTCCGCAACTTCCGGACAAACTGCAGTGCATCACAGTACTCTGTCTATGTGTGGCCACGAGTGACAGAATCTTGATTTAAAAACATGTCAGGACCCATTAGGGTTGCACGATATGGCCTGTAACCAATATCTCGATATTTTTAAGCTATATCGCGATATACGATATATAGCTCGATATTTTTGTTGTTGTTTTGTATTGTTTATTTCTAATAAACAGGTATAAATAAATACCTTGATAGCATTGTAATTGCTCACAATCAATGTAGAACAGTAGATTTACACTTGCTGTATGAGACACACCTCTCTTTATAGCATTTTAACACTTGTCATATTTTTAATTAATACATTTCATGATGTAAATATGAGCTTTAAAGCTCAATAACTTCCAGGTCATGTGACCTATTGGCTCAAAATCAGTGTAAAACAGTCGATCTACACCTGCTATACGACACAGACTCTTTTTATAGCATTTTAACACTTGTCTTCTAAAAACCTTTCTGTTTCGAGAATGCTTCCCTGCCTAACAAAAACTAACAACTATTCTGAGCTCCTTTACACCTTTCTCAGCTTATGTCCTCCTCTGTAAGTTGCTTTGGATAAAAGCGTCTGCTAAATGCAATGTAATGTAATGTCATATTTTTTTTAATGAATTTTTAATATATTTCATAATGTACATATGGCAATTGAAGCAGTGCAGGGTCATACTTGGCTTATGAGACACTTTTTTAAATCAAATTTTTACCATTGTTCATATTTTATAAATAAACGTTTAATACATTTAACACCCACGTCTTGTTTTGAAAACCGGAAGTGTCCACACGCTGCAGTAAGCTAGCGCTGACTTTCCCAGTTTTCTCAAAGTATTTGCCATAAAGTCGGAAATAAGGGCGCACGTGAAAATATTGGAGCAGCTGACGTGACCACGCGAAAACGAGAGACGTGACCGCAGCTGTTTTTCTTCGGAACCAAGTCGTCCGTCTCCATCTTTGATTAACTCGCTCTTCACTTCTCTCCTCACTTGATACAAAAAGTACGCATGCGCGCAGGGGATGTTTCTGGGTGGGCGGAGCAGTGTGCTGCGTGCTGTGAGCAGCACCAGGAGTGAGTGACAGGAGAAACTCCGGAGAACTAAATGCCGACGGCTTAAAACATTTACATGACAAGTACTCGATGGTCGCGATATAGTCATTTGATACATCTCACGGAGAACAAGTCGCGATATATCGAGTATATTCGATATATCGCCCACCCCTAGGACCCATCGTATTTAATGCTTAGAAAAAGTCGAAGGGGTTCACAGGGTGGATTGTGTTATCAGCCTGGCTAGCTGTTTGCCATTTCAATTCTTTATGCTAAGCTAAGCTAGCTGGCTACAGACATGTCAGCGGTATAAGTCTTTTTAGCTAACCCTGGGCAAGAAAGTAAAAAAGCATTTTTCCTAAAATGTTGAACGTTTAATGTGGAAGTGTCTCGACAAGCGTCAGGACACATCACCGTTTCATGTCTGACCATTAACACACGTCAGCGTTCCAGGAAAGCAGCAGTTTTATTACATTTACTCTGCGGATCGGCCCGTCATAGTTACTGCTACTTCTACTGTCAGCATGAAGTGACAAGAGTACAGCGTGTGTGACAGGCATCAACTGACAACACCTTAAATGAAGAACCTCAGTTGAAATGTAGCTTTTCAAAAAACTCTTGTACCCAGTACAGCCTTGTGTATAGTCATTAATAAACAGAACTGAGTAATCAGGGAACTTTTTTTAAAATGGACTCCTGAGATCAAAAACTTCAATATGGCCGCACAATCCTGTTACACACACCATTACACTGCAGAAGCAGAATATCGACACACACACACACACACACACACACACACACACACTCTCTCAGGGGAATGAGCAGCTAACCTCTAATCATACAGCTCCCTGGGGGGGATCAGCCTCCGCTCCCGCTGGCCAACAATTAAACCCTTCAATCGCAGCCATGTTTCTTTTTTTAATGTCGATTCTGTCACTCGTGGCCACACAGTTCTGTCACGATGAACCTCGTGATGCATCGACTTGAAGAAGATGACTCAAACTCACGTCACTCTAACAGGAAATATATATATATTTCATATATATTTCTTAAAAGAATCACTTTTACAATTACCATAAGAGCTCATGATTCAGAGGACTGTGATTCATTGCAGTTTGGGAACGGTGGCTCCTCTCACTCTTAACCTTGTCCCTGTCGCGTATTCCCACAATGAAATGAGGTCAGTGACGACACTTTCATCAGGTTAATGGCCGCTTTGACCGGAGGTGTGGGTGTTTTTCGGGAGGCAGGAAAATCCCCTATAGAGCAGCAGAGTTTCAGGTTTGTATTCATTTATTTAACTTGATAACCTTGATTACTGAATTGATATAATATGACGACAGAGCCTGAAATTAAGCATCACATCATTTTACATTTTAGCCTTTGAGGGAACACTAGAGGGAACATAAAGGGACACTTGAACTGAGACCAGTTTCCCCAAAAGCATCTTTATGATTATCATAAATCAACTTGGATTATCATACAATCCATTCCAAACCTTCTTAAACTCTCTTTGAAAATGATCATAGATTAACAAGTTTTTAAAAATGTTTTTATTGTTATTCATTTTTAGTTTGATATACTGTATTTCAGCTGATGCTCTGTTAGGGGACATTTGATGACGTTTAAATTAGAGACAAACAAAAACAAACAACTGAGTATTTAATCATCCTCCTCCTCTCCCTCTACTCGCCTTCAGTTTCAGTTTCTTATTATTTATGGTTTAAATGTTGTTTGCTGCATGTTTGAATTACATAAAAAATTATGGCAGAATGACATTCATAACAAATGATGTTCATTTGTGCTTAAGAGTCACGTCTGCCTCGAGCAGCAACTAAATCAATCAATGCTTATTTTCATATAATTAGGCTGCTTCCACTCGGTAACATGATTTATAAATGATCACATCTGTGATCAATAGAGGGAAGGAAGCTTAAAACTGCAGACAGTTGACTGCACATTAAAGTTTACATTTCTGATCATGGGTTAGTAGGCTGCGGAGTTTGCACATCCACTTCTAGCGGACTCACAAGTACTGTGTAGGCTGCGATCAGATCCATAGCCCTAACCGGTGGAGCCGGTATAGGATATGCTTGGAATAACTTGGTGATGCCTTTACTGTTTTTTTTTTTTTTTTTTTTTTTTTCTTTTCATCATTTGAATTTATGATCAAATACCAGCAGAACTTATGAAATTCATGTTTGAAATGCTAACACGCAGAGCGCCTTGAAGCCAGCTGCTGGCCTTTGTTGCATGTCATATCCTTTGTGCTCCCAGTTTCCTGTCTGCATCTTCACCCGTCACGTCAAACAAAGGCAAAATATACCCCGCCCCCCCAAAACATTAACAGAAACAGAAAAAAAGAAATGCTTAAATGAGAAACTAACCCCTAAAATACACTGCACATGGAACGGCTCCGATACATTTCAATGTTAATCAATGTGTCAGCTCACACAGTCTCCGGTGTCACTGCATTGTGGCAGCCCCCCGCAACACATACGCAGAGCTTCTATTTTTCATGGACACCGGAGTACGCTGCATAAATTCAGCACAGAGCAGACCGTGTAGGGAAGGAAATCGCCTACAAAATAAAACCCTGGTTGATTTTCAAAATAAAATACTCCGTGTTCACCGCAGCTCAAGTATCATTACAAGAACATGTCATAATGGGCGGGGCCGGTTGATTCTGGAGGTCCAAAATGAACAAAAAAGGAATGTCATTGCAGGAGTCGAAGAGACTACAGCCGGCAATATTGTGGAGCCTTAAATGCAGTTTAGGGAGGTGCTCAGGTCAATATTTATGACCACAAAGAAGCTACTGCAGGGATTCCAACGTGTGACCTTTAAGCTACAGGTTGTTCTCCATACATTAGACAACGTCACCATCGCTTCCCGCACAACATCCATCCATTAAAACACACTTTACCCCCCCACCCTTAACCTCTGCTGCCTCCCCGTCCTCCCACTCAAAGCCATAAAAAAAACCAACAAAAAAAAACCCATCAAGACAGATGTAGCTGCATGGCACCATTACCTCGCATCCATCAACGCCTCTGCAACACCCAGATAAAGAGGGGTGGGGCAAAACATCCCACTCATGTGATTAGGTAATTATAGACAACGCATGATGGATCCCTGTAGTTGTTTTATTTTTGCAACTGTTAATAAGTCACATTGACAGAGGGTGTGACCACTCCTGCCGTTTGTTTTTTTGTTTTTTTTATTTTCATTCTAACCGCAGCAGAAAAGTTTCAGTTTGTTCTTGTGTTTGGTTCATTTAGGTTCATGTTACCTGTGAAGTGAATGTCAGCCTGTAAACAACATTTCACACAACAATGAAGTGATAGTGTAGGTTAAAAGCACATGTGCCACACTGTTGATATGCCCCTTCATTATCATAATTACATACACGACTGGAAAAAAGTAAACATACATATGATAAGATACATACACATGGGTTCAGTAGGAACCAATGGGCTTGGCACTGAGGAAGTAAAGAGAAAACAGACCATGTTGTTTTTTGGTGTTTTCATGAGATTTGCTGACCAAAAACAAAACAAAAAAATCCTTCAAGTTTCATTAAAATTCAGTGATTGACCTTGTGTAAGATTTGGGATGAATTCATTTTTCTCTGTGGTTTTCATCAGAATTAAAAACACATGAAGAAAAAGCTCAATAAGAGTGTCACTCACGTCCCTGTGGTAAGTCAAGTCCAAGTCGAGACCAACAACCGAGTTTAGTCTGAATTTTCACCAGCACATTTCAAGTCCAGGTCCATGGTCAGGACACAGTTTCAAATATTTAAGTTTATATATACAAAAATTATTGACACTGCATGTCAGACCAGAGCACAACAATTATTAAACACAAGTAAAACTAAAACAAGTGGGCACCACCAGACTCCACTGACAAGACCAGTCCTTTTAGCTTGCAAATAATTGTAAAACACTTCAAACAGGACTGAGACAAAGTAAAAAACTTTCAATCTTTCCAGCAATCATCAACGCTTTTTTATTTTTGGGGCCTTTTATGGCTTTAATTGACACGACAGCTGAAGAAAGACAGGAAGCAGGGGGCAGAGAGAGGGGGGATGACACGCAGCAAAGGGCCGTCCAATGCAGGATTCGAACCGGGGCCGACTGCAGTGAGGACTGTAGCCTCTACACATCCCACTACGCTACCGACCACCCCTCAACGCTGGTTTTTGAGTTAAAATGAAAATGTTTCCACACAGGATGCAATGGCAACGGCAATGTAGCTAATCCATGGGGACAAATGCACCCATCCAAGTACGTCCACTAAAAGTGCTTCTTTTTGCCACAGACGGGTTCAGACTGTTACTCGATATGGCGAACATTATGCAAAGAATTTAGACAGAACAGCTGTAGACAAACCAAACCATCACCTTGTAGATCATCGTAACGTCACAGCTTCCTTTAAACTTATCCAACAATTGGATGCATACTTACATGTACCAACGCATATGTGGATGTAGTTCGTGTATACTTTATACCCATGTGTATTTTTTCCTGTCTTGGAAGAGTTTTTAATTCACGCGAGTTAAAATGTCATCATTTGCAACTGCACAAAAGACTGTCAGACATCTTCTCCAGAGAAGCACACTTTAATGTGCCGCCAATAAACAAAACAGCAGCAGCAACTTTAAGTATTTTGGCACAAATCCAAACGTTGATCGCCTCAAGGGTTAGGAAACTCAACTACCATGTCTCCTAAACGTCTCCCACACATTCCTTTCCTGTCTGTAGTGTACTAAAGAGAGTAAAATATAATAAGGGATGACAAATTTCGCACGCAGCTCAGCCAATTTTACTCTGGAGCAGAGTTAATTGCAACAATTAAACCTGAGAGAGCATTCTTTAACTTGATTATGGGTTATTATGGTGATACAGTAGGTACCAGACACAGTCAAGGATAAGAGGTATCACAGCAGCATTCATAATCAGATCATCCTTATGGTACTGCTGCATTTATAAAGATGTTTGCTCAATCAAACAATGCAATGCCTGAAATGTTGTCTTAAAATGCGTGCGGTTCTCCAAATTTCTTGACTCCAACTACTGCATGCCTAGTCAAGATTTATTGAAAACAACCGCTCAGCTTATGATGACACATCAAAATGCAAAAGGCGAAAAGTATTACAAAGCATGAACAAACAGCGTCTCAGAAAACAAATCTAAAACGGTGCACGGAGAGAAACTCAGGAGTTATTTTCTGTTGACAAATTCATATAATAACAATAACAAGAGATCATTATGCCTCAGAAATAAACGATCTATGACAAAACCCCAAATCTTCCGATTTGGTTATCCTAATTTCTGGCACTGAGATACTAAACAGGACTGTTGTGCCTAAAAATGTTGGAACCAGATAAACTTTAAAAATAAGGCTGCACTCACCGTTCTCCTTCCCGTTTCCGATGCAGTCGCCGATGGATTCGCTGAGGCCCAGAGTGGCCGCTGAGGGCATCGTGCCAAGGATGGACTCCAGCGATGGAGCTTTTCTCTTTGGGACATCCTCCTCCAGCTCCTGGTTCTCCTCTCCCTTCTCCGGTGTCTTCTGCTCTAGTTTAATGAGAGCCTCCAATGTGAGCTCGTCAAGGTCTTTGCCAAAGTGCTTGGCCACAGCCTGAAGCTCCTCTTCCTCTTCCGGTTCCTCGCAATCTGCCATCTTAGACGATGCGGAGAGGTTGTCGTCATCCTCAATTTCGCCGTCTGGGAGAGTTACAGACAGAGTTTGATATAGAGGTATTGTGACGTTTAATTAACCCATATAAGGACACTCACTTAGCTCGGGCTATTAAATTTAAAGAACGTCAACTATACTCAATAACTCTTTTGCCCCCCTGGCCATCAGACTGTACAACAGCTTTCAGTGATGGCAGGAGGCGTCATAGACAATGGACAAATCTCTTTGTACTACTTCCTAGATCATCAGTCAACTGCTACTGGATGCTTGAATTTCTTTTGGCGAGCTGTTTCTAGTCTTCATGCTAAGCTAGGCTAACTGCTGTAATGTCCCTAAATCTAAAAAAAGGACCAGAGACCAGCAATGTTGTGTGATAGACAAACTATGGTGGTTGCTAAACGAGTTTAGTTGGTCTGTTCAGGGCTACTGCGGAAACGTGGTGGACTGTGGAAGAGGAACCACAGTCTGTTGGTGTAGTCTCATTCTAAGGTAACAAACACATAGGGATTCTTATTTTCAGGTGATTATACACTAATGAAGAGTTATGAACATTATTTTTGATGATGATGATGATGATTTCTGCCATATTCTATAAATAGAGACACCGAAATCTTACACACACTGGACCTTTAATGGGCAATGAGAGTGGAATTTATCTTCTTGTCATACTTTGCTAAATAAGCTAATGTTTTTTCTTGATATCCACAATTAGTTTTCATGTTTTGAAGCTGTAGCTCTTTTATTCCTTTGTCTCTTGCATTGTGGTTTAATAGTGTAGATCAACAACACACAAAAAACCTAAATTTAGTTATTACATTATGGCACATTTTCTTAGTGCCAAAGTAGCATGGCTACAGTAAGAGTAGCTACATTTAAGGATGCCCCAGAAACTGCAGACATCTGTGTGCTACTGATCATTTGTCCAATTAAGCTGTTAATTGTTTAGTCTAGAAGAATGTCAGAAAAATCCAAGCAGTCAGCATTTCCAGTAATTACAAGGTCACTGATTCAACCCCTTTCCCCTTCAATAATAAAGTTTGTTTCACTTCATACTGTATTACCTATTATCTACTATGCTGGGTCTCATAAAATACGTGACTCCTCGGTATTCCCAGAGGATTAATAAAGCAGCAGAAGGTTACAGTTTATGATCAGATTATATAATTATCTGGAATAATTATATATCAGAATTTCAGTTTCCCAATTAAAAATAATACAAGAAAAAAACACATCTCATTACATTAAGAGCAACCATAGTAGTAACAGAATACATAATGTTGATATAAAATGCAGTGAAATAATTTGTTTCACAAACAATGGAGAATAAAAATAGTGATAATCACATCCACACAAAATAATTGGGATCATAATTTTGGCCATCCCCTCGCAGCCCTGGTATCTAATTAAAATGTGTGCTTTTAATCAGCCTTAATTAAAATGTCCTCACACAGACTTTCAACCCACAAGTCAGAAAAGCAACTCCGTTGTCAGTTGAAGAAACTAAATGCCGCCGGATCTGAAAGCTGCACAGCAGCTGGAAGAGCAACATGCCTGAAATCAGTGACAGCTTGCGACCCCCCTACTGTGTGAAAACGGGGGGATACGAGGAGTGTGTGCGAATGTGTGTGTTTGTGTGTGAGACAGAGAAACAGACAAAGACAGAAGGCCAGAGATAAAGAGCCAAAGGTAGAAATAGATAAAGAGAAAGAGTGACAAGGAGGCACTGATTTTTCATGGGCGGGTGTCTATGTGTGTGCTTGTGCGTGCACTTGTGTACCTCTCCAACTGTGGACTTGTGTGCTAAAATTAACCAGCAGGGGACCAGAGAAACAACAGGTCCCCTGTTGGACTGATTGACAGACAGAGTGATAAATTAATCATCACACATTAAACGTAGGGGCGCCCCCCCCGGTTGACAGCTGGACATGTTTTTGCTGCTATATTCAAATCTCATGTTCCAAAATTATAATTTTCAAAAAGACTACAACAACACTGACAACCCAATCAGGCTGTAAAGCATTTTACATACCAGAAAAGAAACAGTTTGATAGATAATACATTTTCTTAGGTCCTAACCAGTAGTAAAGGTCAAAAATAATTTATGTTGTTGTAGCAGAACAAGGACATAAGCGAGTAAAGACAAACAGAGAAAGCAAAAAATAAATCATAAGAGGTACAACTAAAGTTCAAGTAAAGATAGAGATGATAGAAAAGCAATTAAGACTAAACCACACAAAAATGACATCGTACACAAGACTAATATATAATATAATTAAGTAATGATACTTTGTGTATTACTATAGTATGATAATGGAAGTGTTTTTTATGTATTAAACAGTATGTTAATTGCACTGAATGACATAATATAAGGTGAAATGTAATAAAAAATGTAAGAGAGTATAGTAAGTAAATGTTTGTTATGTAAATTAAAAGATGTAACTTTCTTTAGGAAAGCACAAAGAATTATAGGACAGTTTTGATGGTGTTGGGTCCACTGACTCATGTTGTATGGATGAATATGCTAAATGTGCATTTTTATGTATAGATTATATACTGTTAACATGTTAACATGTGATGTAAAGCGTCAGACAGCGGTTAGTGAGGATCAAACATGCGACCTTGAGGTTATGCACTCTGCGCTTCGTACCTTCCTTTGCATATGCGGCGTAAACTCCTCTCAGTTTGGGTCTACTGGTCTGAAGCTCTGCGTCTATTTCATCCTGGTAGCCTTGGATTTCATCTGTTAGTGATAAAACATCAGAGTTAAACGTGGAATGATTCCTAGATCAATCAGATCAGTAACTTTTGCCTAAAATGATTGTGTATGATTCATGCAAGGAAAAGAAATTCTATTTCTTTTGTGTTGTTATCCTATTCTTCTGCCATAATTACAATATGTTAGTGCTGTAACTACTGTATTGTTAATTACACGTTGTGCCAAAACTATAAAAAAGACAAGTAGCTGCACTGCAGCATTGTAGTTTTTTTCTGCTTCAACCTCAAGCAATGCTGATCTGCATTAAGTCGAGGCCGGACAAATCGCAGACTCAAAAAAAAAATTAAAATAAATAAAAAGCAAGTAGCCTGAGAGTCAAGACGCCTTTGATCAGATGGCAAACGGACAAGGATATTGCATTCATACCTTCAACGTTATCCATCTTTTTCTTCAGCTCTATCTCCAGCTGGATGGGGGAAGACGAAGAATAGAAATTAAACTGAAGTCCCTTTCCCAAACCAGCAGTGAGTACAGGGTCAAACAACTCAGAATATATATATTAATCTATCTGTCAAACATTTTAGTTTATCAGGAAACGACAGCATGAGTTTGATTTGGTTCAGTTGGCGTGGGACACGGTCCACAGTCAGATCTTTGTTTCTAGACTGTAAAAGTAAAAAACGATTAAACTTCATGTTTTCCCCAACTGTGACATGGGAAAATGTTGAAAAAAACAAAACAACTAAACCTTCTCAATGACAACTGTACAAACTCCATCCACTGAAGAAAGCTTGTGTGTTTCTCAGCGTCGTCTTGCTTTTAGACGCAATCTGCTTCGCCATCGTCTCTAAATCAGACGCATGTGTGCACGCTAACAGACTGACAGCAATACTTAAACAACACTAATGCAACAAATATTAACATTCCCTTTATTTTAGGGCGCACGTTTCACTGTGTTCTGCCCCTTTGTTTATGTTAAACAGTTAAAATGTTAAAAAACTGAAGATGGCCACAAACCATGCTTGAAAGCTACTGAAGAAAGTAAGTTGGAGATATTATTGTCTGTCAAGCTCTAGCAAAGCTTTAAAGTTGTACATGCTCATATCTCAAAAAGATTTATTTCTTGATACAGGAAGCTCAAATCTTTGCTCCACACAAATCAGCTATGACGTGGATTAAAGTGAATATTTGCATGATTTATATTTTTTACTTTAAAAGCCACAAAACATTTCCTGACCTCAGAGTTGGCTGTATTTTATCGCACATTTGTTGGCAATGTTTGACAGACCAAAGTTCAAAGCCATGTGCTGCCTGAAGATAACTGGCTAAAGGCTTAAAGGAAAAGCTGAATTAGATTGACGCATATTCTTATTTTCTCTGTTGCTGAGAGTTAGATGAGAGCCTTGATACAGCTCTCATGTCTGTACTGTAGACACCAAGCTAAGGCCAGCAGATTGGTAGCTTAGCATAAAAAAAAAAATGGACACATCTACCGTGACTCTGTCCACATTCAACAAAATCACCTACCAACAAACAGAACAGTCTGTTCTAAATGAGAGTTTAATATTTTTACTAGAGAAAGCCTGGGGGCTGAATGTAATCATCACAAAAATAAAGGATGAAATTTAAATATTCCCTGATGAATGAATTGAGCTGCTTTTTCCTGATGGTGTGTGTACTAAAATCAGTACCTGATGGAATTTTTTCTTCCTCAGTCCATCTGTAAAGCAGGGCGGGTCACACTCTTGGTCCAGATCCACCTTCATGAACTCTTCGATGGTCAGCTGACTAGTGGGTGTGTCCTCAAACTCTACCAGTCTAATGCAAGATTCAAGATTTACTTTATTGTCCCACATTGTAGGAAATCTGGCTTGGGCTTCAAAGACATGTTGTATCCATAAAACCATTCCACATAATCACATAAGAACCATTAACTGTCTTTGGGCAAATCATTTAAAAAAAGGAATCTTCAGTCAGAGTTTCTCTCTCCCAATCAAACTTCATCAACGATCCAACAAGTAAATTTTTGAATATGAAATACCAATGAAGTAAACAACAAAAAAAATTGACCTCACCTTTTCCTTAGTGTGCTTTCACACACTTTCACAACGCTGACGATTTCTTTGATGGTGCGGCGAAAGTCGTGCATACGAGCAGCAACAAGAAGAGCTGAAACCAAGAAAAACAGAATACAATGTGATGAGATTTAAGAGGCTCAAGCAGCCAAGTACCTGTGTAAATTATGCAAAATCACAAATGCTGCATGTCCAGTCAACACAACAAAAGCTGACTATTAAGTTATTTCCTAAGTTAGGTGTACAGTCAAAACTACAGGTTTAGTAACTTATTTGTTTTGTAACTAAACCAAAACTGGTTATTACAATTACTGGGCATAACCCAGGTAGTCAGGGTTTACCTAGTTACATCTATCCTATGGGTAACACCAGGTAGTAAAAAAGGGGTAGGTGTAACCATTTAGTTGTTGCTTAGAGATATGTTGTAACTCATCTGCTTGGGGCAACTGCTTTAATTTCACATCTTACGTTATAAAGTTTGTTTGCACAGAGTTGGTGTGACAGGCTGTTGTTCCTACATTTCCGTTGTTGTATTTTTTTTTATTTTTGTATATGTTTCTGAATAGGAAGCACATTTCTATGGGTAGAAATGTGGGCCGTTGTAGCGTGCCTGCCCTTGTCAACCTGTGTAGTGTTGACCTGGTCATACTTAAATGGTTCACATCACCAAGAAGCAAACGGGACATTTGGTACAAAAAGTGCTCATATGTCATCAGGACTCAAACACAGGCAAACCGGAGACTGAACACACAAATCTTGTGTTGAGACGTCTCTGCTTGTACACCTTAAAGTCTGGAGGACGGAGCGAGCAGGACAGGAGCACCTCAGCTCATGAAGCAAACAGTCCGCCCACACAACACACAAACAGAGTTTTAAAAAGGAGTAACAACAACACTCATATTATGCAACGAATTGCAGTTTGAGCCTTGAAGGGGAACAGTTATATAACAGTCATTAGAGTTGCCTCACTCAAGAGCCTGTTAAAAGATAGATGCTTCTACTTCTACATGCACACTTCTAACAGCCTTTAGTACTGAAGTGGTGGCTTTTAGCTCCACTGACAACTTTCTCAAACATTTTATTGCTGTTACCTTAAAATCACGCTGAAACTTCTGAGATGATGAGTAGTAATCCATAATGCAATTTCAAAAATCTTCTACCCAAAAGACGTCTTTGCAGATACATGTTTCTGGCTCATCAACTGTGATATTTGCATCATATTTGGGAACAAACTTTTCCTTCTTACATCTGAGAGCATCCTTCTCAGTGATTTATGATGAGCAATTAATTATTCAGGCAATGCAGCAGAGGAACAGAGAAAGACGAAAATTGAAACCATGAATGTGCACATGCGGGGAGCAGAGGAAGCCAGTGATACGGTTTCAGGACGTCTTTGCCGGTAATGCATCAAAATCGAGCGCATTCAGGTTGACACCAGCTGAGACGTAGCTTTGAGCTCAGCATTTCTAACAAACTGCACCATGAAGACGATGATGAGCAGGGCGGTAAATCCACACCAGACAAACTGTGGTAAGTTCAGGCAGGTGTGGGCAGGTTTGTCTCACCCACAAGTTTCTCTAGCAGGTAACCAATGAACAATAAAAAGGCCTAAAAACATTTGGTTACCGGGTTGGCAGCAAAAACAATGACAGACGAATGTGGATTTAGCAGCTGGACCGGTTTGTTCAGAAACCCTCCCTGTTCTTAGTGTTCCAAACCATCTATGGCCTCGGGTTAACAAGTACGTGTTAATATTTTTGATTCTATCAGGAAAACATACAGGAAGTAAAACAACTACAGCAGACCTCACCATATTTACCATCACCGGAAAAGACAACTTGTTTTAATTTTAAAATGGAAATTATAACCTGTGAGCCTTCTGGATGTAGGCGTGAAATTGTTGGCAAAGATAGCTAAAATAATGGAGAAAGTGCTCCTGACAGAGATATCTGGGGACCAAACAGGTTATATTAAAGATAGACATTTATTTTTTAACCTCCGGCGTTTATTAAATATTATCTATTCTTCCAGCTCAAATTCATATAGTCCCAAAGTGCTAATATCTCTCTCGACACAGAGAATGCTTTTAACAGGGACAAGTGGGATTTTCTCTTTGCGACTGTTAAAATTTGGATTTGGCACAAAATGTATTGTCTGGATAAGATTACTTTATGCCTCACCCTTATCTTCTGTCCACACAAACAAGTTCAGATCTGAATATTTCCCTCTAATCCGCTCCACCAGACATGGTTGTCCTTTATCTCCACTTCTCTTCGCTTTGGCTATTGAACCGCTTACAATATCTTACAGATATTTCCATAGGAATCACCAGGGGAGAGAGGGAGCATAAGGTGTCGTTATACATGGATGACTTATTACTGTATATCACCAACCCTTCAACATCCATTCCCAACATCTTGTCTATACTAGAGGGCTTTGGCAAGGTATCAGGGCACAAGCTCAATCCTTTTCGTTACCTAGGGGTAATTATCATGGAAACTCTCTTCTTTATTCAAACAATACTTTGCAAAACTTCTAGAACTTACAGAACAGGATTTTATAAAAGTGGTCTAATCTTGCTATTTCACTTGCTGGACGAATCAATATAATTAAAATGAACACCTTTCTAAATTTTAAAGTATTCCAATTTTTAATAATAATGCCTTAAAAAAAAAAAAAAATAGATAGATTAATTTCCAGCTTTTTATAGAAGACCCCCCGGATCAAGGAAGGGTTTCTTGCAAAGACCCAAGTCGGAGGGGGCAATGGGTCTAACCAATTTCTACTATTGGGCATGCAACTTACGGACACTCTCCTTTTGGCCCCAAGATCATATACCTGCCTGGCTTTAAAACTGAGAAAAAATTCTGTTCCCCAACTTCTTTATCAGCTCTACAATTTTGGCTTTACCCACCGCATATTCGTATTCTATAAACAATCTAATAGTCTCACACTCACTCAGAATTTGGTCTTCAATAAGAAATTTAATTTATCTAAGGTAAAGCTCTGTAGAATGTATCCAAATATAAATCCTGCATGTGACAGATGCGGTCGATCACCAGCCTCATTAGCCCATATGGTCTGGCACTGTCCAAGAATAGCAACTAACTGGCAAAAGACTTTCCAATCTTTCTCGGACATCATAGGAGGAGCGATTGATCCTAACCCACTGACAGCTATCTCTGGAGTTAAAGACCCTGGTCTCGTACTATCTAACTCTCAATATAACATAACATTTATATCTCTTCTAGCACGCAGACTGATTTTACTAAATTGGAAGCAGACTCGACCACCGACTCACTCTGCCCTTTTGAAAGAGCTTATGTAACATCTACAACTAAAATTCTTATTGAGAGGGTGTGAAGACAAATTCCATCAAATCTGGCACTCCTTTATAGATTGCGTCAACAGAAGTAAACCAATGCTTCCTTCCTCTTCCATTTCTGTCGCTTCTCATGCGTTTTGTTTTAGTTTTTTGTTTGTTTTCTTTGGTGTATATATGCGTCATTGATACATATTGATATGTCAAAATATTGTTTGTATGTTAAACACTGAAAACCCCTAATAAAAAGTGTTTAAAAAAGGGGGGGGGTACTTTCTTGTACAGTCGTTAAACGACAGCGTTGCATACATCTGTTAGATAAGATTGATTTATTTTCATGCTGTCCATCCCTTTTAGTTACTTAATCTAAATTAACTTTAAAATCGGACTTGTTTGTCCTTAATAACACTAACATAGACCGAAAGTGGGTCCCAAACTATCAATGGGAAGCACAAGTTAAGTCTACAGAAGCCTCTATATCCTGGATATTAATTAGTAATGTGAGCATGTACAGTACAAGCTACCTGCTGTTTACCATCAAAATATACCAGATTTATGCCAGATGTTGTATGCTGAAGCCCTGCAGAGCAGCACTAACCGGATGTTAATGAGTAATTCTGCATGTTTAAGGCACAAAAGCAACTTCTGATCTCCCCCTGAATAAGAGATGCCAGGCTGAGTTATAAATACTGATGGTCACTGGGCAGCTTTTTAAACAGTAGGTTAACAGGTTAAAGGGCACCTTGATGTTAGATGCCAGCAGAGCAGAGAGCGTTAATCACTTTCTCTCCTCAGAGGACTAGAACCAGGATTGCTCTGATAACAGGCCTGCTGCCAGCACCACTCACCTCCACAGCACAGCACAGATAGTAGATAAGCTAACACCACTTGGCCTCATGGTTACCTGCTCCGCAGAGCCCCGACGGCCTTCGTCCCGTGTGCATCCAGTCCCTCTTCATCCTCTGCACCAGACGCATCGCCGTCATGGAGACGTCGTGGTTCTTCTCCCCAAATTCCAGCAGCTGGGCGAAGCGGGGAATGTACAGGCATGGGTCTGGTTGAGACAGAAATGTTTCTTCATTTAGAAGGAAGACTTAGCGAGTGCATGTTCAGATTCAATCATTCCTTTAAAACTCAAAGCATTTGTTTCTTTAGGAACCTTTGCCAAAGGAGATTATGTTTTAGGACCTGTTTGTTTGTTAGGTATTTGGCAGGATAACTCGAAAACATTTAAATGTAATGAAATTGGGTGGAAAGTTAGGCAATGTACCAGAGAAGAAGGACGTAAAAGCATTTTCAGTAGTTTTATAAACTACTGCAGCTGGCATAGGTCAAGATACAAATGCAGATTCTGTTTGAATTAATATTTACTGTTCCCAATTTAAAAGGTGCAACCTTCTCAACCTCATCTCAGATGACATTGAATCACTTTGCTGAGAGGCCTGAGTTATTACAGCTATATCACACTTCAACATATAGTGCACGATTTATGATGTATATTTATCAGCTCTATAGAACCCTCAGAAAATCCTCAATGGAACAAAGGAAGTAGTCTCCATAGACTGCTTTCGGCTAACGACCATACGACACTGAAGCAGTACCAGGTCCTGAATGTACTGAAGTATCGAAATATTGATTAGCTCCTGATCAAACTATATTACTATCAGTATTCATGTAACATAAACAGTGGATAGGTAAAGGGAGAACATTCAAAAGTATCACTTTACCAAATTTAGTGACAATGTAGCTGCATTAAATCTACTTATTTATAAAAAATATATATATTTTAATTGTTAAATCTTTTCATGTCCGGTCTTTTATTTTTCGGTTTTGATTTCAAGAACTGCAGCACTGCAGGCAATATCACCAAGTTACCTAAGCATTGTCTAATTTATCTGTCAGTCGTGAGTCTCAAGCCCTCAAAGCATTGGTCTGGTCACAGTCCAGACTGTTATGGAATTTTCTCTTTTTAGGTTACACGAGGTCACGTGTGAGCCTTGTGGTCCTCTGCAGTATTAATTGTTTGTTTTTGACTGGGTGCCACCATATCTCAACACTGTGGTGTCCAGGTTCGAAGAGACCTGTTGCTGCATTCCTAGTCATAATAGAAAGCTAATTGTTGACGTTCCATTAGCATGAACAGACAACAGTGTCTCCAGACTAGAATGTGTTGAAGGTGAACACGAACATGGGTATATGCATTCCCTTTGACTATTTTGGGCGTAAAGTGTGACCACCAGCATGAGTTTGTCAGAATGTGAGACCGACTCAAGCACTTCAGGTGTATTTTGAGTGTCTCTAGTTCTCCTTGATCAAGCGTCAATAAATAATACAGCATAAGACATCAGAGGCTCCTGAACACTTTCTTCCTTCCTGACCTCACCATTGACCTTTGACTTCAGCAATTTCTCCACAACACAGACCAGTAACTTGGTCTAAGTTTAGATCGTTCTGATTACCACACTGATAAATAGTATTAATAAGAGTATGGATAAGCACTACCAGTGCTGTCCTAACCCATCCCTACTATGCAGTTATTATACAGGGAGCAGTGAATGGTGGTGGTGGCTGGTGATTTTAGACACAGCCTATGGATGTCAGCTCCTTTTCAAGAAAACTACTGTATGTAATCTGAAGCAACTGCAGCACGCGACACGGTTTATGGGTCCAAGTCTCCTGTAATGATCACATTAAGCCTTTGTCTCATGTGTGATTAACTGGAGAAGATAAACCATGGCAAAGACAGCATACAAGTCCATCATGCTACAGTTTCCGGCACTGATATCTGATCTGTCTGGATCTCCAGCTCTCCCAGGATGGCGCTTGAACCAAGACTCCGTCCAATAAACAGCCGGCTTGTATGCCCATGTGATTTTTTGTTTGGAAGCCCTGGTTTGTCTGTCTCTGAGCAGTAAATAAACCAAAAGCAAAACTGCAGCCAAGTTATTTTTTTCCACTCTGGTTGAGACCAAAGAAAATGCAGTCTGTCCTGTTTTGAATCCATATTTCAATTTAAACTTAAAAAGCACCTGTGAGCTTCCCAGTACAACCAGTCTTCTACTGCTGGCTGATAATTGGCTGTACCGGAGAATTTGAGGATTAGCATTTAGCTCAAGTGTGCCTCGAAGCAGCCTGTTTCTCATTTAGTGTCTCTGTCCAGATTTTCACAGATGGCAAAAGGATTTGAACGGGCAGCCTTCCAATCACAGACTCACTTCTCAAACCTTTTTGCTTTTTTAAATGTCTCTGAAAAACTTGTACAATGTAGCATATCATAAACTTTATGGAAAATACTTTGGATCCAGCTGGAGAGAAGAAAACTATCAGAGCCACCTGCTTTTGCCATGAAACATCCTGGCAGGTGGCCAGTGTGACTTTTTTTTTCTAAAAGTGATTCTACCTTGCTAAGAAATCTAATTTAATACTTAAATTAGGAGGAATCTTCTTTCCACTGTAGCCAGGAGACAAAAAGTAGAGTTTCATGCCCTGGCTATGACAGTGGAGTCAAATATCTTTGAAGTCAGTGGCTACGTTTAAAGAGCAGTCCAGTGGAAAGCTGGTAGAGCCAGCTGGTAATAAGATCCAGGCTGATCCCCCCCTCCTCCTCCTCCTCCTCCCTCTGCACCATGTAATGATACGTCTGCAGAGCTCGCCATCAGTGCACCAAGTCTGTAAACGCTGGGCCAGGCAAGATCTCCATACAGAGAAAGGAGGCTGTTCCCAACCCAACTCAAATCTTTTACAGTCGGGATAAATCGGTCTGTGATGCTCAAACAGCCCACGGGTTGTTCTGTGATGGAGTGCTGTAGTTTACTTTTTTTTTCGTGTACCCACGTTCCCCCCGACCCGCCTCGCCCGCTCCTACACTCCCACATTTCCCAAAATGGCTTTGACCACCCCCAGAGAAGGGCCGTGAACTTGCTCCTTTCAATCAAAACGCGGGAGCAGGGACACATGAATAGCATTAAAGCGTTATCATTCAGTTGTGGGGAAGCTGAGCCCTTCCCTCAAAACCCAAAAGTGACTTGGCACTGCAATGCATTCTGGTCTATTTTTTGTAACCACGGGTGTATAAATTGGTCTCCGGGTTTCCTTTTTCTCAAATTGTCGAAGGTCAGAACAAACTTTCAGTACTGACGCTCAAACTGACCGAATGCTGATTATGTTTTAGATCAATGAATAATATCAAACTCCACTCGAGCTCCTAGTTTTCTGCCCATCACTGGTTGTCATTATCTAATAAAGGCATAAAATGCCCCAAAATATGTATTATAAAATAAACACACACACACACACACACACACACACACTTCTATCTGTGTCGTTAGTTTGCCTTGTAGAGACCACAGCATGTCATGTTTATCCGCCTCTATATATGTGTACCACAGTATAAACAATGTTCTATTTTTCCAGTGATTGTGTTTTTTCATTTTCAATTCTTTTCATTTTTACTCTTTTAGTGGGCCGTCAATCCAATTTTATGGTAATTTTAAACGCTATGGTTTTTGGTGCTGAAATATAAACAGTGTGAACCCACTGAAATTACATAACAATATTCAATTGAAGGGAAGCAAAAGAAGCAAATAGATCCGATTGATGGTCAGACCGTGGGGGGTCTGAAGGAGCCACATGGATTTAATGCAGTTAACTTTGTTGGAGTGAATCCATGTATCGTCAGTGAAAATCAATGAAATGTTCTCTTTAAACATGTGTGACAAACACTTTATTTGATGCTTACTCTGCCAATTTGAATGCACATGTTCCGGTTTTTTCATTGCAAATGTATCTTTGTAACTTTCAGAACATAATGTGCAATAATCTTACACTATGTGTAATATCATGAACGGGGAAATGAGATATAGAGATCAAAACAGTTTTTTGTACCAGGCTGTAAACATGTTTATTTCTCCTGTGAAGTTGGACATTTGAACATGGGGACTTATGGAGACTGACTCACTTCTGGAGCCAGCCTCAAGTGGACAAGAAATGGAACTGCAGGTTTTGGTACTTCTTCACTTTACAGCCACTCAGGTTTGTTTGTAATGAACTGCCCTCAAACGTGGTTATGGGTGCATGGCATTTTACAGTTTAACACTAAGCTTTGTTGGATTACTGGGAAGCTGATCATCATAAATTAACACAAATCGATAATAGATCTAAATCACCCCAGCATCTTTTCCTGCATTGCATCTTGCAAATGTTAAATGTTATATTGGCACATAGACAATATATACTTCAATCATTATATAACTCACAGGGTGACTGTTTTCATCATTGTGTAGGTTTTGGATTTCAGAACTCTGTTTATTGATATTTTTATATTTGGATTATTTTCTACTTTGTACTGAAACTTCTGCACATCTTCCCTCAGGATAAATAAAAGTTTATCTTCTATACTGAGAGTCACTAAAACTATCTACATAAACATTTTATTCATGAAACAACGATTATTTCCTTTTGTAGCCTGAAATAGTTTGTTATATTATAAACTTTTCATATACTCGAGACAGATATTTTAATTGGGCTTTTACTTAAACTACATTTGTTTATACAGTTGAATCTGTTAAATTATCATCATCTTTATTTTCATTTATTTTTAAGCTGCCTTGGGTGTTTTTCTCACTTTTGTAGACCACATTTGTCTGTTCATACATTTGAATGTGTTTAAATATCACCACGATCATCATTTCTTTTATTTGTTTGTTTTGTTTTATATTTTATCTTGTCTCAGGTGTTTCCTCGCTGTGTGTGTGTTTTTAAAATGAGGGATGGGTTGGAGTTGCTGCTTTTTTATTTTATTATATTTATGCTCTACAAATAAAGTTTGATTGATTAGATGTGATCATTTGCTGGTGTTTTGGTTTGAATTAGTGATTCAAGTAGATGTTATGAAGTGTCACAGTCTCTGCACTTTGTCAATAACAGGCAGAAGAAGACTTTTCTTATTCATTTTGACATAAAACATCAACGTAAGAGCACACCGAGTGCTGTCAAACTGCCTTATATTTTGCCTTCTCTATAATTTTACTCATTTTTATTTTTATCCACTGCCGGCTCATCAGCGGGACGGGGGCGGGGCCTCGCTCCTGGTGACGCACTCTGCTGAGCTGCTGAGGGAGGCGCTTCTGCTTTCCTGACGTCACCGCAGCGCGTCAATCTGATTGGTCAGAGGAGAGCCCTGCGAGTCCGAGGAGATCGCAACGGGGGAAAAAACGGTAGGAAAAAAAAATAAGCGGACCTTAAAAACTCCTGACAAATGAATGTTTACGTCGGAGGAGAACGGCCGCAGCGGAGCACCGGCACTGGCTTCGCGTCGGTGGACAGTCGGTTGGGAGAGAGTGGGAGACGTATCCGAGAGGATTAACGCAGAGGCGGGGTGCAAAAAGAGGAAGGACTTGAATACCAGCTGCGACTATCCGGATTACTCGCTGGAAGAAAAAAAGGGAAAACAAGCGGACGTTTCTCGGTGCGGAGAGTATGAGCTGACCGGGGAGCGGACGGAAAGTGTCCAAGTTGGAAGCGGAGGAAGAAACCGGACTGCACCGGGCCTGGACTGGAGATTTATTTTAAATGTTGCCGTGGAAACTTCCCTGTCGGTGCCGTTTTAAAGCGGCGTTGTAGGAGCTCGTTTACCTCGCAGAAAACCCCTCCGCTGAACATCCCCCACCGCACCGCACGACCACTTCACCTATACCCAGAGAGAGCTTCGGTTGAGCGGATACTAACGCGGCCAAGAAGACCAGTTGCTTGTGCCGATGCCAACGGCAGACTGCAGGTTGCTCCACCATGGCCGGATCATGAGGTGTCTGACTTATCTGCTCCTACTTCCAGAAACACTGAAAAAGTCCAAGAAGGTCGGCAAGCTCCCGGGCAGGCTGCCGGTATGTTATGAGATCCTGACCCTGTCCCTGACGAGCAAGAAGAAGCAGCAGCAGCACAAGGAGAAGATGGCTGCGGAGTTGTACCCCGCCGCCAACACCAACAACACCAACCTGTCCAACGGCACCACGGTGGCGGACACCGAGAAGACCAAGGAGGTGCAGGTGAGCCAGGCCAGCAGCAGCAGCAGCGCGGCGACCACCCCGACCACCCAGCAGAACATCAACAACAACAACGTGGATCCGCCCAGCTGGCAGTGCAGCCATCCCACGCTGAGGGAGAGGTGAGTGAGTCTGTGACCGTAAGTGCACGCAGGTCATCACCACGGTTTGAATATGACGGGGATTAAAAAAAAAAAAAAAAAATTAAACTGCTAATCCTGCAGCAAAACCTGCAGAGATTTCAGCTTGAATGTCTAGAATAAGTTGATGATATGCAGAGAAGAAAACAGTAATCTGAATCATTGAAGTTTTCAAGCAAAACTTTAAAAATATAAAAGGTGTCACCACTGACACTTAAAACCTGTGATGGACACCGATTTCTGACTAAATCAGGAGGTGCCGATCATTAGCTGCAGCTCCTGTATCCTCCTCAAACCTGTGAAAATAACCAGTGTCTCCAGGCAAAGAGAGTGTGGAAGGACTTGATGTTATACAATACTTGATTTGTGGCTTATTGGGGAAACCTGCTCTGCTTTCAGGAATGCCTTGATGTTTAACAATGAGCTGATGGCTGATGTCCACTTCATCGTCGGCCCTTTGGGGGCATCCCAGAGGGTTCCGGCACACAAGGTAAAGACATTTTAAAAGCCTCTTTGTTTTATTTCTGTCTCGGAGGAAAGAGAGACAGCCCGGAGGCGAACAGGAGCGACGGTTTAAAACGTCTGTCTCTGCAGCCGTGCTGCTCAAAAAGAACTCCTTGTGCTCTTTTATTGAACTTAAAAGACGAGTGATTCTGGTTGTATGTGTTCTCTGACGCATCTGTCTGCTCCTCCCTCTCTCCCTCCCTCTCTTTCTCTCTCTCTCTCTCTCCCCCTCTCTCTCCCTCCCTCCCTCGCAGTATGTGCTGGCCGTGGGAAGCTCCGTCTTCTGTGCCATGTTTTACGGCGATCTGGCGGAGGAGGAGTCGGAGATCCATATCCCAGATGTGGAACCTGCTGCTTTTCTAATTCTGCTGAAGTAAGCCACTCACCATCCATCACACACACACAGCCAACCAGAAGGAAAGATGACAAGCGCAGTCAGTGTCACTTCAAAGCATATTATTACTCATCCAAAGCTGAGCAGAGGCCAACGCCAAAATGCTAGGAGCTCCAGAGAGCGGTGGCAGTAGCACAGTGCTCTGTAATTGCTGGTTTTCTCAGCGCTCTTTGTCCACAAGGAACTTTTTTTTCCCCCTGTCTCTCATCCACAGCCTGACAGTTTTTATAGAGGGGGATATATGCAGACTAGTAGTTATAAATAACCTTCCTTTGTTGCAGCTAAGCCTGCACCATAAGACTGTTTTGTGATAGGCATTCTGTGAAGAGGGTAGGATGTGTTACGTCGGCGTAGAAAACAGGATGCTTATTGTGTGTTGGACATTAGCACCCAACACTCCTCAAACGTCTTGTTATGTAAGAGATTCTGTATAAATAAGTTCCGTTTCTGCACATGTGCTGTGATTAAAAGCTTCTCTTCCTTCTGGCAGGTACATGTACAGCGATGAAATCGACCTGGAGGCAGACACGGTGCTGGCCACCCTGTACGCCGCCAAGAAGTACATTATTCCTGCACTGGCCAAGGCCTGCGTGAACTTCCTGGAAACCAGCCTGGAGGCCAAGAACGCCTGCGTGCTGCTGTCCCAGAGCCGCCTGTTCGAGGAGCCCGAGCTGACACAGCGCTGCTGGGAGGTGATCGACGCTCAGGCCGAGCTCTCGCTATGCTCCGAGGGTTTCTGCGAGATCGACCTGCAGACGCTGGAGATCATCCTGCGGAGGGAGACGCTCAACACCAAAGAGGTGGTGGTGTTTGAGGCCGTTATGAACTGGGCCACGGCGGAGTGTAAGAGACAAGGTTTGGGGCCCACAACCGGCAACAAAAGAGATGTCCTCGGCAAGGCACTGTTCTTAGTGCGCATCCCCACCATGAGCTTGGAGGAGTTTGCCAACGGGGCGGCGCAATGTGATATCCTGACACTGGAGGAGACGCACAATGTGTTCCTGTGGTACACTGCGGCTAAGAAGCCTGAACTGGACTTCCCTTTGACTGCCAGGAAGGGTTTGGCGCCTCAGAGGTGCCACCGCTTCCAGTCCTCGGCCTACCGGAGCAATCAGTGGCGCTACCGCGGCCGGTGCGACAGCATCCAGTTTGCAGTGGACAAAAGGATCTTTATTGCTGGTCTGGGGCTGTACGGGTCGAGCGGCGGCAAAGCCGAGTACAGCGTCAAAATCGAACTCAAGAGACAGGGGGTGACACTAGCGCAGAACCTCACAAAGTTTGTGTCAGACGGGTCGAGCAGTACGTTTCCGGTGTGGTTCGAGCACCCCGTTCAGGTGGAGCAGGACGCGTTCTACACCGTGAGTGCCGTGCTGGACGGGAACGAGCTGAGCTATTTTGGCCAGGAGGGCATGACGGAGGTGCAGTGCGGGAAGGTGACATTTCAATTCCAGTGCTCCTCCGACAGCACCAATGGGACCGGAGTACAGGGAGGACAGATCCCCGAGCTTGTGTTCTATGCATAAGCCGCTCTGGACTGCTGATGGAAAGCTAGGTTCATCCTTGCCTCCCAGCCTTCAAAGTAATGTAGCATTAAAGACACTCGACTAATGTCACACTAAATGGCCTGGTTAGTTCTTGGAGAGAAAAGAAAAGAAAAAGCCAATGAGCTGTTGTTTTATCTTATTTAATTTAATGTTATTTTTTTATTTAAATACTGGGTTAACGTTATTTGCTCTGACGCCTGTGTTGGACGCCTGCGGCTGCTGTAGAAACAACATTAATACGGTGATTTGTGGTTATGTAATCAAGCTGAGCTCCACAACTGGAACAAAAGTAGGGACCACTTCAAATTGTGTAATTGCAAGTCTATATATGATGTTGTTACTATTGTCCAGGCAGCAATATTACACAAGGAGCAAACTTTATGTAGTGTTATGATTCTAAATGCAAAAAAAAAAAGAAAGTAGAAATCTTGTTGTTTTGCACTTCAGAGGACGGCCTTATGTGTCTTTTGTAAAAATTCAACTGTTAACAGCTTGATGCTGTTAGATATGACCAGATGTGTTCTGTACAAGAATGCTTATACACCTGATGATAAAACATAAAGGTTATAATGTGATCCAAGCCACAGCTCTCACATTATTATGGTGCCTGGGTCCAGAGAGGGGGGGGTTTGAGGGACTGCAGCGCCCTCTGCTTACTACAGTGTGAACTACACACTAGTTTCATGAAAACAAGAGCTTCTTGCAGACGTGGGTGGATCTCCATCGAGCCTCTATTTCGGAGCGTCAGAAGCAGGGACGATCCTGTGATCATGATGCTTTAATGTTGCTTGTCCAGATTCTGCACATTCACTCATTCAGAAAAACTACAAAACCAGTGAAGGAACTACAGCCTGCATTATAGGTTCCCACAGGTCTCCTGTAATAGTTTATTACAGTATGTTGTTATGTTGCGTGGAGGGGAAGATCCAGATGTGATTTCAAGTTACCCAGCATCATGGACAAGCAATACTAAATCCATGAAGTACTTTAAAGTAGGGGTGGGCGATATATCGAATATACTTGATATATCGCGGCTTGTTCTCCGTGAGATGTATGAAATGACTATATCGCGACCATAGAGTACTTGTCACGTAAATGTTTTAAGCCGTCTGCATTTAATTCTCCGGAGTTTCGCCTGTCACTCACTCCTGCTGCTCACAGCATGCAGCACACTGCCCCACCCACCCAGAAAAATCCCCTGCGCGCATGTGTACTTTCTGTAGCAAGTGAGGAGAGAAGTGAAGCCAAGAGCCCAAGCGAGTTAATTGAAGATGGAGACGGACGACTTGGTTTCGAAGAAAAACAACCGCGGTCACACCAGCCGTCTCTCGTTTTCGCGTCGTCACGTCAGCTGCTCCAATATTTTCAAGTGCGCCCTTATTGCCGACTTTATGTCAAATACTTTGAGAAAACTGGAAAAGTCAGCGCTAGCTTACTGCAGCGTGTGGACACTTACGTTTTTCAAAATAAAACGTGGGTGTTAAATGTATTAAATGTTTATTTATAAAATATGAAGAATGGTTAAAATTTGATTTATAAAAAAGTGTCTCATAAGCCAAGTATGATCCTGCACTGCTTCAATGCTCATATGTACATTTTGAAATATATTAAAAAATCATAAAAAATATGACAAGTGTTAAAATGCTATATAAAGAGTGTGTGTCGTATAGCAGGTGTAGCTCGACTGTTCTACACTGATTTTGAGCAATTACAATGCTATTATGGTAATAATGACATTATCATTTATTAGAAATAAACAATACAAAACAACATCAACAAAAATATCGAGATATATATCGTGTATCGCGATATAGCTTAAAAATAGAGATATTGGTTACAGGCCATATCGTGCAGCCCTACTTTAAAGCAATGTGGCAAACACTGACGGGTCCAGCTTCGTGTTCTTTTCGATTTTCGGACTGTCAGTCCATCAGGACATTTACAGACGCCGTTTTGAACTCAATAATCATTTTAATCCATCTATAAATAAAAATCATGAGTAGCCACAGCCCTGCTTTTAACAATTATTTATCTACATAAAGTCATCTCGCTTTCCAAAGCGCAGATTCACAATATGGAGAGCTTAATTCAGCAGAACGAGGTGAAGGTAAGTGGAGAGCCTACCTATAGCCGGGGCATTGATGCACAGTTCTCTGGCCAGGACGAGGAAGGTCCTTCCCAGTACGTACACGTTCACCTGTGAAGGAGGAGAGCAGCCAGTTTAGATAACTGTGCGTCCGTCAGGCGAGAAACTTGCTTGTGCTGCCAGTGAAGTCTGGTTTTCTAACTGGATTATGTGACGCTGTACATCTTAGTAGGTTTGAGTCCAGGAGTCTCACAGACACAAAATTACAGCTTGAGCATCTGTCTGATGGGAAAGGAGGGAGGAGGACTGGTGTGTTTGACAGACAAACAGACCATTAGGTCATGAATTAAGTCGGTTGTGTCTTCGCCAGGTTAAGTGTTTGGTTGCAAAACCGGCCCAAAGGTTGCAGAACATTTTACGTCAATATGTGTGATTAAGAAGCTGAGCTGTGGACATTTTCTTCCTCTCTCAAACTCAAAATATCAAGACTGATTTCCTGCAGCTAAATTACAGATCTGATCACAGCAGCGGTGTGTTTAAACTGTACCGGCTCTCTGCACGGATATTTCTTTCCAAAATTACACATTTTAACTCAGTTATTTAGTCCTGTTTGGTGATTTTCACTCAGTGACCTGATCGCAGTCCTCGATCTGCGAGGATTGAGCCACATGTTGCTATTTTTAAAATCACCTAAAAATGATTTCACAGACATCTGCACTGGCCATCATTTCTCCAAAGACATCAACACAAAAAAGATTGCAGCAAAGGGACAGAGGGTCATTCTGATAACTGACTGAGCTTTGAAGTTTGAAAAAAAAAAAAAAAAGTTATTTGAGCTACAGAATGAACTAAAAATGGGTCAACAAAGCAAAACCCTCACGCTTCATCACTGAAGTTAGAACTACTAACTACTTCAAGACTAAAGAGCATTGGGTTAACATGATGTTGAAAGCTGCATCAAGCTCCGGGTTTTTAAACAGATATCCCCTGATTGAAGCCTGAAGCACAAACGAGTCTGTTAATCACAAAGTCAATGACTAAATTCATCAGCACCCGTTATGATTCAGTGTTTCGCTCATTTCTTCAAGCATGAACGCCAAATTTGACCTGGTTCCAGCTTCTTTAACGTGAGAATTTACTGCTTTCCTCTGCTTTTTAGGACAGTAAACTGAATAATTTTTTGGTTTTGGACCAACTGTCACAACAGGGAATATGAAGAAGCTGCCATTCCCTCTGGGGGATTCTGCTGGGCATTTTACAGACAACCCAATCATTTATTTTGGCCACATTCTCCATGTGGCCGCACCGCTGTGTTTAACACACAATCTGTTTAAACAGGACTCACAGGCTTATACATATAGATTGAAAGAGTTATCTGAAGCAATCCTTTCCTCTGTCCACACTGGACAGAGAGATTCTCTATTCACCAATGTGTGACAAAGTCCACAGTCATCTTTCAGTGAAAAAAAAAAAAATCACTTCTAAAGTTCAGGTGAAGTCAGACAGAAGACGCTAAAAGAGACGATGTGGATGTTTGAGGGTTTCTGCGGCGTTCAGAGTTAGATCTTCTTATTACCACAGAAAATTCTGTTCAATTATTGGTTCACCAGTATGGTAGACAACCAGAAGGGATAATATGGACTAAAATTATTTATTACACAATCTAATTTTTTACCACAGTACATCCCAGCAGCATAAAATAATAACTCTTAATGGCACCATTTATTGATTTAATCAACCTGGGACGCAGAGAAGCAGCATAAAACTGGATGGATGGATTAACCTATGAAAAATGATTCAAGTGTTTCCTAAAATTTGAACTTCCAAACTGCAGAAGTGACGTTATTTCAGATTGAAACGCCACATAAAAAGGATTCAGCAGCCGCTCTTAGTTTATAGGTGTGTAACGTCCCACAACTACTACAGAAACATTTTATAACCAACGTTACTGCCAAGAGCAGGCGAGATTAAATATGTAAGAGTCTTGTAGATTAAAGTCTAAGCTAAACTTTTGAACCTTTTAAGACCTGTTTTTAAGAGAGACCTGTTAGATCAACTTTAAAACTTTTAGGGGTAAAATATATTTATGTTCCCCAAAATAACACGTTCAAAGTATCTGAAATGTTCAAACACTGAGTCCTGAATGTAAAAACTGCTTGTACAGGTCTGAAAAGGCAGTTAAACTAGAAACCTGGCCTGTTGCAGGATGTTGGGGGAGTTGCGGTGTGGGAGGGTGGTGGATGAGGGCGAGTGTGTCATTGGGGTTATCACGCTGGCACCTCCCATCACAGATGTTTCATTGTATTTTACCCACAACACCTCCAGAAGGCTCAGCAGTAAATCCTGGCACCCCCCCTCCCCACCCTACTGAAAGGGTCTAATGATGAATAACAAAGCCACAGGGCTGCGCATCTATCATCTTTTTCCTGAATTATCAGCATTACAGCCCGCGGAATTAAGTTTTGCCGGGATCAGGGCTGAAAGCTGAAGCAGAAGGCAGTGAAAGCTGCAGGATCGGGTCGTGAACTCGGGTCAGATCTCTGTCATTCCTTCAGACTGACTCTCCAGACCTCCAGGGGCTGTGGAGGAGGAGGTGGGGGTCGGTTCTCAGAGCAGACAGACTCTCGCTCTCAGTCCCCTCTGGAGTCGGACAGGGACACAGATGCTACTCTGCTATTCTGGGAAGTGGATTCCAGTGAGGAAAGGTGGAAATGGTTGTGGAGGAGGAGGAAGTGGAACAAGCAGCACTGAGTGATTACAGCTAAAAAAAAATTAAAAAAAACTATAAAACTCAGAAACAAGATCAACATCTCCACGAAATTTTAAGCTGCACAAATCAATATATTTCTATCTGCTGAATGAATGCGTGTGATGTGAAAGGTGTGAAATCGCAGAGAGTTATCACGCTGCAGTCCCCCTCAGCTCTGTGCAGAGATTTCGTGGGTTCAGCTCAGTGTTTTGATTCACGGCTCAAGCACCGCTTTTCTGTGCCTGAAAATGACACAGAAAATATAATACTTCCTGTTCTCGACTCCTTCTGGTTACAGACGTGACTCTGCTCTGGTGTTTTCTAATAAGTCAAAGTTAGTAAAAGTGACACTGAAACAAACTTATAGCTGAATGTGGTGATATAAGGTTTGTAACTCACTTGGGTCTCTAAATCTTAAAACGTTGTGCCTGTAAATAGACGTATATTTGGTCGACGTTTCAGGAAGAATCCAATACAAACGCTGCTTGCTGAGGGGTTCAAATGTTCGGTCGCAGTGCTCCACTCACAGGTTATTGCTATTTTTGGCCAAAAAGCTCCAATGAACTGTACACTGACTGACACAGCACAGAGTCACATTTAAGAACTAACCTGTAAACATGATGGAGCATTTAGCAGCTAAATATCCACATGTGCCCTTCATGAGTTGGTGGAAATGAGATTTAAACTAAATGTTTCAAAGTAGGCCTTTTTTTTGTCATGAGCCCAATCAGGCAAGTCCGTTTGACACATCCTTCACAGTTTATAGGCCGAAGTTCCTGCTTCTACTTTGACTTAATGTATGTACATACTGTGTTCCTGTTTAACGAGATTATCACCATCATTTCAACAGGACTTTCAGTTTCTTACTTAATCTGGATAAACTGTGGAGCGTTTACAATCTAAACACTCGTGCTTCCTGACCTGACAAATTCATTCATTCCCATTTAACTAAACATTTATTCCAGCAGACAGTCACTTGATAGATTACCTATTTACAGAAAAGACTGGGCCAAAATGGCAGCCTAAAGCCAATGACAAAAGAGAGAGAGTGTGATTATTTTAACGTTTATATTCTTCAACAGATATTTTTCGAATGTGGCGTTTGGAAGCCTAATATAAAGGCAATGTCTCCAAATCAAACGTATCTCATAAATGACTCCAAAACCAATGATGCATGTTGTGGAGAAATTGCTGAAGTCAAAGGTCAATGTGAGGTCAGGAAGGAAGGAAGTGTTCAGGAGTCTCTGATGTCTTATGCTGTATTATTTATTGACGCTTGATCAAGGAGAATTAGAGACACTCCCAAAGATCATCTGAAGTGCTTGAGTCGGTCACACATTCTGTCCAACTCATCCTGGTGGATTGACTTTAAACCTCAAGATCACACCACAAATACTATACACCCAGAATTAGTCAAAGAGAATGTCCTTACCCCTGCAGGTGTTATTGTCAACACACTCTAGTCTGAAGACACAGATGTCTGTTTATGCAGATTGGCCCATCAACAACAAACTATCTATTATGTCTATGAAGGCAGCAACAGGTCTCTTCGACCCTGGCCACCACAGTGTTGAGATAGACTGGCATCCAGTCTAAGCCAAACAACTAATACTGCTGAGGACCTCAAGGTCCACACGTGACCTTGTGTAACCTAAGGATAGAAAATTCCATAACAGTACAACATATACAGTACTACATGTATGTACTGTACAGTCGTCCCTCGCTATATCGCGGTTCACTTTTCGCTGACTCGATGTTTCGCGGATTTTTTCAGTGTGATTTTGCATGCTTTTTTTTACAGCGTACTGTACAGTATGAATGTGCATCGTCCTAAATTGGCTAAGGGAGAACCGCACATATGTTCTGCGTCCTGTTTAAGGGAGTACTGTACAAAATGCGTGTAAAAAGCTGTATAAAAGTGTGTGGTTAGGAGTTTTACGGCCTTAAAACATGTATAATAATTGTAAAACTTACTTCGCGGATTTTGTTTATTGCGGGTTATTTTTAGAACGTATCCCCCGCGATAAACGAGGGACCACTGTATATGTATATATGTATGTTATGCTACATGTTATCATGCTCCCAGATCTTCATAAAAGGATAGAAATAATGGGCAGAACTTATTTAACTAAATGTGATTGAAATTAAATTAAAGAACCTCCATCATTACTAAAATACAGAACTTCACATAATGTGTGAATCAAATTGACTCGTCTCTTTATGCATTCATGCAGCACGGCAGAGTTTTTGGTTAATCAAGCAGAAATTGCTGTTTCAACACAATCTGAAACATTTCTTCTCTGGTCCGACATGATATTAGAATCAGCATGACTGAACACAGAGCTCGAGTCTTTAAATTAAACGGAATCATCACTTCGAAGTGCCGGCGGTAGAGGTGCTTGTAGGTGAAACTGAGAACCTGAGGAGAATATAATCCCCTCTGCAGGGCTAAGTGAAACTTTCCGGGGCGAAGGTCAACCCCAAATTTCCTACGATCAAAAACTCAGTGTGATCACTCGACACTTTGCCGCAAAGTCTCGACAGGTGGACGTGGTGACAGACGGGTCAAGGAGGAGAACTTTCAATGAAAGGATTCCTGATGGGACTCGATAAACGAAGGGAGCTCCAATTATAACAGAGAGCATCGACTCTCCTGAAGACAGAAACTACAGAACCAAACAGATGCTGTCAACAAGTCTGCAAGACGACGTGATGATGATTTTGCCAGTTTAAGACCTGATTACATTCACGTAATCCTGTTTGGGGATACTCTGTTCTCTACAGAACCTCTATAAATGTAATGACAGTCACACTTCACACGTTCAGAGTTTGTTGGAAAAGTTCCTTCATTACTCCAGTTCTCCAGCAAATCTTCCAACTGTTGAGACTGTTACTACCTTACTAGTCTAATCATTATTATATATTCTGGTCTTCGTTTTATAGACTGTAATGAAAATGATTATACCGCACGGAAGTGGGATGGGGGTTTCTTGATGTTTAGTGGGTCACATGTAGCGTTCAGTTCCATCTTTCGAAATCTGAATCCAGGATCAAATCCACTTATCAAAGCTGAATCCTCTCAAATCTCTTATTGAATAGCAACTTTAAAAAGACAGAAAAATAAGCCATCCTCCAACTCCAGACACTTGAGTGGTTGAGAACAAAAAGATGTCTGCCTCTAATCCCATAAAATTTAAAAGATTATATTCTCTGCAGCTACATGTCCATATAAAAACTCTCATGCACTTCCTACAATAAAGATAAAAGTCTAAACTAAACTGAAGTCTGAACAAATCCACCAGCTTGGAAGAAATGAAGACTTTCGCTAAGGTGGAGGATTCTGCACTCTGTCCAGAATTTTAAATAAAACATTTTATTCACAGAAAGTGTTTGAATCAGCTCCTGCGTGGCCTGAGGAGACCCCTGAGAGCGGAGCTGTGGACATTATGCAGAATTCTTTGCATGTTCGCCTTTCAAAGGGCCCGCGTGTGTGCACAGATATGCATGTTATGTGAAAAACGTCCAGAACACATGATCGAATTCATGAAAAATGTGGCCGCCTCTTCACATCAGAAGCAGAGGACAGCTGATATTTACAGCCAGTATTGATCCAGCCCTGACCAATATGCTTATTCTGCTTCAGTGGCACAGACGGGCCGAGCTCCCCATTCATCCAAACAATGCCAAGCTGACCAAGTGTCTGGGTGTGGATCTATAAAAAAAAAGTGATTGGTGGAATATCTCCACCCCACAGCCCCAACAGCAGTCTAAATGCTAGACATTAATAACCCCCATAACCTCACCCACCCAAAATCCACTCCAAATCCACTCCCAGCCTCCTCATGCCGGGGTGTGGATGGTAGGGGGAGGGGTGGCCCGGCTCCTCCAGGACAGCTGGGTGCATAAAAATAAAAGCCCCTGACCAGCTGTGACTCTGAGAAATGTCCCACCAGCTCGTCCTCCACCACCACACCCCCTGACTCACTGTGAATCGGCTGCCATTAAATATGCAGACAAATGGAGGGGTTTCTAAATTTGTACGCACGCACACACGACTCAGGTTTAATTACATGGGTGAAAGTCTGAATGCAAGACGACTGCAGGACCAAGTGGTTAGGCAGAGATGCATTATGGGAGTGTGAGTGGTAGAAGTATGTATTTAAGTGGTTGCTGAAACAGGGTGGGCATCAGCACACATTAAAGAGGGAATTAAAGTTTGTCCTCAAACTCTGGAAAAGTTATTTTAAGCTTAGCAGTTTATTTTTACAGATTTCTTCAAAGAATCTAAATAAAATATCAGTTGATTAAAAAGCAGTTAGAGGTGGACAGTTATTCGATATATTGATGGCTAAAATCAATCTATTGATCTAATAGTTCTAAATAGATCTAATATAATCTAGGAATTTTGATAATCGATCAGTCATTTTAAGCTTTCTGATGATGATGATCATTAAAAAAAAAAGTTACTTCACTCTTGAAGCTTACCTGCAAGAGGTCACTGAGGTCCAGCAGCATGTCTGAGGACAACTGGTTAAGGCGACTACACCAGAAGATTAAAAAAATCCATTGTCCATCCTTAATACACTGACCGACCCGTTGCCTCCCCCACCGCGACCTCGCACACGTCTGCCTCATCAGCCCGCGGACGTCCCGTCCCCTCCCAGTGACTGGCCCGCGCTTGGACACATCCGTCTCCGTGGTGACAGTGTCTCCATGGCGACAGGTGCACCTGGGGGGGGGGGGGGGGCGGGGGGGGGGGGGGCTGAAAATGGCCTCACAATGGAATTAGGAGTGGCGCAGATGAAATGGAAAAAAGATCATCCCAGCGCACACCTTGTGTGGTGTAACAGGAGGACGGACGAGGGGAACCAAATAACTCACTCGCTGAATGTGCAGTGGATGCAGCGGTCACGCGACACACACTCACTGCATCTACATCAGCTTCCTCATGTATGAAGAGCTGAAAACAGCATCTACATCTGTCTGTCGCTTTCACAATCATCTGCAGACTTCATGAACACTAACAAAAGTGTAGATATCTGACTCAAGACCTCTCCTCGGCTCAACAATAAAACTGTTCCAGCGGCTCCACAGTCACCACAATCATTTTAAAAATACCTGCTGCACATCTTCATCATACAGCCGCAGAAGCTTCCGCTTGGTTGAAAATGAGCTGGATCACAAAACAGAGGCCGCAGTTCTTCAAGAAGCCAAATGTTTCTCCTGGCAGCAGGTAGAAGACGAGTCGAAGGGCAATTCTCATTTCTTATTTTTGGAGTGTTCACTCACTAATAACGTCACTGTTTTGTGTTTGTTTTCGTGGCCGTCTTACTTCTTCCTCAGCAATAAACAGAGTACTAAAAAAAAGAAGTGAAGATGAGTATCTGGACTGAAAGAAGACCACCAGAAGTGGATCAACAAATGAAGCAAATTATTTATGGGCATTTATCAAGTTTTTGGTCAAAAAGACAAAAGGGCGTGTGACATGGAAACAGATGCAGTCTAAAGGGTTACCGTTCCCTTTGCTGTGCTGTTGGTCCTCCTTAAATCAAAGTCCAGATTAAACGGATGTTTCCTTCTCACTCCGTTCTCCCTCTGCTTCGTCTTTGTCCCGAATCTCCCTCTGCGACAACATTACAGACTCACCCAGCTGTGGAAAAGGAAGTGAGGGGAGCCATTTTTACCCCGGGCTCACTCCTCCATTACATTACATTGCATTTAGCAGACGCTTTTATCAAAAGCGACTTACAGAGGAGGACATAAGCTGAAAAGGAGCACAGAGTAGTTGTTAAGTTTTGTTAGTTTTAGGCAAGGAAGCATTCTCGAAAGAGAAAGGTTTTTACAAGTTTTTTAAAGGTAGAAAGGGATGTTGCAGTTCTTGTAGCCGTTGGTAGGTCATTCCACCATTTGGGGACAACCACAGAGAAGAGTTTAGAGTGACCTCGCTTTGCAAGAGGCGAGGGTACAACTAGACGGTTTGAATGAGCGGAGCGTAACGCCCTGGTCGGGACGTGAGCCTTGAGTAAGACGCTGAGATAGCCAGGGGCAGATCCTGAAATGGTTTTGTGGGCTAGCATCAGGGCTTTGTGTTTAACTCTGGCTGCTACAGGCAGGCAGTGCAGGTCGCTAAAGAGTCCTCCAAACATGCACAAACAGGCGGGCCTGCACTGACACACACACACACACACAAAAGCTCAGTAAACAATGCAGCAGAAAGGCATTACACCCTCTTCGCCTCACTTTCATTAGGTAAACCTAACCTGGCCGCTCTGCACTGCCGTTACATAACAAAATCATCATTAGAGGCGTAGAGGAGTAAACCCACACTAAAAAAAACAAAAAACAAAGGCTGAACCTGAGAGTCCCGTTATCCTGACGATGACACATTCCTCTCGACTTCAATGAGCTGCCGTTAGCGGATCATGAAACATTAAGAAAGGCAGAGACAGGTGAGCTGGTTCACATCAAAAGTAACCTGCAGGCTTTGATGTGCCACCCGCATCAGTTTGAGATTAACGTGAGACTTTATCTCAGAAAACGCCAGATTTCACTTCACCAATCAGACGAGTGACTAAATGAATGTGGGCGTTGTTCTTTGATCAGGCAACAAATTTACAGAGATTGTGAAAAGAAAGCTAAACTAATTTCCTCATTTACTCATCCTGTATCAAAGTGAGCTGTTAATAATATTCTAATAATGAGCTGTTAGCAGTTCCTGTTTACACTGTTGGCATGGATACAGAATCACCTGCATTACCTTTGATGCTGCAGAAAGTGTGATTGATATGAGGCACATTTTGAGTTCTAAACATCTTTTGTTGTTGACTTTTCTACTGAGGAGAAGTGTGGGAAGTGAAGATACTTACACTCAACCTCAGCACAATGAAGGTTCTCTGTGCAGTTTACATCACAAAGAATCAGCATTTTATATAAACCTATCGTGTCCATTATTAAGATCTACAATCCCCTTTGAAAGTATTTCTAGATAACATTTCCACTCTGTGTGATAAGAAAGAAAACGTAATGAACAGTGAGGATACGCGGCGTTCCCTCGGTGCGGCAGACCATGTAGAGGCAGGCGGCAACGACGTGGGAGGACTTGCGGCCGCGGGTCAGGTGTTTGCAGAGTGCCATCTTGTAGAAGTTGAAGGCCGTGTCCAGACAGTGTTTGTTCATCTGCAGCTGGTGACCCAGAGTGTTGATGCTCTGTTTCGCTGGAAAGACACACAAGCACACAAGTCAGGTCAGAGAAACATTGAGACCGCATTAAATACTAATTACGAGTATTCAGCATCCAATCTAGTTTTATCACCGATGGACAAAGTTAAAACCAGCAACACAACAGTGTGTTTAAGCAGAAATTATCCAGAAGGTTTAAGGGTTCATCCTCTGGGAGCATGAAAACGTTTTTGAAGAAGCATTGTTTCCCTTTGGATAAAAGCTAAATGACTAAACAGAAATTATTAGTAAGTGGAAATTTTGTTTTCTTGTTAGCTCGTAATGGACCAACAGGATTGTCAGACTAGTTTTGACCTCATGGTGGCGCTTGACAAAAATTAAATTACAAATCAGCTTTTGGGAAACGATGAACCAAACGTCATGATACATAAACATGATCATCTGGCAAGAAACATGATGGATGGACGTGTGAATCGAAGGACGAACCAATAACTGAATTTTAGTTTATGTACACCTAAAGGTATGAAAGGCTGAGATGTAGTGAGCTGGATAAGTTTATCAAAAGTACTTTGAACATTTTTCATCCTTCATAGAATGTAAATCCCATCAAACGTCCTGCATAAGAATTCATGATAAGTTATCATCGATTGATCATTTATCGACCCCGGTATGTTGTCAGGTACAGTTTTCTGGAGCAAACCATCACAGGTGATATGTGAAGTCCGTACTGATCTAATGTTGGTGCGTTATTCTATTCATCAACAGTCACAAATGTCAAACAGCTACATTCACCAACAGGGAACAACAGACGAGGAAGGTTTGGATTGACCTGAGCGTACAGGTGGCAGAGCCAGGCGTCATTCATTGGAGGAGCACAACGACTAATTGTAGGCGAGGCTTGGTTAACATACATGGCGTTCAGAACAGGACCACATCTGACCATGTGTGGCAAAAACTTCAGAAATATTTCCAGACCATATTCACCATTACCACAGATCCATCATTAACAATAATAATATACTATCTGGCATCATACATCAAAACTGTGATGAGAGCATTTTATTTTCATAACATCACAACAGCATCATTTCTGTGTTAATTTACATTTTACTCATCGTTCATACGCATCCAGACTTTTTAGAGTCAGGGCTGGACAAATCGCCTAGAGGAGGCAAAATGATGCTGTTGAATATGAGTGGGCGATAAAAATAAAAATGAAATCCTTCTTCATTACATTACATTACATTTATCAGACGCTTTTATCCAAAGCGACTTACAGGGGAGGACATCAAGCTGAAAAGGTGTAAAGGAGCCTGTTAGGCAGGGAAGCATTCTCGACAGAGAAAGGTTTTTACAAGTTTTTTAAAGGTAGAAAGGGATGTTGCAGTTCTTGTAGCCGTTGATAGGTCATTCCACCATTTGGGGACAACTACAGAGAAGAGTTTAGAGTGACCTCGCTTTGCGAGAGGCAAGGGTACAACTAGACGGTTTGAATGAGCGGAGCGTAACGCCCTGGTCGCGACGTGAGCCTTTACTAAGACGCTGAGATAGGCAGGGGCAGATCCTGAGGTGGTTTTGTAGGCTAGCATCAGAGCTTTGTGTTTAGTTCTGGCTGCTATAGGCAGGCAGTGCAGGTCGCTGAAGAGTGGAGTGACGTGTGTCCTTTTGGGTTGATTGAAAACCAGTCACGCTGCAGCATTCTGGACCATTTGCAATGGTTTGGTCGCACAAACAGGTAGGCCAGCCAAGAGGGAGTTGCAGTAATCGAGGCGGGAGGTGACTGTAGCCTGTATCAGGAGCTGAGCGGAATATTGGGTCAGGTATAGAGTTGCACGATACCCACGGTATACACGGTACCCCGCGGTGCCAAATCATAACCGTCGCTACTATACTAAAAATTTTACACGACGGTACTACCGTGGATTACTATACTACCGGTGCCAGTCTCCGCTACATAGCGGCCGCCTCTGCTCTCCTCCCGGCTTCTCACTGCATGCTACTCACTCGTAAAAAAAAACATGGCATGTGCTGCAACCGAACTACACAGCTGCTGAATGATTGGCTGTTTGCCTGTTACTGGTGACGTCCAGGGATGTGATAGGCTGTTGCACGCTGGGTCCGCCCGTCTGTTAGCTGATTGGCTGTTCGCGTGTTTCTGCCGGCAAGCATGAACTCCATGAAGACAGCTCCGCTTCGATAGAAACTCGCTTCAAAACAAACAACAAGCTAAAGTTCTGTCTCGCCCAGACACGAGACAAAACGCTCACCGTGGCAGAAGCACCGAGCCCGAGCAGCGAGTCTGCCGTGGCGTCTTTGTCGGTGGCAACACTAATTTTGCTTAAAAAACAAACGTTGTTGTTTTATACTAACTTGTACAAATACATTGCAGTTTATAAAAATAATAATAAAAAAAAGGCTGCAGTATCGCGGTAATACCCGGAACCGCGATACTTTGTCTGGTATAGTATCGTGGTTACTCATTTTAGTATCGTGACAACTCTAGTCAGGTACGGTCTGATTTTTCTAATATTCTACAATGCATAGTGACATGACCTCGCTACGGAGGAAATGTGCTCAGAGAAAGAAAGACGATCAACTAGTACAACGCCCAGGTTTTTAGCAGCATGGTTAGAAACTACACGCAGCACAAGTTGCCGTGTAGAAATACATAACTTTAGAAATGTAGTAACATGAGATTAAAACACAGTTTAGTATTTGTTGCTGTGCTGCATTACTCAGAAGATAAAAGTTAATTGCTACCCTAATTTCTACCAAGTTTGTGTCTCAGATGTTAAGTAGGGCAGACGCTCGGTGCTGCAGCTGTAATTAGAGCTCTCTTCACTTCGTTTTTTTTGCCCTTTAGCTCAAACTTCAAAACATCGACCGATTCCTTAATAGGAGCCACTAAATAAATAAATAACACCTCATAGAATTCACATAAACAAAAACTGGGACACCCTGAAGCAGAGTGGCATTTCCACACAATCTGATGAAAGTACCCAGGTAGCTATTTATATCAGCATTTACATAGACCTGGATGAGAAAATGGGTGAAGTGTGGTCTGGTCGGATATGATTACCAGCAGTCACACATATGGAGTCCAATTTAATTCAGAAGGAACGTCCAAGGCAAGAGTGAAAGTTCATTCTTGACTGTGGAAATAGCAGCTGGATAAAATAATCTAAAAATCAGACAACATCAGGCGACCGTGAACACCACACTACAAGTAGTAACCGCATCGCCTGGGACGAGTCACGGACCACGAGTCAGTGGACACCCAGAGAACGATCAAGGAAGACATTTACGTCTGACACCAGAGACGAGCTTTGAACACACTGCTACTCCTGATGCGAACATTAGGAGTTGGTTCACAAGAGCACATACGACCACGAAGAAGTTCAGCACTCATTCACGTGATGATAACCGAACCATCTCCATGACGGCCGAGCATCTCTACATACAGATGAAGACAGAAGCCACGTTTCTGTCCATACATGTCGCAAACTTGAACCAAATGTCAACTAGCTTGGCCAGAGAAAGTGAATGAACGTTCATTTGCATCCTCTAACGTTATGTGAATACTAAAAGCCGGGGAAGAAATGTCATAGGTTTCTAGCTAATTTTTATAATGCTACTTTAGAAATGCATCAAAATGGAGGGGACAAGATGGCGTCGTAGAATAGGCAGCGTTGCTGAGTGAGCTCCGGTGGCATTTGTCAGTTTATATTTCTATTTTACACATTTGAACGGTGAAAAGTGGGGAATTTCAGACGGGAAGTTTTCTAACATGAGTCTGGATCACGGGCGTCGCACCCGTGGGGGATGGGGGGGATGCGACACCCCCACTTTTACAAAAAGACGATTTCATCCCCCCCACTTTTTCTGAGATTTAAACCATTTACCCGTCCTCGCGGTCCACCAGCATACTGAAACGGAGCGCACGTCAGTTCTCCATAGACTACATGAAAACCCATTGGTCCAGTTAGATCCATCCGGCCATACAGCCAATCACAGCCATTTGACCAAACCCACCAGGTCCGGTTTAACCAAGCCAGGTGGCAAACAAACTTAGCATCGAGTCAAGTTAATGGTAACTGACAGAAGGTTTGCTAATTTGCAGACATCTACTTCTAAGTTTGATGATCAGACCATGTCTAAAAGGAAGAGACAGCAGACCATCGACTCATTTTTCAAGTCAAAGTGGAGTGAAGTAAGTGGGAGTTGTAGTGAGAGGAGGGAAACATCAAGCTAACATTATTTATGTTAGCTTGCTACCATCACCAGTGTTAGCAAGTAAATGTTTCTTCCACTTTTTGTTGCCAGGCTGGCAACAGGCCTTCAGCTGATAGCCATAACTTGCCAAAGTTGATTGAGTGGTCAGAGCATTTTAATTATTTCTAGTTATACATATATATGGTTAATTTTCCCAATAATCAATGCAGATAATTTCGCTCATGTGCCACCCCTAGAACACCCCCACTTTTTAAAGCGCTGCGACGCCCTTGGTCTGGATGGTTATTTTTCAAAAGCCTCGGACAACATGCCCAGAAACACGAAAAATCCGTCGAAAACTCCTGCTAATGTTGAAAACGAGGGGGAGCCAAGTGTCTCGTCTGGGATGCCGAGCGCGGATGCTAACTCCGGTTCTATGTAGTCAGATATTGTTCAAGCCCTGGACAGAATAACTGATAACCTTACCAAAGTAATCGACACCAAGATTTCTACTGTCGTGGAAGACATTAAAAAGCAGACCTCGCAGATACAGGCGGTCGTCGCCCGAGGGGGCGAAGCAGAGAAACGGATTGCTGATGTGAACTTCACGGATAAACAACGGGTGATGGAGGCAGCGCGTCGGCTCGGGTCCCACTGGTCTAACCAGGAGGGCACTACACATAAGGAACCCAGGATCTCCTTCTTTAATGACTATTCAGTTGAAGTCGTCCAGAGACGTAAAGCTTTCGATGACATAAAGGCGCGGCTGAGGAAAATGAACATGGACTATGCATTACTGTACCCGGCTACTTTAAAGGTGATGGTAAACAGGACTCATTACATTACATTGCATTTAGCAGACGCTTTTATCCAAAGCGACTTACAGAGGAGGACATAAGCTGAAAAGGTGTAAAGGAGCACAGAGTAGTTGTTAGTTTTGTTAGTTTTAGGCAAGGAAGCATTCTTGAAAGAGAAAGGTTTTTACAAGTTTTTTAAAAAGGTAGAAAGAGATGTTGCAGTTCTTGCAGCCGTTGGGGACAACCACAGAGAAGACTTTAGAGTGACCTCGCTTTGTGAGAGGCGAGGGTACAACTAGACGGTTTGAATGAGCGGAGTGTAACGCCCTGGTCGGGACGTGAGCCTTTACTAAGACGCTGAGATAGCCAGGGGCAGATCCTGAAATGGTTTTGTAGGCTAGCGTCGGAGCTTTGTGTTTAACTCTGGCTGCTACCGGCAGTGTGGCTAGGAGTATGTCATGATTGACTGTATCAAAGGCAGCCGATAAGTCAAGAAGGATGAGTACAGATGATTGCCCTTGTGTTCTGGCTGTTTTTAAGGCTTCTGTGACAGATAGTAGAGCTGTCTCAGTGGAGTGGCCACTTCTGAAACCCGACTGATTTGGGTCAAGTAGGTGGTAATGGGCGAGGAAGGCAGTGATTTGTTTGGAGACCGCCCTCTCAATGGTTTTTGAGAGGAAGGGAAGGAGTGACACCGGCCGATAATTTTCAACCAGGGCGGGGTTAAGCGTAGTCTCAGAGGAGATTTAACACGCCGAAAAAAGTAGCTTCGCTTCTACATTCACTGGAGCGGAGGTCTGAGGACACTGCTTCCCAGTAACGTGTCTGCCAGTACGTGGCTTTATATTGCCTGATTTAATTCACACGCGTTGCGTGAGTATGTTCTGATTGCTCCGTTTCGGCGCATATATGCACGTTATATATTTGAACATGTTATCCACACACCAAGTTATGGTCACTGTGAGCAACCTCGGTTTTTGTTTATTCTATAAGTGAGTGTCAGAGAAGGACAGGGCACAGCCTCATTCATTTATTATTGACAGATCCGTTTCTTCTTTTTTTATTTTATGAGGCTCGTGTGGAGAAAGCGATGTGGAAGAGGTTTAAAGGCCCTGCGGGTCAAGTGGCAGGGACAGCCCCCGTTGTATTTGGGCTTTTTTGTTTTTGTATGTTAGCTCCTGTTCAGAGTTGTTGTTCTCCCAGCTCAGTGACTGCTTTTAGTTCGGTGCTCGGAGTGAGTTATGTGTCTATATAGAGGGTTGATCTAAACGGTATGGCAAGTAATAAGCTACGCCTGTGTACATGGAACGTAAGAGGGGTCCATAGTCCTATTAAAAGAAGGAAAATATTTTTCTCCTCATTTACCTCAAGAAGTAGAGGAGTGGCAATTCTTGTGAGAAAGAATATTCCTTTTTCAATAATAGACTGTGTTAAAGACAAATGTGGGAGGTATGCGATAGTCGAGGGCGACTTACTAGGTACGGTTATCTCCATACTGAACATCTATTACCCCCCTGCTCACCCGTCACATTTTATAACTAAGGTATTCTTAGACTTTTCTGAGATCCCCTCAGATATTTCCATAGTGGGTGGGGATTTTAATTGTATACTGAATCCCCTTATTGACAAAGCTTCACCTCTTTCCTCTCAAGCTAAGTCACTCAATTCTATATGTGAAGATTTAGGATTTGTTGATGTATGGAGGACAATTCATCCTTTGTGTAAAGAATACACTTTTTTTTCCTGCACCCCATAGGTGTCATACTAGGATCGATTACTTTTTTTTTGCCTGGGCTCTCCTTACATTCAGTTTTATCTTGTATAATAGGTAATATTGTCATCTCAGACCATGCCAACGTGGTGCTGGATCTCTCTCTTAAAGGTATAGGAAACAGAGTAAAATACTGGAGACTGAATACAACTATTTTAAAGGATCATGCTTTCGTATCCTATCTTAACACTGAGTTTAGACATTTTCTTTCTATTAACTCACAGTCGACGGATAACCCTGCCCTCCTATGGGAAACTAGTAAGGCGTACATTAGAGGGATTTTTATTTCATTTTCAGCGAGGAAGCGGCGGCAGAAATTGAGAAGGCAAAATCTGTTAATGAATGAGCTTAAAGCAAAAGAGAGAGCCTATGTTGATTCTCCTACTCCTGCGTTACTGCAAGTCAGGTCAACCTTAGATAACCTCCTCACACAAGATGAGGAGTCCAAATTAAAATTTACTAGACAAAGATTTTATGAACATGGGAATAAACCTGGAAAATATTTGGCATACCATACCAAAAAAAGATCAGAATCACAAGCCATCGCAGCCATTTTGATGCTCAGAATAATCGTATATATGACAATAAGTCTATAAATGACGCCTGTAAAGAATTTTATTGTAGACTGTATGCATCTGAACAACCACAGGGCGCACTGGATTTAATGGAGGATTTCTTTTCTCATCTTAATTTGCCTACTATATCAACAGAACAGTGGACCAATCTCAACGCTTCCATTTCCAGAAGTGAAGTATTGAATGCTATAAAAACCTTACAGAACGGAAAAGCCCCTGGGCCTAATGGGTTTAGTAGTGAATTTTATAAAAAATTTCGTGATTTATTAGTAGACCCACTACTTGATATGCTGAACTACTCTTTTTTGCATAATAGATTGCCTCAGACTTTAAGAGAAGCAAATATTTGTCTCATTCTGAAAAAGGGGAAGTGCGCAGAGTCTTGCTCTTCATATAGACCAATAGCTCTTCTTAACGTAGACCAAAAAATCCTAGCTACTCGAATTGAAGGCCTTCTGCCTAAAATTATAAAAGCAGATCAAACAGGTTTTATAAAAGGTCGTAACTCCTGTAATAATGTCAGGCGCCTTCTCAATGTAATTCAAGCTTTTCAGCAAAGAGACATTGGTGGTCTGGTGCTCTCTCTGGATACTGAGAAAGCGTTTGACCGAGTAGAATGGGCTTATTTATTTTATGCTTTAAATAAATTTGGCCTCGGTGATAATTTCATTAGGTGGGTCCAAATTTTGTATGATAATCCTCAGGCGGCTATTTTGACTAATGGGCTTAAATCGGACGGGTTTCCATTGCACCGAGGAACACAGAGGCAAGGCTGCCCCTTATCACCCCTCTTGTTTGCCATAGCCATCGAACCATTGGCGGAAGCCATAAGGACGGCACCGGGTGTACGGGGTCTACTAGTGGATTATGAGCACAAGATTAGTCTGTATGCAGATTATGTTTTGATATTTATTTCCAATCCAGTGGTGTCAATTCCAGCTCTGCCTAACATTATTGACCTATTTAGTAAATTCTCTGGGTATAAAATTTATTTGACCAAGTCTGAGGCCATGCCACTTGGGAGTCTTAATTCTGTACCAGCTGCTTTACCTTCTTTTCCCTTTAAGTGGTCTCCTGCAGGCTTTGTATACCTAGGTATATTCATAACCCCTAAATTTAAGCAAATGTATAAGGCAAACTTTGTTCCCCTGTTCGAGAAGGTGAGGCAGGATTTGGAGCGATGGAATTCTCTGCCTGTCTCCTGGCTAGGTCGCATATCCTTGGTTAAAATGAATATATTGCCGCGATTGTTGTATCCTGTTCAAATGATTCTGATCATATTTTCAAATAGGGTGATGAAAGACTTGAATGGCTGGCTAAGTTCCTTCATATGGAGCAAGCGCAGACCAAAAGATGGCCACTTTGCAGCTTCCAGGTTCTGTGGGGGGTCTAGACTTACCAAACGTCAGAACGTATCAGTTGTGTACTCACATGAGGTATATTTATGACTGGATCGTAAATGCCCCAAACTCAAGTCCCAACCAAATGGAGACCATTTGGTTGGGACTTGAAGCTTCCCTTTCAAAATATCCACTAAGGGACTGTTCTTTAAGAAGTCAAAAGATATCAGACTGAGTTGTAATAATCCGGTTACACTTAATACACTTGCCTGGGGATTAGTATGTCGACTTGAGGGTAGGTCAAAGTTCACATCTATTTTCACCCCTATTGTGAATAATCCCGATTTCCAGCCTGGGATGTTTGATATTGGTTTCAAACGGTGGGGGGATAACGGTGTTTATAGACTGAGGGACTTACTCTCGGACAATGTGGTTCTTTCATTTGAACAAATGAGAGAAATATTCTATCCCCGGACATGACTTCTTTCGTTATTTACAGATAAGGCATTATATCTTGCACAGTACTACTTTAATTGAGAGCTATAAAAGTTCACCTGTTAAGAGATTATTATTTTTAACAGACAGCGAGGTATCTGTGAGTCTGTTTTATAAAGCTATGTATTTCTCACTCCCTGCTGGGTTACAGAGGCTTAAAGGCACATGGGAAAAGGAGCTGAACATTACAATTAATAATGAAGAGTGGAAGGATGTCTGGAGACATGCTAAATCAATTTCAGTCTGCAATCGTGCTAAAGCCATACAATTCAAGGTTATACACGGAATGCACATATCTCCTAACCGCAGGCATAATTTCAATCCTACTCTCTCACCCATGTGCCTTAAATGCAAGATAGAAATTGGTACCCTAACTCGTTGTTTTTGGTCATGTCTGAAACTCAAAATGTATTGGTGTAATGTGTTATCTGAACTAGAAAAGATATTCAGCTTAGACCTGGAAATGGACCCTGTGTCTCTCATACTGGGCCTCCCAAGCCGACGCTTAACTACTAAACATAATAGAAGGCTGTATTGTATTCTTACTTATGCAGCAAGGAAGAACATATTATTGCAGTGGATTAACGAAAAAGTACCAACTGTTAAAGGCTGGCAAAGTGTGATGTTCGATCTAGTGCCATTGGAGTATCTTACATGTATATTACATTCTAAAACAGACCAATTTTATAAAGTGTGGGAACCCTATTTGAACTATGTAGAGCCAAGTGTTTCTAATATCATGCTGCAGGGATTTTCTTGATTGCTCATACTGCACATTATTATTGTAACCCCCGAGTACTGTTTATATAGATCTGAGCTGGTGTTCTGTTTTTGTTTTTTGTTCCTTTTTCCTTTCGATTTGCTTTTATTTACTTGTTTGTTTTGTTTTTTACTACTGTGAATAATATTGTGTCCTTCACATGTAGAAACTGTGTGAAAAATTAATAAAAATATTGTTAAAAAAAAAGAAAGAAATGCATCAAAATACATTTATGGAAAGAAATGAGGAAGATGCGAGTTGTTTCCTTTGACTACAGTAAACGGAGAGCTGGTCAGCCAGTTAGCTTAGTTTAGCTTTAGGACTGGAAGAGACGAGCAGAAAGAGTCCGGCACAGAAGTCCCCAGTGTTGTGTGTACACTTTATGTAATCTGTACAACAGACCAAACTAAATCAGTTCAGTTAATTAAGACGTTTCATTCGTTATGCTGAGCAAACAGCTGCTGACTCCAGCCATGAATGTATCTGGACAGTATTTACAGCCATGATGGAGAGGAAGACAAATTTAGATTAAAATCTTTGTTTGAATTTGCATTGTGTGACAATGATAAAAACTATTGGTTCTTTCATATAATATACAAATAAACATGCTGGTTTTAGTCTGAATTATGTCATACTTCATTAGAAATCTTTGACATTTGAAGACGTCCAGGTCTTCTTGTGACGAGCGACTCTTGTTAAAGTCATTTGATTTATTGTTAATATTAAAATAAGTAGAATCACAGATGATATCTTGCCTCGTATCGTGGCATCAATATATTCATACACCTTCCAGCTCAGATTTATGATGACCAGAGAGTCGCTCTTTACTGCAGCTCCAGTTTGTGATTCAGACAAAGTGTGTTTTCACACATAAATCTTGCCTGGAGCTACTTTTAAAGCTACATTGAAATTCCAGTCATCACGCCCACACCGCAGCAGCACACTGTGGACCCACACATGAGGGACTGATTGTCCAACACTGATACAGGAGGAGGAGGTAGGGTTTGTGCTCCCAGATATGAATCAGTCGGCGGCGAGACAGAGGAGGTGCAGACGGCTGCTGGGGAAAGTTTCTGGGCGATGGAAAGAAAGAAGAAGAGGAGCTGTTTCTATCCCAGAGATACCTGCAGACTCACAAACCGCCATAAATCTCTACACACACACACTCAACTTAAAAGGAATAGTTCAACACAGATTTCTCACTCATGTCTGTACAGGAAATATAAAACTAAAGTCAGCAGTTGAGTTGCAATGAGTCTATTATCAATTAATCACCAACTATAATATAATTGATTCATTGTTTTGTGTCGTTTTTTTTAAGAAAAAGCACACAGGTTTCTTCAGCCACTAGTCATTAGAAAACAGTGATGATTACGTTAGCTTAGCTGAGAAAGGTTTGTTTAATCTGTACATAATTATGTGACTTGATTCAATTAGAATGTTTAAAAGCAGGTCAAACAAACGGTCCGTGCAGTCGTTTTAATGACTCCCGTGCTTGTTGGTGTTATGACACAACAAATAGTCCATTAGGCTGCATCTATACAGAGTCTGCTGCTGCTTTTCATGACATTACATTCATTTGAGTGAGTGTAGTGTACTGTGGCTGCAGCGGTGTGGTCTGTCACAGACTAGTCAAACCTCCACAGTATGAAATGTCTCATAATACCTGTTGTAACCAGCTGCTTGCGGTCATACCAGAGTTCTGGCTCTGAGCCCAGCATCCTCGGCCGCGAAGTGTTTTTGTCCATTTCTGCGCCATGCTGACATATTTCTGGACTGGAGTGGTTAAATTAAATTCCTGTGTCAGGGTGGGGGTCTGGGGACACCCGCAGGGTCCCCTCAGGGTCCCTCCAAGAGCCCCAGAAGGATGAAGGACGGCTCTGTTTAGAGCCTGACAGACACACGGACAGGGCCGATGTCATCAGTCGACACTCGGCTTATCACAGACACAGAAAAATCAAAACACAATTCTGTTGGAGCAGGACGGGTTCTGGTCTCAAAATGTTTCGTGTCCAGCTTTAAAAAAACAAACCTGCTGCCACCATGCCACGTTTTCTACTCTATCACTGAAAAAACTCAATAAACAACGTATTTTCTGTTATATTTCATGTAATATTCAGTTGATAACGAGAAGAAAACAGCTGATCAACTGAACAATGACGTCAAACAGTAAAACAATAACTGCAGCATGAGTTTGGGGCAAATTATTTCTTGCCAATGTTTCATCACAGAACAGTTTTCTGAGATTAATGAACTTTTTATACAATTCTGTCTGTGTCATTGTATTATGTATGTATTAACATAATATGACTTAAAAAGGTGCATTTCATGTCTGAGAGGAGTTCTTTGAACAAACAGGAGAAAAGTATGAAACTAGACTAGTATGAAAACACTGGAAAGCTTTCAATTACTCTGAGCTTGGAAACACAGAAAACACAGAATAAGTGAAGATGAAACAAAATATGAAGAAATGCATGAATTAAGTCTTAAGGCTGATCAGAAACAACTTATTACAGATGTCTTTTTAGAGGCTCTTCTGAAAAAGTTGCACCTCTGTCTGAAAGATAAAAAGTCGTCCTCATCTCTATCTTACAGAGCCTGGACGCCTGAAAGGTTTGATTTTTTTAGTTTGTACATGATACTTTGATAATGTTCCTGGTGACGCTGACCCTCAAACACCTGGTTTAAAAACAACAAAATGGAAAAACATTTTCAAAGTTTGAAGCCAATCAAACTAAATTTGATTTTGATAAAAAGACTCAAACTTGTGTCAGTGTTGAGAAACAAACTCAGGTTCGTGTTGACACATGGCGCCCTCTGCTGGTCACTCACCTCTCGACAGTGTCTGAGCTCTGGACTCTCTCCCCACGCCCGTGAAGTGTCCGTCTCCGAAAGTAGGGGCAGTACCTCCAGCTGAAGACAGACACCAGACACACTCATGTCAGGAGGGGAAACACGACAATATAACATTTCTACACACCACAACCTCTTTATTATAACTGAAGTCTTCCTGCCTTTAATATGAAATGTTTATTTTTCATCTTTTTCTTCCTAATAGGCATTTTAAATTATCCGCACTATCCTGTGAGGATGAATATATGACCTGCTCACCACCTGAACACAGTTCACATCATTATACACTCATAATGTGTGTTCTCTATTCTTTCAGTTCAAGTTATTAGTGAACTTGTAAAATCACCAGCAACTATTCGGACCATTGATTGATTGTTTAAATATCAAACAAACCATCTGATAGCTCGAGTTGATTAAATCTGACACTGTGCTGTTTTTCTAACATTCTAGTAAACTGAATATTTTGGGCCGTTTGGACTTTGTTGGATCAAAAAGGGGCATTTGACTGTTTTTGGATGTTTTACAAATAGTGAAATTAGAAAATAATCTGCATATTAATAGACCATTTAATGATCAGTGGGAGCAGCTCTATAACGAAACTTGACTAACAGCAGTGGTAACCAAGTAGGTTTACTGGTACTTCACAAGTACTTAAACACAAACTGAACTGTTTGTTACTTGAGTTTTTCTATTCCTGCTTCCCTCCATTTATCTGACAGCTTTAGTTTCTACACAAGAGTTTTACACAAACATATTCAGTCCATGAATCAGTGAGTGTACGGACAGAAAATGAAGCCTGAACTCTTTTTGATGACATCTGAAGTCATTTTACAGATTTGCTGCTTTGCCTTTAAATCATTTGAATTTATTATTATATTTAGAATAATGCTGCGGTTGGTCAAAACATTGTAAAGGTGGCACTTTGGACTTCTGGGTAGTTCATCATTTCTCACCATTTTCTGATTTTTTTTTTTTTAAACAAACCAAATGATCAATAGATTTATAGAGAAAATACAATCACAGTCATCCAATGAGATCACAGAGAACAGTCACATGGGACTGAGTATACTTTTAAGTATTTTTACAGTGTGGTTCAAGTACTTTTACTTTAGTAAAATATCTGTACACTTCCTCCACAGCAGACTTATAATGAAGCTGTTTAACATAAGACATTCAGAACACGATGACCATTTAACTAAAACTTAGTATTAACGTACAATACTTTTATTTATTTTATGTGTTTGTTTCAGAAAAATGTTCATCCCAGTTTTCAAGTTCTGTCCGACCAACGGTCTAAACGCCAAAGACATTTAATCATAGAGAAAAAAAAACAATTGTTTCATTAGAGAAGCTTAAACAAGAAAACATGTCTGCCAATCAACTGATCGTTTCAGCTTTCAGGAAATGAGCAAAAGTGCAATCCAGACATATCAGCTCATCATACAGCAAAGAGCAGTTTGTCCTAAGCAGGTGGAGGACCATGTACTGTGGTGGAATCTGACAGCTCCCTCTAGTGGACAACCGGAGGAGCTACAAGATCAAATAAAAAAAAGGTCCTGTGCAGACTCAGCGAGTGTGAGAAGTCCTGCAGGCTGAAGGTCACAGATAATCTGAAGGTAAATGTCACACACAGATACGCAGCTGTGGACCAAAACACACACTCACAGAGGAGTGTTACATAAAGAGACAAAGTGTTTCTAAAAACAACAAACACTCTGATCCTGAGTTCTGATGTAACATTTTACATTACACGGTGATCAAGTTAAAATATCTGAATGATTACATCTATCACAGCAGGAGGTCTGAATTCACATACAGGACCTGCCATTCAGTTTTTACTGTTTTAAAGGCTTGTTCTAGAACTTTTAACTCTATCACATGGTCTTCATCAGCAAATATACTTTACATGTTCAGACATTCACTTTCTCAACTCAAAACAAGGCAGAAGCATGCTCTGTAAGATCCCGTCAAAACTGAGGAACTGCCCAACGATGAAAACCCCGATGCAGCTGAAAGCTCGACAGTAAGTGGACCTTGGGTTTAGATTGTCAAACTGCTGATGAAAGAACAGAGTTCTGCTTTAATCTGAAATGTAAAATGAAAGTTTGGATGATAAGCAGAAATGTTTAAGGGCTTCTTGTTCAGTGGCTTCTTCTTAAATGATGTCCATTGACCACCATACAATGTGATCTAAATCCTAACTGTTTTCCAAAAACACTCCTCTATATTACACATAACCTAATTTAAATTAACAAAACAATCTTTACAAAATATTACCAGTCAGATTTCTGATCTGACCATTTTTATCCAAACACTGAACCACACGTTTCCTTTCTCATCAGCAGCAGCTTGTTTACAAGCCTCAGCTCTGACTGGAAGCCACAACAGAGGAGAGCAGAGTCTAATGAGTTACCGATGACATATGAATAATATTACCCCATTATTTTTAAGTCACTGAAGTCCAGGCAGCAGGTAAAATACTCTATTACAAGTAAAAGTCCTGCACTGAAAATCTATTTAAGTAAAAGTATGACCAGAAAAATGTACTTTAAGTATAAAAGTAAAACACACACACACACACACACACACACACACACACTATTATAAATGTAGATTATTCTGAATCATGCATTCATCTAAAAACTGTTGTGAGTATTTTGTATTGGACTACAACTATTGATTCATTTCTCCACTGATCGATTGTTTGCTTTTGTAAGAAGTCAAAATGACACCTTCAGATGTTTTTTTGTCAAAAACCTCAAAATGATCCAGTTAGCCGTAGTTTAAGTCTTAAATTTAAATCTTCACATTTCAGAAGTTAAAACTATGAAATGTTTCAGCGGTTTTAGTTTTACTTCAAAAAGTAATTCGTTTCCAAAATCATTTGATTTACTTTTAATATTTAAATGTGCATGTGTTCTTTTTAGTTGATTTTCATGTGTAAACTAACTAAAGCTGTCAGACAAATTGAGTGGAGTACAAGAATAAAGCAGCATACAATGGAAATACGCACATACTTCAATTTGTACTTGAGTATGGTAAAAACATTCATATCAGCACGTTCATGTCAGTAGAATCTGTTTTGTTTTTTTCTGTTTTTTACAGATCATTTCATTGTTCTTACATTCTGAAGAGATGAACTGTCCGACAGCTAGTGAGCCTCCGCCTCCCGACTCCACAAACTCCACCTCGGACACGATGATGTTGTCCTCCAGCACGGAGCCGCAGCCCATGCAGACGGCATCACCACGCGCCGGGTCCACATCGATGTCAGTGCTGCCGCAGTTCTTACACGCCTTGGAGCTCATAGTGTCGCACAGCAAGCCTCAAAGCCTGATGGGAAAAAGAAGTAAGACATGAGCTCCTGCATATTTCTCAAAAAAAAAAAAAAAAATGTTATCTTGTTTGAACTTGAGCTGCTGGGTTCCCCTGATCCACAATTCTCTAATATTTCCTGTTTGCAGCCACGATCGCAGTTTTTGAACCCTTTATTTTTACCTCCACTTCCTGTCTTTCCGTCACATCTTAGTTTGTAACTAATCACGTATGTAATATTAAAAAATATTTTAGATCCCTTCACATACCGCTAGAGGGGGGTATTTATAGTGGGAGGAATTAGTATAAGTACATATGCTAATAATGATCTATAGATACAAGTATAGACCAAGCGCCAACCTCCATGGCTGTGAAATAAAGGCAACGTATGAAGTGCCAAAAAGTGCAGTTCCTCAAACGTCCACTTGAGGCTGGCTCCAGAACTGAGTCAGTCTCCATAAGTCCCCATGTTCAAATGTCCAACTTCACAGCAGAAATAAACATGTTTACAGCCTGGTACAAAAAACAGGTTTGGTCTCTATAGCTAATTTCCCCATTCAGTTATGCAGAATTAACAGCGTGGACACTTTGACAAGTAGGTGCCATCACGGGTGGCTTGTTTGAGCACTCCATTCAGCTCGCCTCAGGTCCAGCAATGATCCACAGCTTTGTCGATTTTTTAATAATTTTTATTAGCCAGGATGCAGAAAAGGCTGGACTACCAAGAAGGTGGAGGCAGTAGAGCCGCCACATTTTGAGCTTTGAAATGACTCTTCAGAAACCTGGCGGTGACGTCACGCATACACATCCATTCTTTATCAGTGTGCAAGAAAGCCAAGGTAAGACTGAACACCGCACAATGACTAATGCTGCGTCTTCCACTATACCGTCCACACTGTCACTTCTGTCTGCATGATGTAGTATGAAGTATGCAGGTGGTGTCTCATAATGGTCAAACAGTAAAGTGCCGGACGCAGTTACAGTGAATAGTGCTGTATACAGCTCTAAGTTGTACATATTTTTTATATTTATAGTTTGCCAGTCAAATGTTTTCTATACTCTTCTTGCAATTCGGCAAGAAAGATAGAGCAGTAAAATGTTCACAGTGCTAACACAACCTGCCATAACTTTAAGCCTTAATATACGGTAACTTGAACAGGTGAGTTGTATATAAATTCACCCTGAGTACAGTGTCATAAACGTGGAAATTAGCTAGAGACCAAAGCAGTTTTTTGTCAGAGGCTGTAAACATGTTTATTTCTGCTGTGAAGTTGGACATTTAAACATGGGGACTTATGGAGACTGACTCACTTCTGGAGCCAGCCTCAAGTGGACATTTGAGGAACTGCAGGGTTATTTTAGCAATTCAGCATGGGCTTCATTTCCCAGCAGCAGGGAAGGTTAAGGTGGGGGTAGTTGGTGAAAAAAAGCTGCCACCATGCATCAACCTACCTCCAACATCAGCCAATCACGCAAATCAGCTGCAATAGCCACGTTTCGACCAGTGGAGGGAGCTGTGCAAACTTTGAAACGAATGAATTCAGTAACTTTGCGATAAACTGACAGGATTTGGACACGAGGCGACCAACAACAGGACTGAATACCCGCATAATTTGAGGGTTTAGTTACTCTTTGAATAAAGTATCCGAGTACTTGTTCCAGCAGTCAGCTGATCCTCTCTGATCCTCCAGCAGTGATTGTGCACAACCTCCCCAGCTGCTCTGCTCTGTTAGCCGGCCAGCTACGTGGCACTGCTCAGCACCCGGCGGTGAGCTCAGCGTCTTCCCATCTGCTAGCCCGATGGCGAGTCCTCTGCAGGCTGGACACGCCGAACCACAGCCCGCGAGTCGTGTCACTTATTCCATCTGCATCGGGTTTAATCGTTTGCTTTTCGGTGACAGCAGGAGCCTTGAAGCTCTCACATGGAGCCGCTGAAAGCTGAGGACTGGAAGCTGTCAGCGGCTGGAACTGTGCGCCGCTAGCCGGCAACACCGAGCCCACAGCGTGGACGCGACTTCACGAGTGTTCAACAAACGTGGCAGCCTCACGTTAAACACACATGCTGACATGCTGTGTGTGTGTGTGTGTGTGTGTGTGTGTGTGTGTGTGTGTGTGTGTGTGTGTGTGTGTGTGTGTGTGTGTGTGTGTGTACCTTCAGTCCGGTGAAGTCACACAGTAGCCGCCTGCAGCCACGCTGAGACGCGTGTCAGCCTCCTCGCCGCAGTGTTTTCTGCACTATCTCTGTTTTCCACCGTGGTTTTCATTGACTGGGAGGCTTATCGCATTGTCAACGTGGTCTTTAGAGCACAAACAGCAACGTGACGGCTCCCAGAGCTCCGTTTAATGCCGAAATTTCGCTGCAACGCGCAACAACACACCCAACATGTGCGTTTGATGCTGGGGCGACACGGGCGAGACCAACTCGGTCTAGAGGGGTGGCGCGATGTCAACATTTAGTTTCATTTAAATAATCATAATAAAAGTGGGTTATTTTTGTTTACACACGTTAAATTAACCTTTTTTGTGAGTTTGACGTTGGGATGTCAGAAAAATGTAAGCTCTGATTGTAAAGAGTTAAAGCCGGCGACAGAAACTCCTCCCCATATGATGGCACTTCTTACGTCTCTGCTTTTAAACGAACAGTTATGTTTAATAGGAACTGGGAATCAAATCAAATACTGAGAGCCAAATATTGTTTTTACACTCCTTTATTATATATATAAAGAAGACAGTGTTGCAGCTTGTTGCATCACAACAATTAAGACATTGATTTCACTGATTTCAATTATTTCAATTCATGTTTAGTTAAAAAACTTTTAGGACTGAATAACACACAAAAATGTTTGTTTTTATGACGTGGTGCAGAAATTTTCGACGACCTTCTCCTGATCACTTTTACGTTTATGTTGACCTTCCACAGGGCCTCTGAAAGAAAGACATAAAATCAGTGAAGTACGCTGCTGACAACTGTCAATGAAGGCAAACATCTATAAGTCATTGTTTGAATGCAATTAAAGCACTTTTCTACCCTAAAAACCAACACATTTTGAAGTGAACGTATCATAATTGAGCCCGACGTCATCCAGAATTCCCAGGGCCCAGGACAAAAAGCCCTTTAGTCCCCCCCTGTCGGCGGGGCTGACTGTCAGGATATTATTTTCATTTCTACAATGAATGTTTGTGTGTGCAAAGTGTCAATGAATGGAGTCACATTTGAATGTTTTGTTTTTAATTATTATTATTATTATTATTATTATTATTATTATTATTATTATTATTTATTGTTTCCTTTCAAGCAACAATACAACCTATACACAAAAGAAACTACAGCACAGTCCGCAAACATACTGAAATATGTGTTTGACAATAGTAAATCCCTCTCACCCCCCACCCACATTTGAATGTTAAAAGTTTACCTGCGAGAGGACTGTCCTTTAAAAGTTACTGTGTCATCTTTTGATGAATCAGTCTTGTAGGACGCACCGGATGAAGCAGACCATTAATTGGTTCTGTTAGACAAAAGACAACAAGAAGACATCAGCAAAGTTCACTCAGAGTTTAGTGTGTTGAGTGTGTTGTTGTGTAGTGGTTTCCCTCTACTATTCTATTATGATCAGATTATTCAAGGACAACAGGAACAGTATGAGGGGTATATATGATGATATTTGTGTGTGTGTGTGTGTGTGTGTATGTAAAGTGTTAAAGAATGCAGTTACATTTGAATGTTAGTAAAAGTTTACATGCAAGTGAAATTTACTGTGTCATCTTTTGATGAATCAGTCTTGTAGGACAGACTGGACGAATATGAACCTTGACTGGTTCTGTTAAACAAGACAGAAAGAGCAGCATGCTGCTAAGTTAGATATATACCTGGTTATCCATCCAGACACAGGAACTGATACAGAAGCTAAGAAGAAGAGGAGGGGTTTTTGTGTTTCAGTTAGTGGGGTGGGACTATGGAATTGAAGCAATGTCCAAACAAGAAACAGTTTAAAATGAGGTACAAAGACACTATTTTTAAGAGGTACAGGGATGAGGGAGTTGTTGGGTAGCACTAAGGGTTATAAGGTTATTGTCTCCTTTGTTTTGTTTTTTTAATTGTTTCTCTTCATGCATGTGTGTGTGTGTGTGTGTGTGTGTGTGTGTGTGTGTGTGTGTGTGTGTGTGTGTGTGTGTGTGTGTGTGTGCGTGTGTGTGTGTGTGTGTGTGTGTGTGTGTGTGTGTATTGTATTAAGTGTATATGTAGGTTTTAGTTTGTTTAGTTTTGAGTTTTTTTGTTGTCATGTTTTTTGTAATACAAAGCCAGGAATATATTGTATTTATCTTTAAGTATCAGAAATATTTAAACAAGTTGCAAGGAAGCTTGGTATTGTGACTCATTATTTCAAGAGAAGGGGTGGGAGTTTATAAGTTCTTCTTTTTCTCACTCCTTTTAAAAAATTATTTCTATGTTTAAATGTTTTGCCTTACTTTTATTTTTTGCATATTTGAAATAAACACTTAAAAAAAAGACCTCAGAAAAGTTCAGAGTTGATTCTGTTGATTTCTCTCCAATTATGATTAGATTTTTCTAGGACAACTGGAACATTATGAGGGCTATAGATGATAATATTTTGCAGAAATCTAAGTTAATTTTACTGATTCTGCCTGTGTCAGTGTGAGTGAAATCAATTTAGTGTAAATCTGATCAACTCGAAACAATGGATCTTTGAACTAGAAATAGATTGTACAGACAAAACAATAATGATGTGTAAATAATGTTACAAACCTGGCCAATACATCAGATCTAGTGTGAGGTTTTGTTCTCCCAAGGTATGTTCAGGACAGTCCAGTCTTGGCAGCTCTGAGCTGGAACACAATACTCACACACACACACACACACACACACACACACACACACACACACACACACACACATACACACATAGCTTCCTTATGTTTTCCTGTCTGTCTGTCACATTTGAGGGTTAGTAAAAAAAAAATGACTTGTGACTGTCTGTGGAAGTTGTGGATCTAGATGAGTCTGATATGGGTCTGCTGGACAAGACAGAAAGAGCACCAGGTTGGTGCGTTACATTGTAATCCATCTCTCCTCTTGTTGAAGTGGTTTCCCTTTCTCCTTCTCACTTTAACATGAAATATGATTACATTATCAAGGATGATAAGAACAGTATGAGGGGTATATGGGGTGACATTTGCAGAAAATAAAGTTGATTTTACTTTTATTTGTGTGACTTTCTGTCGACATGAGCAAATCAATTAGTGGAAATAAGATCATCTAAAAATCTTGAACTGTATCGCACAGACAGACAGTGTGTCCTTTGGTACTGAAATGATAAAGTTAAACAATGATGACTTATAGGTGGAAGAAGTCTCTGTGTGTCTGTCAGGGGCCAGAGGGAGAAAGCGGGAGAGGTTTTGCTCTTCAGTCTTTGTCTGAAACTGTAGGACCTCTAACATCACATGTATGATGTCTGTCTTCTCTCGTCAGATCGCTTCCCTCTTTCAGGTTTTGGTTTTGTCATCCTGAGGCGTTTAGATGAAATTATTTATGAGGCAAAACCAGGAAATTGGGACAAATATTAAGTAAATGATATATGATATATATATATATATACACACACACACATACATACATACTGCTCAAAAAAAGGAGCTATACCCTGATTAAAAATGAACACTTTTTAATCAGGGTATAGCATCATATAGCAAGTCAATTCAACTTCTGGGAAATTGATCCGGTCAGGTAAGTAGCTGGGCAGATAGTTTATCATTTTCATCTGTTTTGGTGTTAATGATATTACTAACAGGTACACTAAAGGGGCAACAATGAGACGACCCCCAAAACAGGAATGGTTTAACAGGTGGAGGCTGCTGACATTTTTTCCCTGCTCATCTTTTCTGACTTTCTGAATTACTCATCAGTTTTGCATTTGGCTAGGGTCCGTGTCACTACTGTTAGCATGGTGCAGGACCTGGGGCCTCATGTACAAAGCTTGCGTACGCACAAAAAAGTGGCGTACGTCCTTTTCCACGCTCACGTTCAGATGTATAAAATGTGAAACGATCGTAGAAATGTGCGTGCCCCACGCCAATTTCATAGCTGGCGTACGCACGTTTCTACAGCTATTGTTCCTTTGGCGACACTTAGAGGTGAAGCTGGGAAACTGTTAATAATGTGAAAACAAGAAGTCATCAGAGTGATGTGCACATCAGAGACACACTTATGAACAATTAACACACCCACATGTTTGCAATTATATAGGTGGTTATAAAAGCATGCGTAATGTGATTAAGAAAATGATATTAACAAAGACAGCGTTAGCGTTGTTAGAGGACCTTGCAAACGTGAGCGATTTAAGGAACGCAAGGATTTAGTTGCAAACCATGATAATTGGCTCATAAGCCGATTTCGGTTACCAAGGCCAGTGTTACTAGAGCTGTGCGCTGCGGCCGGCCCAAGAGCGCAACGGGGGCCGGTGAGTAGCTTGGGGTTGTGCTGACTATACGCTGGGGTTCCTGGCAACAGGGGCATTCCAGCGGGAGCTGTTTATGTAAGTAGGAAACATTTTTATTTCATCAATGTTCAAATCGTATGTGATGCGCAACTGCAGCTAACTAACATCGTGGCAAGGCGGCCTGGTTCAACGCACGACTCATTCATTATGACTAACAGCATGGCCGGGAACAGGCTGGAGGCTGGCACGGTGTGCGATGGGTGGCTTCTATTCCTTTAATTGTCCCGTATGTAACGCTGGTTTACATACAGGACAATTAAACGAATAAACTCTTTACTTACCCAGAAGCCGTGCCAGTGTGCCAGCGTGCCAGTGTGCCAAAGCATATTTGGGCATGTGCGCATTCAAATATCATGTTTTTAGTTTTCTTTATTTCTTTATTTTCCGCTTGTGAAATTAGAGCTGCAGAGCTCTCTAACAAGTCCCTGATTGTCTCCCCGTGTTCAGTATTCTTGTCAGTAAAAGCGGGTGTAAAATGTCAGCTGCAGCGCCACACCTGTCCACACCTCTGTGTGCGCTGCTCGGATCCCACAGCATTTACAGCCTCAGACACACGCTCCCACTCACGTCTTTTTTTTGGTCATATTTATCCCTGTTGACAGGGAATCAAACAGGATCTCCACTTCATTCACTAGAATCTTTAGCTCAGACTCCGTGAAATTCATTTTTTTTGTTCTTTGTTCATCGCGTTATCTGATCGGACAAAGAGGTGAATCTCAGGTCCAGGGCCTATTTAAATAGGCCCTGTGCACACCCCATATGTAAATGGGGCGTGGACAGGGAGGAGTTGCACGTGCGCTGAATTCCACGTTGATTGGGATGTACAAAAGAAACGTGCTTGGATCCATGCGTACGCACACTTTGATACATCTGAATTTTTTTGTGTATACGACAGTTTCCGGGTTCTGGCGTACGCCAAGTTTTAGTAGGAAATCCACGCAAGTATTCGTACATGAGGCCCCTGGACCCTACAGAGGTTGCACAGGTAGTCCCATTCCTCGAAGGTGGCACATCAATATGAGCAGGTAGAAGGTTTGCTGTGTCTCCCAGCACAGTCTCAAGAGCATGGAGGAGATTCCAGGAGATTGGCAGTTACTCTAGGAGAGCTAAACAGGGCCGTAGACGGCCCTTAACCCACCAGCAGGAGTCAGGACCAGTATCTGCTCCTTTGTGCAAGGAGGAACAGAATGAGCACTGCCAAAGTTCTACAAAATACCTACAGGAGGCCACAGGTTTGAATGTCTCTGACCAAACAATCAGAGACAGACTTTATGAGGGTGGCCTGAGGGCCCTACATCCTGTAGTGGACCGTGTTCTCAGTGTCCGGCACCATGGAGCTCGACTGGCATTTGCCACAGAACACCAGAATTGGCAGGTCTGCCACTGGCACTCTGTGATTTCACAGATGACAACAGGTTCAACCTGTGCACATGTGATAAACGTGAATGGGTCTGGAGACGCCATGGAGAACGTTATGCTGCCTGGTGGGTGGTGGGTCAGTGATGGTCTGGGGAGGCATATACCTAGAAGGACGCACAGACCTCTGCAGGTTAGACAACGGAACCCTGACTGCTTTTAGGTATCACCATGAAATCCTTGGACCCATTGTCAGACCCTCTGCTGGTGCAGTGGGTCCTGGTTTCCTCCTGGTGCACGACAATGCCCAGCCTCATGTGGCGAGAGTATGCAGGAAGTTCCTGGAGGATGATGGAATTGATACCATTGACTGACCCCTATGCTCGACTGACCTAAAAAGAACACCTCCTGGACATTATGTTTTGGTCCATCCAATGCTGCCTGGTTGCACCTCAGACTGTCCAGGAGCTGAGTGATGCCCTGGTCCAGATCTGGGAGGAGATCCCCCAGGACACCATCCATTGTCTCATTAGGAGCATGCCCCAACATTGTCAGGTATGCATACAAGCATGTGGAGGCCATACAAACTACTGAGTACCATTATGAGTTGCTACAAAGACATTTTGGCAAAATAGAGCCTGCCACATCATTTTGTTGCTTTGATTTTGGGGGTGTCTTTGAATTCAGCCCTCTGTAGGTTGATAGTTTTCACTTCCATCAATGATGTGGCATCCTTTGGTTCCTAACACATTACCCAGTCCATATCAGGAAAGATATCCAACATGATTTCTTTTCCCATTGAGATCTGATGTTTTCAAAGTGTCCCTTTAATTTTTTTTTTATTTTTTGAGCAGTGTATATATGTATCATAATAAATCAATAGTTCTAGTTTGCTTTTCAATGTTTGATTTATTGTGATACCTCCATATTAGAGAGAGAGGGTTTTATCTCAGGACCAAACATTTTCTTTTCTTTTTTGTATTCCCTTCATGCTTTCAGTTCTTTTACTTCCTTTCTCTCCCTCTGCATCTTGTGTATGTGTTAATCTGTCTCTGTCTTTCTTTAGTTGCAGGACTGGTGTGTGTTGTCTCTATCTTCTCTATCCTTCTGAGCCAAAACCCCTGCTCAGCACCAAAGAGCAAAGAAAGATTTTCTTGCAAGCTGAAGTTTTTTTTTCTTCTAGTGCAGTGTTTCTGATTCAAATGATCAGCTCGTCATCAACCTCTGCAGTGGCCTGATAATGAGCCAGTCATTTGAATCAGGTGTGGTGGAGCAGGAAACATCTAAAACATACAGGGCTATGGTCCCCGAGGACCAGGATTGAGAAACACTGATCTAGTGTACTTGAAATCAGCCTGAATGGCTTTGCAGATATCCACCTGAGAACCGCTGCAGTGCATTTCAGTGAGTCGTGTTTTCAAAAGTGAATGTTTTGTAAATCTCCTCTGGTGAAAGGGCAGAAAACATGACATGACATGAGGATGTGTTTTTCCTCATATTTGCTGCAGGTATGCAGATCAGCAAAGGAGCCAGTCTCGATGTACTTGTGGTGTTTGCGTCTAACTTTATGGAGCTACAACAGGCCTGGCTCTGCATCACTACTATGAAACCCCTCAGCAGCACAGACTGTGTGTGTGTGTGTGTGTGTGTGTGTGTGTGTGTGTGTGTGTGTGTGTGTGTGTGTGTGTGTGTGTGTGTGTGTGTGTGTGTGTGTGTGTGTGTGTGTGTGTGTGTGTGTGTGTTTTGTCTGCAATGAAAGACAATATGTGTCTATGCCTAGCCTCAGACAATTCTCAAGGCATTCAGTAAAGCTCATTAGTTTCTTCTGTTCCTATATGCAGCTCAGTTTCTGCATAGCCTGACACTGTAAACAAAATGAAGAGTGCAGTGCAGAGAGCCCATCAGGCTTGTTATCAGCACAGTTCAAAAGTCAGCATCTGTAATTGTATGGGGGCATTGTAATGGCATGATGGGTAACCTGCACATGTGTGAAGGCTAATATGAAAGAACTGACACATTGTTTGATGGGAGAAATCATTCAGACTGATGTAGTAACTGTAAAAATGTTTTTAGGTTTGTTTTTTTAAATGTTGAAATCATTAATAAACTTTAAGAGGGGAAGCTTCGATATTCCCATCGTGCAATACGATGGTACACACCTGAATATTTCAGTTATGTTGCAGTTAAAAAGCTGTCCATCAGAGGGCAGTGTTAGCTTTCTTCCCCTTGTGCAGTCTGTATCAAGTGAGATATCCTCCATTTCCTTTCTGTTTCTATACCATATTTTGATCATTTGATTTTATTAAGTCCTCCTTAATGCACAATGACTAACCTAATTAGTGTTCCTCTTGAGCTGTTACAGTCTCTTTGATAGATGGAATCACCTCTTTGTGTCTCTAGCTGCAGTGGTAAAACAGAAACACAAAACTGTGCACTAACAGACTGGAACTTTGGGAGACAGACACTTGATTTGTGTAACCTGAAGTCTGAGATTAACTTCAGATGAACTTTTGAATGCATTATCGCAGCGACTGCAGAGTGTGAAAGAACCTCTAAAAGACAACTTTAGTCAAGAACAGTGATGCACAAGACAAACATCAGAAACAAGGAAAGACATGATGAATGCAACATGAGCTCAAGCTGGTGGGTAAAGTAAACAGAGGTATAATACAGTAAGCTGTAAGGGTCAAAATTTGGAGGCCGAGCCAAAACAAGATGTAAAAAGATTACAACTAATAACTAATAAGCAGTTTAGAAGCCCAGTATGTGGTGGCTGCAAGGCAGGCACCAGGTCCAGTCAGCAGTGGAGTGGGCTCAAGGCACAGATGCTGCAGCGGTGTGACAGAAAGCAATAATCAATCATCTTTGTTTTCTTCAATGTTGAGGCTGATGTAAATGGTAAATGGACTGTACTTATATAGCACCTTTCTAGTATTCCGACCACTCAAAGTGCTTCTACACTACATATCTCATTCACCCATTCACACACATTCATACACTGATGGCACTGGCTGCCAGGCAAGGTGCCAACTGGCATTCAATGGCGCAGCCTTTAGCAATTTGGGATTCAGTATCTTGCCCAAGGACACTTGGACACGCAGACTGGAGGAGCCAGGATCGAACCACAGATCATCTGATTAGTGGATGACCTTCTTGAGCCACAGCTGCTGTGTGCTGGAGAGCAACCCCCCCAGAACCTTTGGAGGGGGCTGACCATCCAAGAGAATAATAAACATGGTTTTATTTTTTTTTATTTTTGTTGGTGTGGTTTATCTAAAATTATTATATATTTTTTTAAATATGTTTATTGATTTTCAAAATGGAGAAAAGAGAGAAATATATATACCTATAAAATGAAAAAGATTTATGGTCATGAAATGATTATCTACTATACACGGAATACAAAAGCAAAAAAATAAATAAAATAATAAAATAAAATACATAATACCAGTTAAATAAATAGGGCAGTAGACATATACGAGATCATACTTTTGTATGCACTGTGAGGTTTCGTACAATAGCCAGTGTCTATTGGCTCACATTTTTAAGGTAATTCAGTACTGGGTCCCATGTTTTATTGAACGTATCCCCTCTATCTTCATTGTAGAATCTAAATCTCTCCAGGTGTAAAATGTTTGACAGTTCTTCCAGCCACAGGTTATAAGTAGGCACAGAGTCCGTTTTCCACACTCGCAAAATCAGCTTTTTAGCGATCACCATCCCAAATTGAACTGCTCTCCTTTCAAATTTATTAACAGAAGAAAGGACACTAGTGGCCCCTAGAATGGCAACCAGAGGGTTGGGTGCCAGATTTTTAACAAAAGTTTTTGAAAAACACTGAAAAATACATTTCTAAAATAAACAAAGCTTACTACATGCCCAGAATGAATGTGCTAGAGTTCCTATCTACTAAAATTCATTTTTATTATTGGTATCGATCCGATACCAAATATAATAAATGCATGGCCAGTACTGCTTATACAAATACCAATACTTTTTACTTAAAAAGCAGCATATATACTTTTGTGTAGAGGAGAGTAATGCGTCATAATTTATAAAGTGAATGCACCAATATGCAAATTTGGAATGCAAATACAGGAATACTAATGTTCCTTTGACAGTTAACACAAAAGGGTTATTCTATTCAACCATATTTACATTTTAGGTTTGCTGTATATACCTTTATATAGGAATATATATGCTGAATATGATTACAATTACAATGACCAATTACACTTATATCATTAACAAATATCATTAACTAATGCTGGAGATGACTAAATCTTACTTTCACTTCTATAAATCAGCTACCTGGATATACTTGACCATGCTGAACAACTCACAGCATAGCAGGACCTCACATGCACAGCCTCTATGCTGTAACAAGAGTTGTGTACTGAACGTCGAGAAGTATTGATGAAGGAAATGCCAATATTAGTATTGATACTATCGATATTTTAGATCAACATAAAAATTGTAAGAAATAAACTGTCACAAGTTTAAGGTGCACAGAATTATTAAGCTATTCAACTGCTTCAACTAACAGTCACTGTCTTCAGACTGAACAGACTCTTCAGGCTTTATACTAATTCTAAAGAGCATCAGAATATTCCAGTTATTATATAATTTTAGAAAATTTCATTAATTAATTAAAATAAAATTCACCCATAATTCATGACAATGACAATATACAATGATGTATTTGAGTTCAGGACAACTGATGGTAAACAGACTATTACAAAGAGGAGCCTTGCCAAGCAGGTTTTCACATTCCCTTTGTTGTTGTGCATTCTTGTACAGATGTACAAAATATTCAACAGGCAAACGTTTACAGTCTGTAGAAGTAGTAGTAATTCAAAAGATGTTATTAAAAGGTTAAAAAAAAGGTACATAAAGGTGTACATTAATGTAATGCATTGAGTCAACTGCACCATTTACAGCTTACAGCTCCACAGAGTTACCAAAGAATGTTCAGATTCAATGGAAATAATTAAATACACCGATGATACACTGTTAAAGTGGAACAATGCACACAAAGTGGGTGTGGTCTCCCTGCTCTGATCTCCAGGCTTCATCAGAATCAGAAATACTTTTATAATCCCAGGGGGAAATTATTTATTATTCATTTGAGGTGTTGTGAACGTAAATGAATCAACAGACTGTGTTACCAGAGACATTCAGGAAGTTCTTTCAGTTCTAGTTCTGTTGTTAAAAATAAATAAATATGCCTGACATATCTGGACAGTTTAGGATCTGCACTAGTTAAAATGAACTGTTGCCAGAGAGACCAGAAAGATACAAGAGGTGAAAGAGACTTAAAGCAACATCATGTCACTTTTCTCTCATGAACAGATTTTTAATCCCGTTGATGCTACACTGGTAGAAATGATGTCTTTGTCATTCCTGTGTCTGTTCTCACACTATGTAATAAATACATGTAGCCTATAAATGGTGTCATTTATTGATTGTGAAACAGATATTGGATAAATATGCAAATAAATATGCTGGATGTTGTGATTTTATTCATATTTTTTCAGATAATCATCATGTAATATTTCATACATGTGAGGGCAGAAACAGTTTTGTCAGGTACACTCACTTCAGTTTTAAAGAATAAGGAAACACTGTGCATTTTCTTGTTATCATTACTATCATTTGTTTTCAGGACAGGTTGCAGAAACTCTCGCTGAGCTCCCACAGTTTCTTGGCAGCAGCATCGTCTCTCGTCTTTGACTCAATTTTCATCAGCGAGCACACTGGTTGAAGTAATGGCCACTAAGGTGCTCGATGCCTGGCTCCAGGGCACAGTGGAGGGTGGTCTGAGCTCCAGACTCAGCATCCACGAAGAAAAAGAAGATGATAGGTGCCATGAAGAAACTCGACAAGAAGCCGCTGTAACGACCGATGTCTGTTTTTATGACTCCTGAACAGGGAAGAAAAAAAAAACAACCCAAAATTAAAAATTGCATGTATGTACAGTATGGAAAAGGTTATTTTTATTTTTATATGTAAGGAATGACAAAAATAATAATTCTACACATTTTTTAGTGTGTCAAAATTATGTTATATTACGACATAATATTAGAGATAGCAAATTAAAATTATATTTATTTATGTATATAATGTTTGTTTTTATATGGTCCAATGCTGCATACCGCAGCATTTAGAGGCTAATTTGTGATGTAATGCCTGTGGGCTTTTATTTAAAGAAAACATTTTACACAGTCAAAATTATGAGATACTCCCCTTTTTACTTTAAATACTGTAATAATTTCACACACACATATACATACATATATACATACAGACATACAGTGCTTAGCAATTTTTAGACCACCTGTCAGAGACCATCCAGCATCATGAAGTCCTTTAATGCAGACTCTCATTTTCATTGAGCTCTCAACATTTTATCATTTTGAACAGGAATTAATTTAAACTGAATTCACTTTTTATACCGAAATTTGCGCCGGCTCACTGGGCTTCTCTGAGAAGTCAGAAATGAATTAAGCATAACATTTGTTATGACTGTGGTCATATTTGTTCATAGTCTGATGTGTTTTTTTGTGTGTGCCGTGTGTTTTCTGTCCATTTAACATGCAAACAGGGATGTTCCATCCCCAGGAGGTGATTGGTGGACTAATTTCCGGTCCTAGCCCGTGATTGGCTGTAGCTGAAAGCACCTGACATATAAAGAGCCAAGATGGCAGCAGTCAGGTGGACATCAGCAGTTCTTCATCCTCCTCCTCTCCCAACTAGGCACATGTCCAATTGTAAAATCCTTTGTGTGAAATTAGAATTAGCTTTTGTTTGAAGAGTAGGGGTGGACTGCAATTTTGTTTTGATCGTGTTTGATTCAGCCACTAAACCTAATTCTTCTCTTCAGGAATGCAAGTAAATAACTATAATAATACATCTTAATTAAGAAAAAATTATATGCTTTACTACTTTTTTTGTAAAATATAGTTATACAACTAGTTATATTTTAGCATTAAAAATACATAAAAAGGATTTTGGGTGGTCTAATACATTTGTTAAGTACAGAATAAACAGTGTATATACACACACACACACACACACACACACACACACACACACACACACACTTATGTAAGTCAAATTTAAGTCAAAATGATGGCATGACTGTCAAATTGATGATCCATTTACTATAAATCAAATTTACGAGAAGTCAGTCAGTTGAGAGGAAACAATTTAATTTTCTCATTTAGTTTTTCACAATTCTGGCTTTATTAGTATTTGAGTCTGCATGTAAGGCGCACGCCATATGTTATCCACCGCGCTTATACGTATTAGTATTCTTATGCCCCTTTTTTTGGCTCCCAGAGTTCTTGTCACACATACACAAAACGGGTATCAAAACGACGGGAATCGATTGCTATGACTTTTCTAAGAGTTTCGGCAAACGGTTTTGCCAAAAATTGCCAAAAACCATGCCAAAAAATAGGTGTGTATTGCGAGAACTTTCGAGAGCTAGAGTGTGTGATGTCATCACTAGAGTGGAGAGGAGAGACAACGATCAGTGAAAAAATAAAACAAATATAACTCTATATCTTCATTTATCAACACAAAATGCCTATGTAGACGTTCAGGAAGGGCTCAGCCTGCTTCAGGTTAAGCTGGTTCAATGATTGGAAATACGGTTTTGGCCAGAGATCCTTATGTTTGATCCTTATGTATGGTCTCAGCATTTTCTCTCTGTCTCTGTCAGCATTCCCAACTGACATTCTAACAGGTGCAGCTGATTAGAGTTGGTCCTGGTTGCTTGGCAACCTCAAGCCTGCCTGAAGGAGGAATCGATTGCTATGACTTTTCTAAGAGTTTCGGCAAACGGTTTTGCCAAAAATTGCCAAAAACCATGCCAAAAAATAGGTGTGTATTGCGAGAACTTTCGAGAGCTAGAGTGTGTGATGTCATCACTAGAGTGGAGAGGAGAGACAACGATCAGTGAAAAAATAAAACAAATATAACTCTATATCTTCATTTATCAACACAAAATGCCTATGTAGACGTTCAGGAAGGGCTCAGCCTGCTTCAGGTTAAGCTGGTTCAATGATTGGAAATACGGTTTTGGCCAGAGATCCTTATGTTTGATCCTTATGTATGGTCTCAGCATTTTCTCTCTGTCTCTGTCAGCATTCCCAACTGACATTCTAACAGGTGCAGCTGATTAGAGTTGGTCCTGGTTGCTTGGCAACCTCAAGCCTGCCTGAAGGAGGAGAGGAGGGGGGGCCAGCAGGCAGAAGCCAGCAGGCAGAAGCCGAGTGGGGGCCATTTTAGCAGTTTTGGCACATAATTTGAACTTGTCTGTCTAAAATGACAGACAAAGACAACTATTTGCTAACATTAGCAACCAATGCTAAAATTTGTGCTAATTAGCATTAGCCACTAAAAGTTAAATACATGCTAATTGCTAACATGCCAATGCTAACATGCTAATGTTAACATGCTAATGGTAATTGCTAGCGCATCAGCGCTAACATGTTAATGCTAAAGCTAACTTGTTTGGCTAACATGCTAATGTTAATTGCTAGCGTGTCAGCGCATCCGTGCTAACATTGTAATGTTAACATGCCAATGCTAACATTCTAATGTTAACATGCTTATGGTAATTGCTAGCGCATCAGCACTCACATGTTAATGCTAATGCTAACATGTTAATGTTAACATGCTAATGTTAACATGCTAATGTTAATTGCTAGCGTGTCAGCGCATCAGTGCTAACATGGTAATGTTATCATGCTAATGCTAACATGCTAATGTTAACTGCTAGCGCGTCAGCGTATCAGTGCTAACATACTAATGCTAACATGCTAATGTTAACACGTTAATGTTAAAATGCTAATGTTGAAATGCTAATTTAACATGGTAATGTTAACATGCTAATGTTAATTGCTCGCGCATCAGCACTAACATGCAAATGCTAACATCCTAATGTTAATGTTAACATGCTAGTTGCTAATGCTATGCTAATTGCTAATGTTAATTGCTAGTGCGTAAACGCTAGCTGCTCCCATGTCTAAATAAACATGTTAAAAATGACTGTGCTTTTTGAATACAGACCCCCGGCAACACTCCACTCGTCACTGTCAAAATTTCTGCGGGAATTTTCTAGTACTGAATTTGTTGAGCATTATCAGTAATAATGTATGGGGGCGACGGGGCCAGAGTCAGGCACACTCAAAATTGTTTGTTTGTTTTGTAACTTTAGGTTGAATAAAAATAAAAACTTTTGCCTTTATTGATAGTACAGCTGGAGATTGACAGGAAACATGGGGAGAGAGAGATGGGGAGTGACATGCGGGAAGGGGCCACACAGGTTGGGAGTCGAACCTGGGCCTCGAGCCTTCGCATATGGGGCGGCTGCTTAAGCCAAACCCGAACAATAAACAAAACCAGTGTGTCTGACTACATCAATCCCAGGATAATTCATTAGAAGACCTAGTGGACAGCTTGAAGGAGCTTTCCAGCCAAATTTCAATCATACCTGGGGGTTTAAGTGTTTCAGGTCTCCATACCAATGGTTTTTCCTGTCAGGACCCCTCAGACTAATTAGGTTGGTGTTCATGACCCTCTGAAGTTTGTGGAGGATCATTTTACCCTCTGACACCTGGAAAAGTACTGTGAGAGTAATTTTCTTTTACTTCTCTAGGGCTTTCAATACCATATACTGTAGTCCTTTCTTCTAAGGGTAAATCTTGTGGCAACTGCACCCTGGATCATGACCTCAGATGCAAAGCCATCCATTCTGTCATACTGTAGCCAGTGGGGTAGTTTTTGATACATGATGCAGTCACTGTTGTTGACTTAGCCTGCACAGTAAGGTTAACTTCTGTCTACTCCTACTGTGAATTAACTCATAAGGACTGACCGGCATTGTTGATGAGAAGATCCAGCCTGGACCGGAGGAAATTGTCAGCGAAGGAGCGAACAGACTGCAGACTGGCAAGGTCTCCTGATCACAAAAAAACTTGATGAACAACTTGATGGTATTTAGACTTATGCTGATGTAAAGAAATTGTCAGATTAAACTGGCATGAATAACAGTGTATCATTGGCATATCAATAAAATTATCCCCATGTTTGTGAATATACTGGTAACATACATATACAGAACAAAGGCGGACCGAGGATGTTGCCCTGAGGTATACTTGTAGGTAAACCGCCATAACCAGTTTTTTTTACTTTACCTGGATAATTTCCTGGATGGCAGCCTCAGCTCGCTGTCTGTCCCTGCAGGCCATGATCACCCTCGCCCCCCTCCTGGCCAGGTCCATTGCTGTGGTCTTACCGATGCCGGTGTTTGCTCCTGGAGAGAGAGGACAGAATCAGAGAGAGTACTCATGGGCAGGCTAAACCAAATATAGACAAAGAGGTGGAGGACTGGTGGAAATTAGGCGATTTTATATATCAGTATAGGGTATATCTAAGTGGGTCCTTGACTTGAGATTATTATTATTTATTATTAGTAGTATTTTCTTACAAAAACGACAATGTTATGGCTGTTAAAGCTTCATGGTAGCTGCATCTGATGTCTGGTCTTTAATCCATTTAGTGACGGTCAAGCAGTGACTTCTTTGTAGGTTTTGAACAGGCTTACAAATGAGCTACAAAGTAATTTAGACAGATATATCAAATATGAAAAGAATTCATTTGATCACACACCTCATCTTGATCTAAAATCATTTATTGACAGCTTATCGAGCATTTATTAATGGATTACCACATTTAAAGCAGCATTCTTACCCACTTGAAAGGATAAACACCCAACAAAGAGGATTTGGGGGGGGGCTTACCTGGTGGAGGCAGGTAAGCAGGTAAGCTTTGATTGAATCTCCACCTTCTTGCAAGCCACCTCCACCTGTAGACTGTGGTAAGCAGCTGTACCCTGACCCAGCCTGCCAGCCTGCAGGCCGCCTCCACAAGCAAGCAGCTGGAGGTGGACTGTAGGCTGATGGAAGAGGCTGGCAGGTGGAGGGTCAGGGTCGAGTGGAGTGTCAGTCAAAGATGCTTGCAGGAGTCTGCAGGTGGAGGCAGCAAGCAGGCTGGCAGGTGGAGGGTCAGGTTCGAGCTGCTTGTCAGAGTCTCCAAGTGGAGGCGGCTTGAAGAATGGAGAAAAAGGAAGGCAGGTTGAGGGTCAGGGTACATCTCCTTGCCACAGTCTGCAGGTGGAGGCGGCCTGCAGGCTGGTGGCAGAGGCAGGTAGATGGAGGGTCAGTCAAAGCTGCTTGCCAGAGGAAGTAGGTGGAGGCATGCTTCAGGTTGGTGGAAGAGGCTACAGATGGAGGATCAGGCTTAAGCTGCTTGCCACAGTCTGCAGGTGGAGGCGAGCTGCAGGCTGGTGGAAGATGCTGGCAGGTGGAGGGCCAGGGTACAGATGCTTGCCACAGTCTGCAGGTGGAGGTGGGCTGCAGGCTAGTGGCAGATGCTGGCAGGTGGAGGGTTAGGGTACAGCTGCTTGCCACAGTCTGCAGGTGGAGGCGGCCTGCAGGCTGGTAGGTGGAGGGTTAGGGTACAGCTGCTTGTCACAGTCTGCAGGTGGTGGCGGCCTGCAGGCTGGAGCCAGAGGCTGGTAGGTTCATGGTTAGTCTAAAGCTGCTTTCCACAGTCTGCAGGTGGAGGCGGGTTGCAGGCTGGTGTCAAAGGCTGGTAGGTGGAGGGTTAGGGTACAGCTGCCTGCCAGAGTCTGCAGGTGGAGGCGGGCTGCAGGCTGTTGGCAGAGGCTGGTAGATGGAGGGTCAGGCCACACCCTGCTGCCACAATGTAAACGTGGAGGTGGCCTGCAGGTCATTGGCAAAAGCTGGCAGGCAGAGCTTTGTGGTACAGGTGGTATTCAGAATTTGATGGTGGAGGAGGCTTCGAAGATGTGGGCTGTAGCTGGTTAGTGGAGTGCCAGGAGTCAGCTGCTTGCCAGAATCTGCAGGTGGAGGACCTCCAGGTTGTTCTTAGAGGCTCATAGATGATTTTCTGCTGTACTTTTCTGCCAATATATGCAGGTGGAGTTGCCCTGCAGATCATTGACAGAGGTTGGCAAGTACAGGCTTGTGCTACAGGTGGTGGTCAGAGTCTGCAGGTGGAGGAGATCTGCATTGTGTTGGCTGGTGGAGGGTCAGGCTACAGCTTGTTGCCAGAATGTGGAGGTGGACTGCAGGTCGTTGGCAGAGATAGACAGTGAGTGGTGTTTGAATTTGAAGCTGGAGAAGGCTTACAGTTTGTAGGTTGAAGCTGGTTGGTGGAGGGCCAGGAGTCAGCTGTTTTCCAGAGTCTGCAGGTGGAGAAGCTCTATAGCTTGTTGGCTAAGGTTGGTAGTCAGAGGCCTGTGTTACAGGTGGTGGTCAGAGTCTGCAGGTGAAGGAGGCTTGCAGGTAAAGTGAAAGGAGGCTTCAGGTGGATGCTGTTGTTTGAGATGGGTTTGTCTTTTGTTATTTTGAGTCTTAAGGTGGATGATATGTTTGTTGGTTGATGAGGTATGAGGTTGTAGGTGGAGGATGGAATGGAGAATCCAATTCCTACTTCCTGGCTCTCTTCTGTTTTGGCTTGCCAGGCTTTGGTTCGCCAGAAATGTCCACGCTGGTCGATAGTCACCAGTCCATCTTTACTGACTGATTCTGTGAAGCTAGGACGACCCAGTCGCTCCCACAGCTAGGTTTGGTCCGACGTCCCAGCTCTAAAGTGTATGGACACGGGTGTCCATTCTTGTACCTGTGAGGAGCAGAGAAACAGAAATGAAAAAAATTATGATCTATTTCATGGAAAACGTCACGTGTTGCGTTGAAAAGAGATTTTGTCTAAATCATACCTCAACAAATCATGTTGGCAACTTGGGACCAAGTCCAACGAGCTGGTAGAAGCAGTGGAAACTTGACTCAGCAGCTCTGGATGCCCAGGAGAAGGCTGGGAAGGACGGGCTACAGAGGTCCGCTTCCTCTTCTGGGGCAGGCTAGTAGGTGTAGCAGAGTGCTGGTGCTTTGGAGAATTAAGAAAGAGGATGTCAGGCTTCAGTAAATTTACTTAAGTTGAAATTGAAAAGTGAAGATTTCACAAAGCAAAGTTTTAAATTTGTCAGAGATTAGATGGAAATGCACTGCTTATTACACTCATGTAAATGACTCCTATATACAGTGCAATCTGCCTGCAAGATGTCTCAAAACACACAGTGTTGAAAATATACAGTCTAATTCTCTCGTTCTGGAGAATGACATTTTGAACAATTTGGAACATAAACCATTGAAAAATAAATATATTAAAAATAAAACCCAGATTTCTAACCTGGTTGTCCCTGCAGCATGGACACTGTCTGTGAGCTGCAGGCTTCTTTGTCCTCTCTGACCGACGTACAGAAATTTGTCTTTTACTGTTGTAGTTATGGTCTTGGTTTGCCACATTACACTGAAAGGATACACACACATTAGAATGAGGCTTTACAAGTACATGATATGCAACAAACAGCACAGAATAATGACAATTTCACATTTCCTGCAAAAAATGAACTTCTCTTAGATAATTACATTTGAGCAACATAAATGTCTGAGCCCTTTCAACCCATAGAGTTCTGTTCTTTCCTCGTTAACACAGACACATTTATCTACCAGGGAACAAGTCTAGTGCAGGCTTTCAAAGTCAAAGACTTTGGGCCTCCCCTCAGACAACGATCAACATTTGTTTGGCTATTTATGTGTGACATAAATTATTTATTAGATAGTATAGTTTTGGCTGAGACTGCATACTGAAACTGGTCAATTTTATGATTTTGGACTATTTTGCCTCCATAAAATGTCTTTTTTCAGAAAAGAGTAAAGATGATGCTAAAAACACACTAAGTTGTTATGAGAAAATAAATGTATGTAAATATTTTGTTTATTTGTGTCTGTAGATTTCTCCTAAATTTACCAAAAAAGCTCATTTACATAATTGAACATAAAATGTCAGGAAGAATACCAAAAATAATTATCTTAATGTATCTAATCAACTGGGGCAGTTTGATGGTGTTACAACCGCCGGCCTGTGTTATTGTTTGTGTTTGCCTTCTGTTTCTTCTCTCCTCCTCCCCTCCAGGTTCTGCCCCTTTTTCCTCTAGGCACTGATTACTGATCTGGGTTACCTGTGGCCACTTAAGCGGGCGGGGCATATATAGGCCGGAGGTGGAGCCGGCTCTCTCTCTCTCTCTCTCTCTCATCCTGCGGTCGGTCTGTGTGGCAGAGACCGGGTGATAGCTGTGTGTGGGTGAACGACCTGATCCAGGAGCCACGTAGCTGTGTGTGGGTGCGCGTATTGGTTCTGGAGTGAGCCACGGCAAAAGCTGGCGATTCAGCTCCCTGTGTTTTGGAGGAGTCCGTTTTGTGTTATCTCGTTCTCTTTATTTTCCAAATAAAGCCATTTTGCTGGTTATATTTATCGTTTTCTGTCAGAACTCCCGGTTATTTCATTTTATGTTACTCCCTCATCCCCTGGCCCAACTGGGGACGTAACAGATGGTGATATGGTTGATATATGCCTGCAGGTTCAGCATTTAATGAAATGACCACAATCAAACTGACAGACTGAAAACCTGGAGCCAGATGTTTTCATCCAGGAGTCCTTGTTGGGTTCTTGATGTGAGGGAAAACAATGAAGCTACTATGTAAGGTCTGCTGTGTGCTTGATATGAACATGGAAGCAGCAAGTAAGCATGAATGAGGTGGAGAATTGAGGCAGCAGTAATCTCGTTATTTGACTCCGGACAAGTTAATCTGACCTTGACTGTGTTTTATGCAATATAAAAATCAATTGTATTCATCTTCCCTTTTGACAAGTATGGTCCCCATCTGGAGAAGCTGTACTCCTTCAAGATGTCATGCTGAAATGAGGAAAACAAGATTTTAGGGAGCAGATCCAGATACATTTTTTTAGTAGAAGAAACCTATAATGACTCACTAATTTATTTCTATTTCTTTGTGCAGACCTGATAACTCTTGTAAAATGAGAGACTCATGAATCTTTTAGTGACCTTTTTTTCACATTTTTACTTGTCAAGGAAAAGCTCAGGTCTTAATGAGAACATGAACAATGGCTGTGAGACATCATTTATTTTTTACACGTCCATGTTTTCAAGATTTTTTCCTCTAGATGAAGTTCAGTGAATCACTGACAGAAAAACCTGAGTTTACTGAATGTGTGCTGTTTCATTGACTGCTGTGGCTGCTGCTCATTGCTCCTCTCCTCCAGGTGGAGGCGCTGTAGGACAAACAAACACAAGTGGTTTCTGGAGGTTTTTCATGGCAACAAGAAAATCCAAAGCAGTGATGAAGCTGTCGAACATAGAAGGAGCTTGTTGTTGACCGTGTGTGTTGTCCCAGCTGTTCGTTGAACAGTACAAAGAGTGTAAAAAGACTGGGTCCTGGACCGGGGTGGATTGGGACAAAAATTCAGCCCTGGCATTTTCTGTCCAGACCAGCCCACTACATTATCAGCAGACCCTACATACAGTAGAAGTCCACAAATCTCACGGCATCTCCTGCATACTACAAAGGAGAGTCTTATTCCTTGATAGCAGTTAACAAATAAAGCACATAACTATGAGCTCAAGGACTAAAACTGACAGCTATAGCAATCAATCAATCAGTCTTTATTCATTAGAAATGAACAAGTTATGTCATGACGAGACAGGTGGGATGAGACGAGACTAAACAGGAAGAACCCTTATGCTACCCTTTCAGTTTTTAGTCTGTGACTGTGAAAATCTTTTGGTGTAAGCCGAGCATTAGTTAAAACCTCTCTCTCTCTCTCTCTCTCTCTCTCTCTCTCTCTCTCTCTCTCTCTCTCTCTCTCTCTCTCTCTCTCTCTCTCTCTCTCTCTCTCTCTCTCTCTCATAGAAGAACTTCTAGCAGGTCAGGAAAACCTGTTTGACAGGAGATGATGGTAGGTGAGGGTCCAGACAAAGCGCAGCTCAAACTCTCCTGATGAAATGACAACAGATGGATCCAAGTCTCCCTTGCCCGGACGCGGGTCACCGGGGCCCCCCCCTGGAGCCAGGCCTAGGGGTGGGGCTCGTTGGCGAGCGCCTGGTGGTCGGGTCCTTACCCATGGGGCCCGGCCGGGCACAGCCCGAAAAGGCGACATGGGCCCCCCTTCCCATAGGCCCACCACCCATGGGATGGGTCTCAGGGGTGAGAAGGTGCGAAGAGAGATGGGCGGCAGTCGGAGGCGGGGACCCTGGCGGTCCGACCCCCGGTTGCAGAAGCTGGCTCTGGGGACGTGGAACGTCACCTCTCTGGCGGGGAAGGAGCCTGAGCTGGTGCACGAGGTTGAGAGGAACCGGCTAGATATAGTCGGGCTCGCCTCGACGCACAGCGTGGGTTCCGGAACCAGTTTCCTTGAGAGGGGCTGGACGCTCTACCACTCTGGAGTTGCCCCCGGTGAGAGGCGCAGAGCGGGGGTGGGAATGCTTGTTTCCCCCCGGCTCGGCGCTTGCACGTTGGGGTTCACCGCGGTGGACGAGAGGGTAGCCTCCCTTCGCCTTCGGGTGGGGGGACGGGTCCTGACTGTCGTCTGTGCCTATGCACCGAATGGCAGTACAGAGTACCCACCCTTTCTGGAGTCTTTGGAGGGAGTGCTGGAGAGCGCCCCCTCTGGGGACTCCCTCGTCCTCCTGGGGGACTTCAATGCTCACGTGGGCAGCGACAGTGAGACCTGGAGGGGCGTGATTGGGAGGAACGGCCCCCCTGATCTAAACCCGAGTGGTGTTCTGTTATTGGACTTCTGTGCTCGTCATGGACTGTCCATAACGAACACCATGTTCAAGCATAAGGGTGCCCATATGTGCACTTGGCACCAGGACACCCTCGGTCGCAGTTCGATGATCGACTTTGTGGTCGTGTCATCGGACTTGCGGCCACATGTTTTGGACACTCGGGTAAAGAGAGGGGCGGAGCTGTCAACTGATCACCACCTGGTGGTGAGTTGGCTCCGATGGTGGGGGAGGATGGCGGTCAGACCTGGCAGGCCCAAACGTTCTGTGCGGGTTTGCTGGGAACGTCTGGCTGAATCTCCTGTCAGAAAGAGTTTCAACTCCCACCTCCGGGAGAGCTTTTCTCACGTCCCGGGGGAGGCGGGGGACATTGAGTCCGAGTGGACCTTGTTCCGTTCCTCCATTGTCGAGGCGGCTGACCGGAGCTGCGGCCGTAAGGCGGTCGGTGCCTGTCGTGGCGGCGGCCCCCGAACCCGCTGGTGGACACCGGCGGTGAGGGATGCCGTCAAGCTGAAGAAGGAGTACTACAGAACCTTTTTGGACTGTGGGACTCCTGAAGCAGCTGACGGGTATCGGCGTGCCAAGCGGAGTGCGGCCTCGGTGGTTGCGGAGGCAAAAACTCGGGCGTGGGAGGAGTTCGGTGAGGCCATGGAGAACGACTTTCGAACGGCTTCGAGGAGGTTCTGGACCACCATCCGGCGGCTCAGGCGGGGGAAGCAGTGCACTGTCAACACTGTGTTCAGTGGGGGCGGGGTGCTGCTGACCTCGACTCGGGACGTCTTGGGTCGGTGGAAGGAATACTTCGAAGACCTCCTCAATCCCACCAGCACGTCTTCCCTTGAGGAGGCAGAGCCTGGGGACCCCGTGCTGGTCTCACCAATCTCTGGGGCTGAGGTCGCTGAGGTAGTCAAAAAGCTCCTCGGTGGCAAGGCCCCGGGGGTGGATGAGGTCCGCCCGGAGTTCCTCAAGGCCCTGGATGTTGTGGGGCTGTCTTGGTTGACACGTCTCTGCAACATCGCGTGGACAACGGGGGCAGTGCCCCTGGATTGGCAGACCGGGGTGGTGGTTCCCCTCTTCAAAAAGGGGGACCGGAGGATGTGCTCCAACTATAGGGGGATCACACTCCTCAGCCTCCCCGGGAAGGTCTTTTCGGGGGTCCTGGAGAGGAGGGTCCGCAAGATTGTCGAACCTCGGATCCAGGAGGAGCAATGTGGTTTTCGTCCTGGTCGTGGAACTGTGGACCAGCTCTATACCCTTAGCGCGGTCCTAGAGGGTGCATGGGAGTTTGCCCAACCAGTCTACATGTGCTTTGTGGACCTGGAGAAGGCGTTCGACCGTGTCCCTCGGGGAGTCCTGTGGGGGGTGCTCCGGGAGTATGGGGTTTCGGACCCATTAATTCGGGCTATCCGGTCCCTGTACTCTCGGTGCCAGAGCTTGGTCCGCATCGCCGGCAGTAAGTCGGATCTGTTTCCTGTGAGAGTTGGACTCCGCCAGGGCTGCCCTTTGTCACCGGTTCTGTTCATAACCTTTATGGACAGAATTTCTAGGCGCAGCCAGGGCGTTGAGGGGCTGCGTTTCGGTGGCCTCAGGATTGGGTCGCTGCTCTTTGCGGATGATCTAGTCCTGTTGGCTTCATCGGAACGTGACCGTCAGCTCTCTCTGGAGCAGTTCGCAGCTGAGTGTGAAGCGGCCGGAATGAGAATCAGCACCTCCAAATCCGAGACCATGGTGCTCAGCCGGAAAAGGGTGGAGTGCAGCCTCCGGGTCGGGGATGAGATCCTGCCTCAAGTGGAGGAGTTCAAGTATCTCGGGGTCTTGTTCACGAGTGAGGGAAGGATGGAACGGGAGATCGACCGGCGGATCGGTGCGGCTTCTGCAGTGATGCGGACTCTGCACCGGTCCGTCGTGGTGAAGAAGGAGCTGAGTCGAAAGGCGAAGCTCTCGATTTACCAGTCGATCTACGTTCCTACCCTCACCTATGGTCACGAGCTCTGGGTAGTGACCGAAAGAACGAGATCGCGAATACAAGCGGCCGAAATGAGCTTCCTTCGCAGGGTGGCTGGGCTCTCCCTTAGAGATAGGGTGAGAAGCTCGGCCATCCGCGAGGAGCTCAGAGTAGAGCCGCTGCTCCTCCGCATCGAGAGGAGCCAGTTGAGGTGGCTCGGGCATCTCGTGAGGATGCCTCCTGGACGTCTCCCTGGTGAGACGTTCCGGGCACGTCCCTCCGGGAGGCGGCCCCGGGGAAGACCCAGGACACGCTGGAGGGACTATGTCTCTCGGCTGGCCTGGGAACGCCTTGGGGTCCCCCTGGGAGAGCTGGACGAAGTGGCCGGAGAGAGGGAAGTCTGGGCCTCCCTGCTGAAGCTGCTGCCCCCGCGACCCGACTCACGGACAAGCGGAAGAAGATGAAGATGAAGAAGATGATGGTAGCAGAGAATATAAAGAGACATTTATGAATTTCCAATTGTCATTTTATCACACATATAGTATGTTTATTACATTATTAAGTCATCATCATAAATCAAGTATGAATTTATATAACATTATAAGACACATGACATACTCAACAAATCAGAGACGTCTCAGTAGCCAAAAGGTGGTGAAGTGGAGGCAGTAAGGGAGCAACTCCTCAGGCTCTCACATGTCAAGTGGTCAACCTGAGAGGGACATGGATAAATTATTAATTCTGAAAAATAAAGAAAATGTTTTCCTCTGTCCTGCATCTAGAGTTGAAAACTTTTTGGAATGAGAAGAATTGATAATTTAGTGTAAATAAGTACACCATTAAGGATCAACACATAAGCACAATACAACTTCTAAAAGCATCAATAAAATGACAAATAATGAATTAGTACATCCATAATGTGTGATGTGTTTGATTTTGCTTCTTTATTTACAGCTTATTAGTCCACCATGTCAATGTTTTCTGTTGCTATGGAAACAAGAGACTGCTGACGTTAGCAGCTGTGAGCTAGCTAAATCATCTTAATAATAATCCATAATATCACAATTGGGCATATTTAAACAAAATCAACCACAACTACAGTGGTTATGTTTTGTCACAGCCCTTCAACTGTGGGCTAATATGTTGCCTAAAATATGCAGCTAATTAGGTCACATCACGTTCAATGTAAAAATGTTTTCTACTTTGTTTTGGACACGTCTCCAAATGTAGCCTATCCAGCCCCAGGCTAACGTTACTGACCATTGTTGTGGTAGTTCAAACCACCCCGAGTTCTGCTGACCTGGTGGACTACAGAGAGATATTCAGTTTAAAGAAGACACAAACACAAGCATTCAGCTTCGCCTTTGCAAAGGGAGAACACAGCATTCACAGACTCCCCAGTCTGTCTACCATCGCATCCAGCTGAGTTCTGCCCCCCGCAGCTCTTAGGCTGTTTTTATTAACACACACAAGTGGGCAGTCTTACATGTAAGCATCACACATCCCCGTTCTTTAACCAATAGTTACATAGCACCTGATTACTTTGTTGTTAAGACCAAGTCACACATAGGACGTGCCTCAGTATGGGGTGCCGTTTGTAAAGCGTCTCGCTCTGAAAATAACAGCAACATTTTGTCACATTTAGCTAAAAACGATGTTTAAAAAACTGGTTTGAATTTTTGAGAGTCACTTTTTTGCACATTTAGAACAATATTTGTGAACTTAGAGATATGTTAAATATTTAAATCCAAATGTTAAATGTAAGATCTAAATGCTAAATATAAATATAAATGTTAAATATAAACCTAAATGTTAAATATAAATGTAAATGTTAAATATATACCTAAATATAAATGTTGAAGCTAAATGTTAAATATGAATATAAATCTAAATGTTAAAGCTAAATGTTAAATATAAATATAAATGTTAAATATAAATATAAATATAAATGTTGAAGCTAAATGTTAAATATATATCTAAATGTTAAATATAAATCTAAATCTAAATGTTAAAGCTAAATGTTAAATATATATCTAAATGTTAAATATAAATATAAATCTAAATGTTGAAGCTAAATGTTTCGGGTGAAACTAAATATTTAGCTAAAATGCAAATTCCAATGACGGTACCGGAAGTGCCAAAATAAAAGCTCGAGAAGGTCAGAGCGTCTTTATAGTGGCAAATAATGAATAAAGCCGATCTTATCCGGGGAAATGGACTCTTGGACTTGGATTATCGTGATAATAACTACCAAGATGAACAAACACGTTTGGAGAAACTTTATTTGAAGAGTACTTTGAGTTTTTAGTGTCACTATTATGAAGGGTGCGGGACTTATAACCTGTAGCCACTATGGCCAGCCACAAGGGGGATCACTTTGACTTGACTCATTTATTTACATGTTTGCAGAGGTATGTCCGACCGTAGTATTTACCGGGGTTGTTACGACCGCTGGCCTGTGTTATTGTTTGTGTTCGCCTTCTTTTTCTCCTCTCCTCCTCCCCTCTAGGTTCTGCCCCTTTTCCTTTGCGCACTGATGACTGATCTGGGTTACCTGTGGCCACTTAAGCGGGTGGGGCATATATAGGCCGGAGGTGGAGCCGGCTCTCTCTCTCATCCGGCGGTCGGTCTGTGTGGCAGAGACCGGGTGGGGGTGGTCCTGAGTTATCTCGTTCTCTTCTTTATTTTACAAATAAACCTATTTTGCTGGTGACCTTGTTTATCGTTTTCTGTCAGGACTCCCGGTTATTTAATTCTATGTTACTCCCTCATCCCCTGGCCCAACTGGGGACGTAACTGGGGTGAACGCGGGCGGGTGTAGACGATCCTACACCGCGAAAATGACAGATCAGTCAAAGTGTTAGTTAGTTATTATCACGATAATCCATGTCCAAGAGTCCATTTCCCCGGATAAGATGGGTTTTATTCGTTATGTGCCACTATAAAGACGCTCTGACCTTCTCGAGCTTTTATTTCGGCACTTCCGGTTACCGTCATTGGAATTTGCATTTTAGCTAAATATTTAGTTTCACCCGAAACATTTAGCTTCAACATTTAGATTTAGATTTATATTTAACATTTAGATATATATTTAACATTTAGCTTTAACATTTAAATTTAGATTTATATTTAACATTTAGATATATATTTAACATTTAGCTTTAACATTTAGATTTATATTTAACATTTAGATATATATTTAACATTTAGCTTCAACATTTATATTTAGGTATATATTTAACATTTACATTTATATTTAACATTTAGGTTTATATTTAACATTTATATTTATATTTAGCATTTAGATCTTACATTTAACATTTGGATTTAAATATTTAAAATATCTCTAAGTTCACAAATATTGTTCTAAATGTGCAAAAAAGTGACTCTCAAAAATTCAAACCAGTTTTTTAAACATCGTTTTTAGCTAAATGTGACAAAATGTTGCTGTTATTTTCAGAGCGAGACGCTTTACAAACGGCACCCCATACCTCAGCACTTTTATATTTTGTTGGTCTTAGACAACAGGCTAGCAGACCCACCTGTTTTCCCGTGACTACTTCTCCTTTCTCGAAGACAGGCCTAGTGACACCTCCTATAACTACTATTCTGCACAGAGCTTATCTAATACCCGGCAGTTGTTGCCGCCTTCTGCGCCCTTATTGCCGAATGTATGGTAGCTTACTGCAGCCTGAGGAAACTTCACGGTTTTCAAAATAAAACGTGGGTATTGATTGTATTAAACGTCTATTTTTAAAAATAGTGTTAGATTTTTTTTCTCTTTAAAGAAAGAGGAGTCATAAAACAAGTATGATCCTGCACTGATTTTGAGAGGGGCTGGACGCTCTACCACTCTGGAGTTGCCCCCGGTGAGAGGCGCAGAGCGGGGGTGGGAATGCTTGTTTCCCCCCGGCTCGGCGCTTGCACGTTGGGGTTCACCGCGGTGGACGAGAGGGTAGCCTCCCTTCGCCTTAGGGTGGGGGGACGGGTCCTGACTGTCGTCTGTGCCTATGCACCGAATGGCAGTACAGAGTACCCACCCTTTCTGGAGTCTTTGGAGGGAGTGCTGGAGAGCGCCCCCTCTGGGGACTCCCTCGTCCTCCTGGGGGACTTCAATGCTCACGTGGGCAGCGACAGTGAGACCTGGAGGGGCGTGATTGGGAGGAACGGCCCCCCTGATCTAAACCCGAGTGGTGTTCTGTTATTGGACTTCTGTGCTCGTCATGGACTGTCCATAACGAACACCATGTTCAAGCATAAGGGTGCCCATATGTGCACTTGGCACCAGGACACCCTCGGTCGCAGTTCGATGATCGACTTTGTGGTCGTGTCATCGGACTTGCGGCCACATGTTTTGGACACTCGGGTAAAGAGAGGGGCGGAGCTGTCAACTGATCACCACCTGGTGGTGAGTTGGCTCCGATGGTGGGGGAGGATGGCGGTCAGACCTGGCAGGCCCAAACGTTCTGTGCGGGTTTGCTGGGAACGTCTGGCTGAATCTCCTGTCAGAAAGAGTTTCAACTCCCACCTCCGGGAGAGCTTTTCTCACGTCCCGGGGGAGGCGGGGGACATTGAGTCCGAGTGGACCTTGTTCCGTTCCTCCATTGTCGAAGCGGCTGACCGGAGCTGCGGCCGTAAGGTGGTCGGTGCCTGTCGTGGCGGCGGCCCCCGAACCCGCTGGTGGACACCGGCGGTGAGGGATGCCGTCAAGCTGAAGAAGGAGTACTACAGAACCTTTTTGGCCTGTGGGACTCCTGAAGCAGCTGACGGGTATCGGCGTGCCAAGCGGAGTGCGGCCTCGGTGGTTGCGGAGGCAAAAACTCGGGCGTGGGAGGAGTTCGGTGAGGCCATGGAGAACGACTTTCGAACGGCTTCGAGGAGGTTCTGGACCACCATCCGGCGGCTCAGGCGGGGGAAGCAGTGCACTGTCAACACTGTGTTCAGTGGGGGCAGGGTGCTGCTGACCTCGACTCGGGACGTCTTGGGTCGGTGGAAGGAATACTTCGAAGACCTCCTCAATCCCACCAGCACGTCTTCCCTTGAGGAGGCAGAGCCTGGGGACCCCGTGGTGGTCTCACCAATCTCTGGGGCTGAGGTCGCTGAGGTAGTCAAAAAGCTCCTCGGTGGCAAGGCCCCGGGGGTGGATGAGGTCCGCCCGGAGTTCCTCAAGGCCCTGGATGTTGTGGGGCTGTCTTGGTTGACACGTCTCTGCAACATCGCGTGGACATCGGGGGCAGTGCCCCTGGATTGGCAGACCGGGGTGGTGGTTCCCCTCTTCAAAAAGGGGGACCGGAGGGTGTGCTCCAACTATAGGGGGATCACACTCCTCAGCCTCCCCGGGAAGGTCTTTTCGGGGGTCCTGGAGAGGAGGGTCCGCAAGATTGTCGAACCTCGGATCCAGGAGGAGCAATGTGGTTTTCGTCCTGGTCGTGGAACTGTGGACCATGTGGAAATGAGCTTCCTTCGCAGGGTGGCTGGGCTCTCCCTTAGAGATAGGGTGAGAAGCTCGGCCATCCGCGAGGAGCTCAGAGTAGAGCCGCTGCTCCTCCGCATCGAGAGGAGCCAGTTGCGGTGGCTCGGGCATCTCGTGAGGATGCCTCCTGGACGTCTCCCTGGTGAGACGTTCTGGGCACGTCCCTCCGGGAGGCGGCCCCGGGGAAGACCCAGGACACGCTGGAGGGACTATGTCTCTCGGCTGGCCTGGGAACGCCTTGGGGTCCCCCTGGGAGAGCTGGACGAAGTGGCCGGGGAGAGGTAAGTCTGGGCCACCCTGCTGAAGCTGCTGCCCCCGCGACCCGACTCACGGACAAGCGGAAGAAGATGAGATGAGATGATTTTGAGCCAAGTTTTCGAAATAAAACGTGGGTATTAAATGTATTAAAAGTCTGTTTTTAAAAATAGGAGTGTTATTTTTTTTTTTAAAGGTGTCTCATAAAACAAGCATGATCCTGCACTGATTTTAAACCAATAGGTCACATGATCTGGAAGCATAATGCTCCTATTTACATTATGAGATGCATTAAAAATGAGAAATGTTAAAATGCAATAATAAGAGGTGTCTCGTATTTCTGTATGAATTTGTAATACATTTCATAATGTAAATATGAGCATCACAGCTCAATAGCCTCCAGATCATGTGACCTATTGGCTCAAAATCACTACAGGATCATACTTGTTATGAGACACCGCTTTTTTTTCTCTTATTTGCTTCTGTAAAGCACTATGAATTGCCTTGTGTACGAATTGTTCTATACAAATAAACTTGCCTTGCCTTGCCTTATTTCTTTTAAAATCAAATCTTAACACACCTCAGATTTTTAAAATAAACTTAATACATTTAATATCCATGTTTTATTTTCCACACGCTGCAGTAAGCTCGCCAAAGCGCTGACTTTTCTAGTTGTCTTAAAGTATTTGCCATAAAGTCAGCAACAGTTACAGTAATCACAGTGACAACTTTTGGCAGACATTAGAAGTGACTGTAGTATAAACGCCTAGTAGTTCACTTATACTGCAACATGTAGTGCTTCTTAAACTACATTTACAGGTAATATGAGCTACTTCACTGTCTAAGTAGTACAAAACAGATATGAAACTTTTAAGCTGAAAACAGTTGATTCTTATTCTCAAGAGGGGTCTTTGACATTGGTAGTATTTTCTTAAATGTAGATTTGAATGTTTAAATGTTATGTTGAATGTCACAAACTGTCTTTGTCTGCTTTCCACAGCGTGAGTGTATCTCCACGTTGGTCAGGCCGGTGTCCAGATTTGCAATGCCTGCTGGGAGCTTTACTGCCTGGAACATGGGATCCAGCCGGACGGACAGATGCCCAGTGACAAGTCCATGAGGTGCGCTCTGGGACCTACCGCCAGCTTTTCCACCCTGAGCAGCTGATCACTGGTAAGGAGGATGCTGCCAACAACTACGCCCGTGGACACTACACTATCGGCAAAGAGATTATCGAGCTAGTGCTGGACAGGATCCGCAAACTGGTGAGTAACGACATCAGGAGAAGCTCCAGAACATCAAATAAAACGACATAACTGTATCTCATGTGATGGTTGTCTCTCCCTCCCTGTCCCCAGGCTGACCAGTGCACTGGCCTTCAGGGCTTCCTGGTTTTCCACAGCTTCAGAGGTGGCACCGGCTCTGGTTTCACCTTCCTGCTGATCGAGCGTCTGTCTGTCGACTACGGCAAGAAGTCCAAGCTGGAGTTCTCGGTCTACCCAGCTCCCCAGGTGTCCACCGCTGTGGGGGAGCCCTACAATGCAATCCTGACCACCTACACCACCCTGGAGCACTCTGACTGTGCCCTAATGGTAGATAACGAGGCCATCTACGATATCTGCCGTAGGAACCTCGATATCGAGTGTCCTACTTACACCAACCTGAACAGGTTGATCAGTCAGATCGTGTCCTCCATCACTGCTTCCCTTCGTTTCGATGGTGCCCTCAATGTTGATCTGACAGAGTTCCAGACCAACTTGGTGCCATATCCTCGTATCCACTTCCCTCTGGCCACCTATGCCCCTGTCATCTCCTCTGACAAAGCTTACCATGAGCAGTTAACAGTGGCTGAGATCACTAACGCCTGCTTCGAGCCAGCCACCGACCCACGCCACGGTAAATACATGGCTTGCTGCCTCTTGTATTGCGGTGATGTGATACCCAAAGATGTCAATGCTGCCATCGCCACCATCAAAACCAAGCACACCATCCAGTTTGTGGACTGGTGTCCCACTGGTTTCAGGTTTGGCATCAACTACCAGCCACCCACTGTGGTTCCTGGTGGAGACCTGGCCAAGGTCCAGAGGGCTGAGTGCATGCTGAGCAACACCATTGCTATTGCAGAGGCATGGGCTCGGCTCGACCACAAGTTTGACCTGATGTACGCTAAGCGTGCCTTTGTTCACTGGTATGTAGGTGAGGGTATGGAGAAGGGAAAGTTCTCTGAGGCCAGAGAGGACATGGCAGCTCTGGAGAAGGATTACAAGGAGGTTGGAGCTGATAGTCTGGGAGAGGAGGAGGAAGAAGGAGCGGAATATATGCCTTTTGTGCTGTTCTCTGATCTGTGCCTTGTTATAAAAATGAAATGTGTTCATTGGCTGCACACAGAGTTGTAATGACATCATTACAACTCAGTACAGATTGTTCTGTAGTTTCAATCTTGGATTGGGGGAGAAGGTAAAAGTAATAAATTCAGCAAAGGCACTCTTGGATAGAAGCTTTAAAAAAAACTGTTTTATCACAGTATGTTGTTGATGGCCTGTTAATAAACTGCATTATTTAAAAGTTTAAATTCTGTTTTTCTTTCTTTCTGTGATGTGAGGATTAAGACACAGGATTAAACGTTGCTTTACTTAAATATTTGTTAACTAGAGTTAACTTTAATCTTGCTACCAAATCAAAACATTAAAGACTAATTAAAATGATAGTGCTTAATAACATCTTTGACTTCCACAGCTTGTACTGGTTTAGTTTGACCTAGATCCCTCGTGGCACCAGACACATCTCAATCATTCGTACCTTCCTATTCATCTAGACGGTCCTTCCATAGGGGGTAAATGAATCTGCATGGTTAACAAGATTTTGAAAGCTTTCTTAAATCTGTGCTACATAAACACATTAAATGCACTAGAGCTGAGCCTTGGAGGTTTAAGAGGAGTGTGACAAGAAGGTTGTAATGCGGAATTAACTTTTCTACACTCAGATTAACACGCTGTGTCCTCCTCCTTTCCTGTTGACCTCATTACACTCTCTCTTAATCGCCTTCTCTCTCTCCTTTATGCACCAGTGCTCCCAACACTAAACACATCCTCGTTATTCTCCCAGGAGACGTAAGCTGAATCGGCTGTAGAAACCTGTTGTTCTTATTGTTCCTCTATTTCTTCAAAGACAAATATTTGAAGTCAAAAAGCTAAAAAAAATGATGATGGATGAAGGGATTTTCCACAACCTGGCAAACTCAAAATGTGTTGTTACAAATTTCTCATTCCTGATGTAAAGCATGAATAAATTAACCATCTTTGATCTTAAATGAAGGTTATTAGAACAGGGCTATGCCTCAGCCACAACTCTTATAACTTATACCTGGCCCTGTCTCAGTTCTTGACCCCTCATCCATTCACTTCCCTACCCCATCCCTATCCACATCCCTTCATCCTTTCTTCCCATTCGATCTGGTGTACTGTATACCTCGTGCACATCTCGTTCTAGGTCTTGTCTGCGGTATGTAAGCTGATCATGTGGAAACACACTTTGAGCTTCTTTCTGCCCGACCTTCAGTGTGTTCTACAATACCAGCATAACCAATGACATCCCTCAACATCTACATCTATTCACCTGTCCTTAGTAGAAATTAACAAACTTCCATTAAACCTTGCTAGTGATTTTACCATTAGTAAAGCCATCAGGCACCACTTAAAAACCCAATGTCTGGCTGAAATATGGGGCCACATTCCACATGAATCAGAGAAAACAGTCTGATATGTGCATTTACAGAAACCATTAATGCTTCAGGAGGTCAGCAATGAGCTGATGTATGTTTTTGCGAAGTTTTAAACATGTGGCTTTAATTTGTAAGAGCATTATTGTTCCAGTTTGATTAGCACGAACAGTGAAACGGGGGGCTGGATGAGGGGGAATTCAGGGTGTTGCCTTTCAATCAATCCCTCCCTCCCATGGCCTATTACCTCCCACCATTAGCCTGTGTGTCTACGGGCGTGGGTCGGTCAGTTAACTCTGCTGACTCTTACAGGTGGTCTCCGGGTTATCAGCAGCAGAAGCCATCGCGTGGATTCTCTCTGTGTAAAATGCTGCAGCTTCCAGTGGACCATGAGGACAATCCACTTTATGTGAAGGTAACAGATGCAGTGATAGATAGATTCACAAAAGTATTGTTGTCTTTGAACGAGTCTTAGAGAAGGACCAGTGTGTAGGAGTTAGTGGCATTTTCCAGAGTAGTTGCTGATTGCAACCTCCTTGTTTCACTGTCTTCTTCCTAGAGTGAGGGAGAAACTATGGTGGCGGCTAAAATGTGAAAGCTGGCTCTGTGGAAATGGATATTTCAAGTGATTGTACACTAATGAAAATATAGATATTAGGGGTGTGACAAGACACTCAGTTCACAAGACAAGACGAGACACGGCAGGGGCGGAGATCGGGTTTTGGCTCAGGGGGGGCGGGAGATGTAGGGGCCCCCCCTCTCACCTTTATCTTGCTTAAGCCCATGCCAATGAAAAAAAGAGAGGCAATATTGGCAACACAACAGGCTATCTAAACATAATCTAACATAATCTTCGCATTCGCAACCTTTCCATTCACACGTGACATGCAGAAAAAAATAACATAGTGACACATAGTGGTAGGCTATATTCAATGGCTGTTTATTTCAGGAAAAAAAAATTGATTAGGCCTATAGATCAAACAGCAACTTGCATCACAAACTCATCTAATGTTATAGGGACAATGCTATTCCCATCGCTAAAGAAACGAGCCTAAATGATATCGGCTATCGTTATGAGATAAACGGGTGGGGTCCGCGCAGTCCGCCCGGGGGATTCAACTCGGCGGGTCAGGGACGGCCGCGCTGGTGCGGGAGGATCCCCTCGCGGGACCTCTCCCCGGCGCCGGCCGGCCCCCGCCGGGCGCATTTCCTCCGCCGGCGGTGCGCCGCGACCGGCTCTGGGTCGGCTTGGAAAGGCTCGGGTACAGCGCCCTCCCGCCCGGACCTCGCCGCTTCCCGGGGCAGTGGACTATAGAATCAACGCTCTGACCAAGCTGGTGCTAAGTGACTGGTTTCTAAAAAGGTGGGGATCCGTGGGGTAAGGCTCATTTAAATCGACATGTGCATGTGTCTGTCACCTCAGGCGACGTGTCAGCTCGAGCCTGGCAAAAATACCTAGTGAGTGGGGCACAGCTAGATGTGACTGATAGTTTCCTCTGCTGGTCGTCCAGTCTTTCTTTACGTTTACAAGCCCCGGATTTATATCTCCTTTTCATGTTGCTAATTTAAGCGTGCACACTGTTATTAACGACGTCAGGTAGCCACATTGCTTTGAACCCTGAACCTCACTACTTCGTTTTTGAGGGAAATGACGTACATAAACAAAATGTTCAACTGACAAAAATGCATTAGACAACTCGCTATGGGCGGGGCCCCCCCTAGTGGCGGGGCCCGGGGCTGTTCGCGCCGCGGCCCCCCCCAAATCTCCGCTACTGAGACACGGGATTGGGTTCACGAGATCGAGACGAGATTTTAAGAAAACTAAATTACAAATATGAATGCCTGGACAACAGACTTTTATTCAATGAACTTCATTTTAATGAACTTCTTAATTAACTTCTTCCTCTACAGATTGAAACTAAAATAAAATGTTATAAAAGTTGAAATAGTAAATATATATATATATATATATATATGTCTCTCGTTATTGCTGTGGCTCTGGCGCTTGACGGTGTGAGTTGAGTGTTGAGTGCATGTGTTTTCCAGCTGCTTGTTGGACAACAAATCTCGCGAGACCGATTTCCAATCCGACAAGAAATCTCACGAGATCTCGTCACACGAGATCTCGTCACACCCCTAATAGATATGTATAACAATGTTCAATTTCTGTCATATTCTGTAAATAAAACTCCCTAAATGTTACACATTGGAGCTTTAACTCGACTCGACTCTAACTTCTTAACTGCAGTTGCAGATTTTTCTCAGGTTCACTTAGAACTTCTCTGCGGTTGCAGATTTTTTCTTGTAAAGCTGTTCTATTCGTTAGGAATACTATGATACACAACTATTTTTTGTCTATTCTGACAGCTATGTTGTCTTTGCTTTAGATTGTTTTCCTAGTCAATACAGCCAATCTCTAGTTGAAGATAAGTAAAGGAGAACTTGAAACATCATGCAGTTGACAGGGAAAGTTCTGTGCAACCATCTTGTGGCCCTTCTCTTTCAGAGTGCCCATTACAGCATGTTGCAGGTGAGGGATATGGTCAAGGATGATATTCTTTACATGAGCTGGCAGACTGAAGTGACTGCAAAAGTTTACCTCTGACTGTTAAAAGCACATCCTCAGTTCTAGTGTGCATTCTTATCTCTTGTCCTGCAGGTGAGGGCTGTGCCATCAGCTGTGGCCTGCACAAGCTCTCTGCAAACGTGGCATAGGCCAAGGACAAAGGTAACCCTGTGCAATATTGTGTAAATCCCTATGACAAAAATTAAATATTATACTCATGTGTTATGGCTCAGCAAAAAGGCTTCCCTGCTTGCACAATGACAGTAAAATAGATAACATAACTATATTCACCCCCCAAGAGAAAAATCATCATTGATCTACCATAACAGGCAAGGAGACTCAGCAACTAACTTGAGTTTGTTTTAAAAGAAAAAGCAAATCAGAAAATGAATATATAATATCTTTTTATAAAACATTGTGTGTACTGGACAACAAAATAAAATACTTTGGGTCATTAGAATTTTTCCAATTTAACATTGAGCTCATACAATGAAGCAATATTATAATAATGGCTGCTTGTAAATATCATTCCCAGGGGATCCACGCAGATGCAGTTCAGGATTTGGTTGTAAAGAGACCAAAGCCACCTGACATGAGTGTATGGAAATCAACACTCCATCAAGCATACACAGGTGATTGTACTGTATTGGTTACTGTATAAGTATGTACAGTATATTGTTGTATCTTACTTTAGCGCCATCGATATGGCACTGAGTTAAACCATAAGAAGAAAGGACCAGGACCACAGGGGACGTGTTTTTGAAGTTTACTTTCCAATCTTCTGACGGTGAAAACTGCAATACAGTACAATGTATTGAGTGCTTAAGCACGTGATAGCAAAAAATAACATACATTAACTCCGTCTTTCTCCGAACTAATACAAAATAAAGTTGTATACACATCATATCAACACATTTCAAACTTACGGCATTGCCTTGTTGATGCTTTAAAGAGGATGGGAACCGATTTGGTAAATGAGCGTCGCACCAGCCATAGTGCGTACGTCTTGTTTTCATGTAAATCAAGAACAGGAAGTGGTGCGGGAAAACCGGAAGTGGTATTATTTTGCTATAAGCACTCATGAACATAAGATATTTATATAGACCATCTCTTAATGAAATTATAATCGTTTTCAGCCTTGTATTTAAATGTTAAAACCCATAAAATTATTTATATAAAGAAAAGAATCTCCTCAAGAGCACACAGCATTGGGACTGGCTCCACCTTGTGGCAATAACACAAACTTACACCACAAACAGTTTTGCATTATAAGATGAACTGAATTAAAAGAAACAATTGCCTCACGGGCAACACACTTACCATTATTATACCTATTGTGTTAATAAAATAATCAGACTTGAAAACCAAAATGAGTTACATGAGATGCTTGTGGAAAGATGCTGAATTTAACACTTGTACTTTTTTCCCTGTGTGACAGGTCGTCTCCCTTCCTGCCACTATATGGCACTGTGCCAATGCGCGGAGCGGCTTGATGAGGGGTGGTATGATACGCCCTTATATATAGAGGTGCGGGCACAGGTGACTTCCTCTTTCTCCGCTTCCTCTTGGTGGTTGTGGCCTGGTGGCGTGGCCATCGTGGTAGCTGTTGCAGGTGTACGGTCCCTCCTCAGGTAATGCACTCTGCTAGTCTCCTGTTGTTCTTGGTGTGCGTAAAACCGGCGTTTGGTGATACAATCTCCGCCCGTTATAGCGTGACCGGCTGTTGGGACCGTGGGGGACGTGTCGCTTCGCCAATAAATACTAGTATGAATGAATTAATTAATTAATAATCAATTGATTGGCATGTTAAATCCTAGTTCTGCTCTTCTTTAGAGGCTGTGGTAACTTGCTGGCCTACATTTTATGGTTTTCCTGGGACCTATGCTGCTGTTTTGGCTTCGCCAAATTTTTATCAAGTTGAGCTGTCGTTTGTTGTGGTGACGTCAGCTGTGGAACGGCGAGAGTTGGTGCACTCAGCTCTCTGCGCCTTCTGGTTTGGCCCGTCAGTGCGCGACTGTGCCCGCCATCAGCTGTTGGACTTAAAGATACGTCACTGTTTTAATGCATTGTGTTATGTCTTGTTGAATTGTTATATTGCGTTTCTGTCTATTTTGTTTTCTTTCATTTAATAGGTTGTCACGCCGGTCCTGTGTAGCACCTTCGGCAAGGTTTTAACCTTGTTTTCTGTGTTTGGTTAGGTGCTGTGGCCCAGAGGCAGTAATCCAGTCCCTGGTGGTGGTCCCCTTCACGATTATTTTCCCGTTTGGAGTGTGAGTGCTGTGTCACGGGTGTTTTATTTAGTTTTACTTCCGGTTTGCTCCTGCCACCTGGTAAGCCCAGCCCTTTCCTTAGTGTTGTTTTGCCTCGTCCTAAGTTTTAATTATTATTACCGGTACTTGGTGTGTGAACTTTTGATTGTTTTCTATTTGTTTATTTCTTTCTGTGTTAATAAAGTGATCTCTTGATTTGTAAACCGTCTCTTGCCCCGTGGTATCATCGAACCTGTGGCCTTGTACATAATTAGTCAGGGACCAAGAATTTCCTGTGGGTAACAATACCCCAGGTGGCGTTGTCGCAACATCCCCCCTTCCTTAAGCACGCCACACCTGCTTAATTTGTTTTAGAATCCCTCCCTGACCCAGGATTGTTGTCTCTTGGTGAGACTGAAAACCCTAAGACCACAACCACTGATATCTGTGCTGCATAGCTTGTCTGAGCTCTCCATGGTGGATTCCAGGTTCGGTCCTGTGACATGAGGATCACTCCTATCCTACCAGTGTCCTGCTGTTGTTGCCACACCCACTGATCATGTCCAAAACACGCACGCACCTACATTCCCCAAACTGCCATTAGAGGGCTCAACATTTCCCACTACTTTACCAAATTATGATCCAAATTCTCAAGAGTTCCTCCATTTTGACAGCTTAACTGTCACACCTCAGATAGCAGCTGAGAAGGAGGCGCAGACACGTGAACAGTCTGATTGTCCATTATGGAAAGCCTAGAGTGACAGCCAGTCAGTTCTGTGAGGTATGTCATGTACGAGGGGAGTCTTCTGGTTTAGGCCCCGGCAATGAGGATACTTAAAGGAATACGTCAAACTCCCACTATAAAAAGGGGGCTTGATCGTGAGTCAAATGTGATGGAGCAATACTCTATTACAATAGTCATACACCCTGATGCGCCTCACCTCGGGGCTAGCCCTGGTGCAAGAGTGTATGACACAAAGGCTGTATCTTGTTTTGGGCTGAAATTAAATGCCCTAGCATCGGGGCAGGGCATATCCAAATGGATGAATGGTCAGGCAAAACTGAAACACAAACATAAATTTCATTGGCAGGTTCAAGGCCAATTGGCAGTAACTGGACTGAGTTGGTGTAACTTCATCACAGACACTGAGGAGGACCTAACAGTTGAACGAGTCTGGAGTGATGATGACATTACATTACATTACATTACACTTAGCTGACGCTCTTATCCAGAGCGACTTACAGAGATTTACAGGGTACATACATGAAAATGCACCTCCAGCACAATGCTACATGGTAGCTGACATTCCTGTCTTCCTGTACCTCTTAAATGTAAAATATGTGTTTTTCATTAAGTTTGACTACTGTTTAAATATTTAAATGCTGTTTTCTTTACATTAGTTTTTCATTAACTTTCTGGATCGATATCTAAACCTGTGTAAAACCTACCTACACCAAACTTTACAGTTTTACATTCAGCAGTTTTCTGAAGACATTTATGGAGATATTTATTTTTTTTTATACTATGGACAGTAAATGTAGATTTCCTAGGTAATGAAAGCAGATATCCTGAAATCCCTCTGTAAATTATTTTTCATCTTATGTGTTAACAAAATGAAAAGAATTTATCACCTGATTTTTTTTTTTATAGATTCAGATTCCCATGTAGTGCCTTTCCTTAATTTTGTTACTTATTCTTTATACCTAATGTGAATAAAAAATGTAATGTTGTTAAACTTAGATCTCTAATAGATATGTGTGTAAGATTAATTCTTACCTGCATATTTAGGAGATGACTAAATGTTTAAATGATTGTAATGAATTCCAACAAATTTTTGTGTTTATCAAATGATTTTTACTAAATGTTGTATTGTCATTTACCAATATTTACAAATAGTAAAACTGTTACAGCTCAAGTGACTCTTTTTCTATGTACACAATCCATTGGATACAGTATAATACAAATACAATAAAACAGTATTGGGCCAATATATACAGTGGATTAGGGTGATATGTTAAAAATTTCAAATGGGCAATCGTTGGCCCATCAACCGGCGATTGCCGATATGTTCTGCAACTAGCTATGTGTGACCATTCATTAACTAAATAAAATGACCAAGATATCGTTAAAAAAAAATCACCAAAAATTAAAACAAACATGAAGGACTAAGCATATCAGCAACTGTCAATATATTTGGCCAATCACCCAAGCCTACAGTTGATACAGTGAAAAACAACAGAACTTATCAAACATGAAAAATTATTATACAAAAACAAGTTTGTGTAATTCTGCCATCATAAGAGGACAAACAATGATCTATACAACAGGGATATAGCCTTTCATATCAAGTGGTCCCTGGAAGTTTGTCATCACGCAGCAGTTGGTCCACAGCTGGTTGACTGTCCCTGACAAAGTTAGAGGAAGAGTGTGTTGCCAGATTTGATACTCTTTCACTCTGGGGATGGCACTTTCCACAAGGCTTCGCAGGCGGGCAATTGCTTGAGTCTTTAGAGCATCCTCCTTGCTGAGCTGTGCTGTGGTTAGGATTGAAAAAATGAATTCCTTATATTTTGGGCAATTTTCTGCACATTTTAACAATGCTAACCCTTAATAATGCCAGTGACAATTTTCAATTAATATTATGATTTTGTTTTATGCTTACCTGTCATTTTGAATGGTGGAATAATCAGTGTGGCCCCACGGTCAGCTAGCAGCTTCTCAATGGTGAACCCCTTGTCAGCCATACAGCCATCTCCCGGCTCCAGCAAGTTCAGCACTCCGCTACGTTGAGTCAGCTCTCGGCCTGAGATTGAGCCTGTGCACAAAGGTCATAGCACTGCATGGCGCAACCCCAATCAAACCCTTAAAGCTTGTGGTGTTTTTGTATGACGAGAACACCTCTGATTGGAGGGTAAGGGATGAAGAATTCTGGCATCGCACCTCAGTGCAGTCGATGATTACTCTCACCTCTGGACAGTATTGTGTAAATTTGATTGCCATCGTCTCTTGCACTTGCTGTCTACTCATCCAGATAGGTAGGGAACCAAGGAGCAGGTGGAGGTAGTTGGCCCATGTAATCACAATGCGGGAGACAGTGGACACACTGATTTCAAACATGTCAGCCAGCACCTTCTCTTGCAGGCCAGCAGCGACACGACAGGAGTAGAGGGAGAACTCATCGATCAGCTGCAGTCTGCGTGATGGACTTGGTGATAAGGGTCCAGACACATGTCCTTTTTTTTGGGCTTTTGTCCAATAAATTAACATGGAGGCAGATGGCTGAAAAACCTCAAGATTCAAGATTCAAGATGCTTTATTGTCAAGACTGCAATGTACAAGACATACACAGAATTGAAATTACGTTTCTCTCTGTCCAAACGTAAAGATGTAAACATATGTAAAATAAAATAAAATAAAATAAATAAAATGAAATAAAAATATTTAAAAAATAAAAATATACAAATAAAAATAAAAATATATACATACATGCAATATATATATACAATATATACAAGCAGTCTTTTTGACACTGTAAAGTGGTTGGTGCCTTTTGGGGAGGGGGTCAGCAGTGTCCAGAGCAGTCTTTTTGACACTGTAAAGTGGCTGGTGCCTTTTGGGGAGGGGGTCAGCAGTGTCCAGAGTTTGTGGGGGCAGCTGGCGGAGAAAGAAGGGGGGGCAGTACTGGGAGGGAGTTCAGCATCCTGATGGCCTGGTGCATGAAGCTGTCTCTCAGTCTGCTGGTTCTCGCCCGGAAGCTCCTCATTCTCTTCCCGGAAGGCAGGAGGCTGAAGAAGTGGTGGTTGGGGTGGGTGGGGTCGCCCGCAATGCTGATTGCTTTGCGGGCCAGGCGTGTGCTGTAAATGTCCTGGAGGGAGGGGAGGGGGGCACCGATGATCCTCTCAGCTGCTCTCACTATGCGCTGCAGGGTCTTCTTGCAGGATGCAGTGCAGCTGCCGTACCACACAGTGATGCAGCTGGTCAGGATGCTCTCGGTGGTGCCGCGGTAAAAAGTCTGTAGGATGGGGACTGGAGCTCTGGCTCTTCTCAGTCTGCGGAGGAAATAGAGGCGCTGCTGGGCTTTCCTGGTCAGTAATGCTGTGTTGCTGCTCCAGGAGAGGTCCTCAGTGATGAGCACACCCAGGAACCTGGTGCTGCTCACTCTCTCCACTGCAGCACCGTTGATGGTTAGTGGGTGGTGCTGGGAGGGGGCTCTCCGGAAGTCGACAACAATCTCCTTCGTCTTCTCCACATTCAGAGAGAGATTGTTGTCTCTGCACCACTTGGCCAGTCGGCTCACCTCATCCCTGTAATTTGGGGGTCCAGGGAGGGAGGAAGGATGGATTGATGTGCTGCATGACTAACCGCTCGAAGCACTTCATGATGATGGGGGTCAGTGCCACGGGGCGGTAGTCGTTGAAGCAGGAGGGAGAAGCCTTCTTTGGAACCGGGATGATGGTGGTGTACTTGAAGCAGGTGGGGACAACCGCTTGGCTCAGGGAGGTGTTGAAGATGTCTGTGAGGACATCTGTGAGCTCCTCTGCACAGTCCTTCAGCACACGACCAGGAATGTTGTCAGGTCCTGCAGCTTTGCGAGCGTTGATCCTGGAGAGGGATCTCATCACGTTTGCCGGAGACAGGGACAGCACCTGGTCATCTGGAGGGGGTGTTGTCTTCAGTGCAGGGGTGCTGTTGTCAGCTTCAAACCGTCCAAAGAAGTGGTTCAGATCGTTCAGCAGAGTGATGTCACTGTCACAGGTCTGTGGTCGAGGTTTGTAGTCCGTGATGGTCTGTAACCCCTGCCACAGGCTCCTTGTGTCTCTGCTGTCGGTGAAGTGGTGGGTTATCCTGTTGCTGTACTGCCTCTTTGCAAGTCTGATGCCACGGGACAGGTTGGCTCTAGCTGATCTCAGACCAGCCTCATCACCTGCTCTGAAAGCAGCGTTCCGGGCTCTCAGTAACCGATGGACTTCCCCCGTCAGCCATGGTTTCTGGTTGGACCGTACCGTGACGGTCTTGGTGTCTGTGACATCATCAGTGCATTTGCTGATGTAGGCAGTAACAGTGTCTGAATACTCCTGGATGTTGATCTGGTGGTTGTAGGTGGCTGCCTGCTTAAACATGTCCCAGTCTGTAGTGTTAAAGCAGTTCTGGAGTGCTGAGGAGGCACCCTGTGGCCACACCCGTACCTGCCTCTGAACCGGTCTGGTGACTTTGACCTTAGGCCTGTATGCTGGCATTAGCATAACAGTGATGTGGTCTGAAGCGCCGAGATGGGGGAGGGGTGGGGCCTTGTATGCTCCTCTCAGTGGTGTGTATACTTGGTCCAATGTGTTGTTTCCCCGAGTAGCAAAATCAATGTGTTGGTACACATTAGGAAACACTGTTTTGAGATTTGCACGATTGAAATCTCCAGCCACGATGAGAAGTCCCTCTGGATGGGCAGTCTGCTGTTCACTGATGGAGCTGTACAGTTCACTCAGTGCCTTGTCTCTATCGTCGTTGTTACAGCTGGGAGGGATGTAGACTGCAACAAGCAGGATGGCAGAAAACTCCCTCGGTAGATAGAAAGGCCGGCACTTGATGATCATAAACTCCACAAGAGATGAACAGTGTTTGCAAACCACCACAGTGTCCTGACACCAAGCGTCCCTGATGTACACACAGACCCCGCCACCGCGGGTCTTACCTCCTTCAATGAGGGCTCTGTCTGCTCGGTAGCAAGTTAGCCGGTCGAGCTGGATGGCGGAGTCCGGTACGTTGTTGTTAAGCCATGTTTCCGTAAAAACGAAAACACAGCACTCTCTCACGGTCCGCTGGGTCGATCTCAGGAGGTGTATGTGATCCAGTTTATTGTCCAAGGAGCGTACATTGGCTAGTACGATGGATGGTAAAGCCGGCTTGTGTGGGTTAGCCGCTAGCCTGGCCCGGATCCTCTCGCAGCGCCTGCGGCGCTTCCTCTGCGGATATGCTGCAGTACTGGGGGTCGGTGCTTACTTTCAGCCTTGTCAGTTCTTTAGTCAGCTCCTTAACTTCAGCCTCTAACTGCTGTATGCGTGCAGCTGCAGTGTCTAGTGCACCTGTATGAGATGAGAGAAAATTAAATGAATCAAATCAAAATACTTTATTATTCCTTGAAATTTAAATGGATCTGTGTCAACGACAAAATAACACACACTCACAAAAATAAACGTTGTGGCCTAAGCGAGTTGACGCTCTCATGTAAACTGACTCTCGCCTCAAAATGTCCCCCCCAACTATTCCACTCAAAACGAGGAGACACGGCTCCGACTTTCAAACGTTTTCGTACAGCAATATCAGCCGTGCCTAGCCTGCTAGCAGTGCCTGCAGTGTAGTCATCTTCGCCGAAGTGATGGCTACATACGAAACGTATGCCTCGCATAATGTTAAAACTTGGCCCTTCATCCCGGCGAATAGCTCTCACCCATTTCTTCCTTAAACCGTTTTCACTCGGGAATGAGTGAAAACTAAATTACGGTTGTCTTTGTTTGTTTGATTTGCAAAGGGCCACCGAGCAGTGACACCGTGAAGTTGCTTCCGCCATTGTTGTTGTGAACTAACAGGAAGTGCGTATACACAACAATCATTACTTCCGCCCAATAAACCTGGAAGTGTGATAATCCCCTGTTTTTTAATATGCTTTGCTATGCAGTTAAATTTATGGGGGTGACGACGAGTCGGTGCGTGACCAAGCTCTTTCGGGAGAAGAAGCAGACGTCGGAATAAAAACGGAGAGTAAAAGTTGGTTTGAACAGAGTGCATTGTACATTGTCATTGGAGTGTAGAAAGTAAGTAGATATCTACAGAGAGTAGATTGTGGGGGTATCGGCCGACGGCCTGTATAGGTCCGGTAGCGGTACCCTAGCGCTGCTTTCTGTAAGTGGGTGTAAAATGGAGGGAAAGGAGGTGGACGGAAACAGTTACAACAGTATGGAGATGAGTGATAAGGAATATGAGGTTGATAAAGGTGGTAGTGAATGGGAGCAAGTGGGGAGAGGAGGAAGGAGTAGAAGGGCAAGTGGGAGAAAGAGAAAGAAGGAAGATAAAGATAGTGTGGAAGGCACGGAGAGTGAGGGGCAGGGAGATGAGGCAAAGAGTGGGAAGAAGGGTTCACTTAATGTAGTGGTGAGGTTTGAGGGAGAAGGGGGAGTAAAGAAAATGGATCCACTAAAAATCACAAAAATAATCAGAGCACAAGTAGGAGAAGTTAAGTATGCTAAAGTGTTAGGTGATGGGAACTTGCTAATTGGGTGAAACACAGAAACACAAGTAGGAAAAGCTCAGAAAATGTTGAGTGTAGGAAAAATGAAGGTTACAAAAACAGTGAAAGTTGGAGAGAAAAGAAATGATGGATGTAAGGGAGTGATAAGGAGGAATACAACAGTTAAAGATGCTAAAAGAATGACAAGAGGACCTGAGAAAAAGGAATCAGAAACAGTAGTAGTAGAGTTTGATGCGAGAGCTATCCCAAGAGAACTTTATTTTGGATTTGTAAAATATAATGTGAGAGAATTTGTCCCAAAGCCAACAAGATGCTTCAAATGTCAGGAATATGGTCATATTGCTAATCAATGCAAAGGGAAAAGAAGTTGTGCCAGGTGTGGAGGGGATCATGAATATGGGAAATGTGGGACAGGGGTGAAACCAAAATGTTGTAACTGTGGAGGAGAACATAGTGTAGCATACTGGGGATGTGAGGCTCTGAAGAGAGAATTAACAGTACAACAAATAAAAGTAAATGAAAAAGTATCTTATGCTGAAGCTGCCAGGAGAGCGGGACAGGGGAAATCCAGTGGCAAGCAACAGAGTAAAGAAAAACAAGTGATGTGTGAAGTGACAAGTATTGTGCAAGAAGTTGAAAAGAAAATGATGGAGGAGAAAAAGAGGTTGGTGACATTCATAGCAGGAGTCATTAATGCGACCGCAGATGTTAAATCCAAAACAGAAAGAATACAGATCATAGTCAAAGCAGCAATACATCATCTGGATATGAGAGGGATAAGATGGGAAGAGGTAAGAGATGAATTGAGTGTTCAGGCCAGTCAAGAAACATCATGTATTGGATAATAGTATTAATGATAATCATACAGTGGAATGCAAGAAGCTTAATTGCTAATGGACAGGAGTTTAAACAATTCATCTATAGTCAGCAGGAAAAACCAGAAATATTGTGCATCCAGGAATCCTGGTTAAAACCAAATTTAGATTTCATTATTATAGGATATGTGGCAATCAGAAGAGACAGGAAAGAAGGGACAGGAGGTGGATGTATCACGTTTGTAAAAGAGGGCATTGCTTACAGGGTTATTGATATTGGAATCGAGATGGAGAGTATTACAGTAGAAGTATGGATAGGAAAGAGGAAGCTGGCAATAATAATTTTTTATAACCCATGCAGACAGTTGGACATTGTACAATTGGAAGAAATGGAAGGTAAAAGCAACGGGAACACAGTGTGGTGTGGGGATTTTAACGCGTATAATACACTATGGGGGAGTGAGAAGAATGACCGCAATGGGGAGATAGTCGAAGAACTGTTGGATGGAAAGAATCTGGTGTGTGTGAATGATGGGAGAGGGACGAGAATAGATGTAAATACTGGAAAGGAGTCAGCTTTAGATTTGACAATAGTGACCAATGCATTAGCCCCATTATGTGAATGGAATGTATACCAAAAAGGGACTATAGGAAGTGATCATTATCCTATATATAATAGAATAAATTTAACAACAGTACAGGTCATGGAGAGAGTAAGGGGAAGATGGATATTAGAAAAGGCTAATTGGGATGAATTTATGAAGGAAGGGGAGGAAAATCTATCTCAGATTAGTGATGATATGGAAGTGGAAATGATGGATAGGGAAATAAAGCAGGGGATCATATCAGCAGCAACCAACTCTATTCCTAAAAGTACAGGTAGGAAGATGAATAAGGCAGTACCATGGTGGGATGAAAAATGTAAACAAGCAGTAAAGAACAGAAACAAAGCGTTTAAATTAGTTAAAAGATACCATAACTTTCAACACCTGATCCAGTATAAGCAAGCACAGGCAGTTGTAAGGAAAACAATTAGACAAGCAAAGAGGTCGTATTGGAGGAAGTTTTGTGGATCAATTGGGAGCAACACTAAGATAGGAGAGGTTTGGGGAATGTTGAAAAAAATGGGTGGAGATAGAAAGGATTGGAGTTATCCAGTTCTAAGCTCTGGAAATAAAGTGGCTGTAACCAATAAAGAAAAGGCAGAGTTAATAGCTAAGACTTTTGTTCAAATAATTTAACAGAGGAAGGAAGACAGGGCAGGAACAAAACTAGAAGTGAAAACAGGGATGTGCTGAAAAGGAAGGATAGTAGGGGAAACGAATTAGATGTCCCATTTACCATTGGAGAAATGAAAAGAGCAATAGCCAAAACAAGAAGGAGTGCACCAGGTAAAGATCAAATATGTTATACTATGATTAAACATCTAAGTGAGGGGGGATTGGTGAAAATATTAACATTATACAATGAAGTCTGGAAAGAGGGTAAGGTCTCACGAAGTTGGAAGGAGGCGATAATAATCCCAATCAGGAAGCCTGGAAAAGATCCAAGTAAGACAATAAACTATAGACCCATAGCACTTACATCACATATAGGTAAAATAATGGAGAGAATGATCAATGACAGACTAATGTATTATATTGAAAAAAGGGGATTGGTGAGTAAATATCAAAGTGGATTTAGAAGGGGTAGGAGCACAATGGATCCAGTATTGTGTTTAGAGGATGACATCAGGAAAGCACAGGTAAATAAAGAAACGGTGGCAGCAGTATTCTTTGATGTAGAAAAAGCCTATGACATGTTGTGGAGAGAAGGTTTGATGATAAAGATGCATCAAATGGGAATTGAGGGAAACTTATTTAACTGGGTTATGGATTTTTTAAGGGAAAGAGTTATTCAGGTTAAAATAGGATCAGAGATATCAGAAAGCTATATTGTAGAGAATGGTACGCCGCAGGGGAGTTGTTGTGGAGAAATTGCTGAAGTCAAAGGTCAATGGTGAGGTCAGGAGGGAAGAAAGTGTTCAGGAGCCTCTGATGTCTTATGCTGTATTATTTATTGACGCTTGGCCAAGGAGAACTAGAGACACTCTCAAAGTACATCTGAAGTGCTTGAGTCGGTCTCGCATTCTGACGAACTTGTGATGGTGCATATACTTTAAACCCAAAGATCACACCCCAAATACTATACGCCCCAGAATTAGTAAAAGAGAATGTCTTTACTCTTGGAGGTGTTATTGTCAACACATCCTAGTCTGGAGACACAGATGTCCGCTTACGCAGATTGGAACGGCAACAACAAGCTATCTATTATAACTAGGAAGGCAGCAACAGGTCTCTTCGACCCTGGCCACCACAGTGAGATATGGTGGCACCTAGTCATAAGACAAACAGTTAATACTGTCGTGGATCACAAGGCTCACACGTGGCCTCGTGTAACCTAAAAAGAGAAAATTCCATAACAGGAGTGTTATAAGTCCTACACTATTTACAATAATGATAAATGATATATTTGATAATATACCTACAGGAATGGGAAGATCTCTGTTTGCAGATGATGGGGCATTATGGAAGAAGGGAGGCAACATAGATTATATAGTTAAGAAATTACAGGAAGGGACAGATCAAGTGGAAAAATGGGGAGCAAAATGGGGCTTTAAATTCTCTGTGGAAAAAAGCAAAGTAATGTTCTTCTCAAAAAAGAAAATCAGCGAAAATAAAAAGTTTAACTTATATGGAAAGAATTTAGAAAGAGTAAACAGCATGCGATTCTTGGGATTGATTTTTGATTCTAGAATGACATGGAAAGAACATGTGAAGGGAATAGTTAAAAAAAGTAAGGGAGTGTTAAATATTATGAGATGCTTGACTGGGCTAAATTGGGGAGCGGATTTTATGTCCTTAAAATATATATACGTAGCGCTAATAAGATCTAGAATAGACTATGGTAGTGTGGGATACGGATCAGCAGTTAAATCGGTCTTATCACAGCTAGATATTATCCAATCACGAGCAATAAGAATATGTCTCGGTGCAATGAAAACGACTCCAGTTTGTTCCCTTCAGGTGGAAGCAGCAGAAATGCCATTATGGATAAGGAGAAAGCAGCTAATAGCCAATTACTGGATACATTTAAAAGGACATGAGGAAGACCATCCAACAAAGAGAGTATTGGAGATGTGTTGGGAAAAGGGGAGAGAGCAAAAATCAAGCTTTGGTGGGTCAGTGAGGGAATAGTAGAGCAACTAAAAGTAAAGGAAATAAAAGTCAGCCCAACAGTTTTGTGGACAACAATACCTGAATGGACATTACTCGAAGCAAGAGTAGATCTAAAACTATGGGACATTAAAAGAAGAAATAAAACAGTGGACCTGGTACAAGAATTTTATAACTGTACAGATGAAAAGTATGGGGAATATATTTATTTATATACAGACGGATCAAAAGAACCAGCAACAGGAGTAACAGGTGCAGCAGTGGTGATTCCTAGTCATAATAACAAAGTATTAAAAAGAACTTCAGATCATTTAAGTGTATATGCAGTGGAGCTATGTGCAATAGTTTTGGCAATAGAATGGGTAGAGGACAGGGCAGATAGGAAGATAATCATATGTAGCGATTCAATCGCATCACTCTTGAGCATTAAAAACAGATCAGCAAAATCACATCAGGAAATATTATATGAAATACTGTTGAGGACATTCAGATTAGCACAGCAGGCAGGGCTGGATTAACATTGTCAGGGGCCCCTAGGCTACAAGCTGCTGTGCCCCCCCCCCCCCCCGTCTGCCCGTCTGCCCGTCCCCCGTCCGAGTGAGACTTTCGGGATCGGGAATTTCAGTGTCGTCGTCGGTGTGTGTGTGATTGTGTTTGAGAGACTAGTTGCTGGGGCATCCAGGAATAGGACGGAGTGACCAGAAAGGCATGGTCCCTCGCCCTCATCAGAGCTAGCCTCATCTGCTAAAGATGAGCAAGGCTCCAGTGCAGATGTACTGGCACTAGCTACAGTAGCTAGCGTGGATTCACTGGAGCTATGCTCACTTGCCAACTGGCATTCACTCGGTTTAAAAAACCCAGTTAGTTTTGGCATGTTGCTCAAGAGAGCTTGGCCTCGTTGGGCTTTTTGCCGCTGCGCTTTGCGCTTTTGGGTAGTGATGGCAGCGCGACACTGAAGCTTCGATACGTGCTTCAAACCCTGGACTACAATTCCATAGAAGCACTGCTTCGAGGCTTGCTTTGGTGCGTAAAAAAACATGTGACATATGATGTCCGAAGCAGAAACTGCTTCGTTGCCAGAATGAATCACCTGACTGGTTCGCGGTCCAATCAGGTGAATGAATGGCACTGCCTCGTCTCCGCTCTGACAGGTGACAGATCGAGACAGTTTTGAATTTGAGTGCCTTCAACACTTTATAACAATTTTTATGCACACCTGCCTCATCAGTTCCTTGTGAACGAGTGTTTTCAAAATGTGGAGAAATTGTCAGCATAAAAAGAAACCGACTCAATCCAAAAAGTGTTGAAAAAATAATGTATCTCAATAAAAATCTTTGACTGCCCCCCCATACTACATAATCACCCTCTCTTTATTTGTGAATAGGACAATCAGTGTGCGTGTGTAATTTAAAAACTTCCTGTCCACCAACTAACCTAATTTGACTGCAGCCTGGCACTTCGCCAGGAGAGGTCACCATAACTGAAGCTTCGAGTAATGAACCCATTTTCGAAACAATTGGCTCAAGTGGTTCGGTGCTTCATAAAAGCTTCATTTACCCATCACTACTTTTGGGTACCGCTTTCGTATTTTCTATCGCTCATAAGTACTGTTCAACATCAGAGTCAGACTGACACAGTGCGTGACGCCTAACGTTTATATATGGAAGGCGGATTCCCCACAACCAATCAGTGTCCGGTTATTTAAATATTCATTTTGCGTTAATGAATATGAAAGTTTTTGTTTCTTTTGACCAATTGGGGGCCCCCTGGGCGGCGAGGGCGTGATTTTGAGCTAATGAATATGATATATATTTTTTTCTTTTGACCAATCGGGGGCCCCCTCCCAGGCGAGGGGGCGTGGGGGCCCCTAGGCTTAAGCCTATGAAGCCTGTGCGATGATCCGGCCGTGACAGCAGGGGAGGGAAATAACGTTCATGTGGGTTCCAGCTCACTTAGGATTACAAGGAAATGAAATAGCAGATCAAATGGCAAAGGAGGCAGCAAAGAAAGAAGAGGTGGAATTGAAAGTTAAATGATCAAAAACAGAAGGGAAAAGTTTAATATGTAAAGAAATAATCAATCAATGGAAACAATATTGGAAAAGCCAGGAAAAGGGGAGACATTTATATAAATTACGAGAGGAAGTGGGAGAGGTGGGGTGTTGTGGAGGCAACAGAGTGGAACAGGTAACCATGAGCAGACTAAGAACAGGGCACAGTAGATTAAATAGCACACTCAACATAATAGGGAAGCATCAAACTGGGCTATGTAGCTGTGAAGAAAGAGAGACAGTGGAGCATGTGATAGTGGAATGTCATGGATATGAAAGGGAGAGAGAAGAGATGATGGCAGGGTTGCGGAGGATAGGAGCAGTGGATAAAAATTTCAAAAGTATAATAGAATGTGGGAAATGTAGCGAAGGGAGGAAAATTGTTATGAGATATCTGGTTTTAACTGGGTTAATAAAAAGAATATAAAAAAAAGGGAAAAGAAAAAAGTAAAGGAAAGTCCAGAAGATGGCGGTATATGCAACCATATGGTTGCCGACTGCCGTAAAACACCAAAGAAGAAGAAGAAGAAGTTTTCATATTAAGAAATAATAGTAGGCTACCAACTAGTTTAAGGATAGTGCCGTCGGTATCGTAACGCACGCGCCCAGGGCTTAATTCCATCACTGCTGACTACAACTCTGCTGCTGTTTTCTTGTCGGAGTGAGACCTCTTTGACAGCTGCGTCCTGTTCGGTCTCTGGGAGCAGCAGCAGAGTGAGCCCTCCTCATTGTTCCCGGCTCTCTGCCGGTCGGCTGCCACGTCATCAGACGCTCCGTCACCACCAACATCAGACATGGCGGCGTCCGTCCGGGAGAAGCAGACAGGTTAGTCAGACAGACTTTTCCTCCGGTAACGGGCGTCCTCACCGGCAGACAGCGCCGGTACCGGGCCGCAGGCGGTTTAAACACCCGGAGTCTGACGGCAGAGACTCACCCAGGACTGTCACGCCTCTGACCGGCTAACTAAACTCTCCGTCCCGTCGGTTGAGCCGATTAACTGACGTTTCAGTTTTACCACACACACAGGAACTCTTCACACTTTCCACCTCACACAGGTTAACTAACTAACTAACTAACTAACTAACTAACTAACTAACTAACTAACTACACTGTTAACCAGTTAACTGGACACGTAAGCAGCTGCTCAGCTAACACCACTGCTAGCTTTGTAATGCTAACGTTAGCCAGCTAGATGCAGCTAGCCTGGTGATGTCGACGAATGAGTCAAATAAATATGGAAATATGAAAAGTGAAGTGTCTTCGAGTCTCTCATAGAAACCGAATCACCCCCCTGTCGTACTGGGAAACGTCTCTTTGTGCTGTGTGAGCTGTTTATCTAATAACTAGTGTGACAGCAGACACAGAGTTACAGTCTAATACAAAGTCCTGATCCACCAACACTGTCACCTGACACTGTGCTCGATCAAAGAGGCTGTGTCATTGATTGATTACCTATGATTACATATCAATCACTAGCATATGAAAGAGCTCCAGGTGTCTTCTCTCTGCTGCTTCTGCTCTATTCAAACTAGACTTTGTGTGTAGGAGGTGCAGGACCTGTGTCAGAGGATGTGTGTGTGTCAGACTTCTCGAGCCGCCAGAGATCAGCCTCAGAAAATGATCTGATGATCTGGTGGCCACTTTACCGTTCAGTGTTACAGTGACTAAATCTGTTCTGCGACTCCGTCAGGAGGTCAGGCAGTGGATGTGAGCCTCGATGATCAGCTTTATTTTCACCAGCAAGGGATCAACAGAGTCGACCATATGTCATATCAATGTTATTATTGTCACATTACATCTTTTATTGCATTAGTATTATAACTATAGACCAATCTGCCTCTTCAATGTAGCACAGAAACCAAAATGTGAAATGAATCCTGTGTGTGTGTGTGTGTGTGTGTGTGTGTGTGTGTGCGCGCGCGCAGTTGCTCTGAAGCGAATGCTGAACTTCAACGCTCCTCCTCTGAAGAACACAGCAGCCGAGCCAGTATGGAAGGTAACACACTGCAACAACACACACATAGGCACACACACAGTATTTGTGATGATAATGAATATTTTTATATATATATATATATATATATATATATACCTTTTATTTTATTGGCACCTTTCTGTCCACACAAACTTTAAAACGCTCTCTGTCTGTAGAGGTCAGATGAAGAAAAATATGATTTACGTTGGTTTAACAGGCTGTGATAAACTATATGTAATATTGGGAATGTCGCTGCACCATGGCAACCAAATATGTCAGCTGTGGCTCAACTTGTGGGTTTTTAGTTTTACTGGATCATGTATCTTTTGCTTCAACTGTGTGTGTGTGTGTGTGTGTGTGTGTGTGTGTGTGTGTGTGTGTGTGTGTGTGTGTGTGTGTGTGTGTAGGTGCTGATATACGATCGGTTTGGGCAAGACATCATCTCCCCTCTGCTATCTGTCAAAGAGCTCAGAGACATGGGCATCACTCTGCACCTGTAAGAGACACACTTCTCCACTCCGTAGACTCAAAGATCCAGTGTGTCTGAATTACAGGGCTCTATTCACAGAATATAATATTAATAACTGTATCTTCATCGGGTGTTTAATCAGATGAAAAAAAGACTAGTTCTGTTTTAGACTTTTATATCTACAGACGCTGCAGGTCCTCTTCCGCCATGTTTCCACGGTAGCCCAAAACTCAATCTAGATAGAGAAGGTGTTTTTTGCATGTTTTCATGGAGGCCGTAGGTTCTCATTCACTCTAGGAATGCTGAGGTGAGCGGGACTGCAATTGGCAACTACACCTCTCAGTAGCACTAAATCTGACACACTGGACCTTTTAAAGTACAGCCGTGAGGTGCTTGTACTCGCGTCTCAAAGGCAAATATTGTACTCATTACTTCACTACGATTCTTTAATAACCGTAGTTACATATAAATACAAAATCTAATCCACAAACATAAAGATGGAACCTCGTTAATATAGTATCAAATAAGCTCCACCATTTACTGTGTGTGTGTGTGTGTGTGTGTGTGTGTGTGTGTGTGTGTGTGTGTGTGTGTGTGTGTGTGTGTGTGTGTGTGTGTGTGTGTGTTTTGTAGGCTGCTTCACTCAGACAGAGATCCCATCCCTGATGTTCCAGCCATCTACTTCGTCATGCCCACAGAGGAGAACGTCGACAGGATATGCCAGGTACATAGAGAGCAAGTGATTGTTATCGTGGTGTTTAGTCTGTTAATATTCTCATAGTTAGCTTGTTAGCATGCTTCTGCTGTAATCATCTTGGTGTGTGTGTGTGTGTAGGACCTGAGGAATCAGCTGTACGAGTCGTACTTTCTGAACTTCATCTCTGCCATCAGCAGAAGTAAACTGGAGGACATCGCCAGCTCTGCTCTGGCTGCTAACGCCGTCACCCAAGTCACCAAGGTTACCATAGTTACGCTCTCATAGATTGACGAGTGTGAGATCATACAGTGACGTTCTGTCTAAGAGATTATTGATTATTCTGTTATATGAATTGTAAGCAGCCCTTGGATCCCCACAGAGAGTCTCGACTGATGCTTAAGGTGTTCTTTATTTTAGTTTCAGCAGAATCAGGTTCACCATAGCACCGTGAAAACTGTGTGTCAGGGTATACAAACATAAAAACAAGTCACCATACAGTCTTCACAGTACAAACATAATTTTGCATCAATATTAAAACAAGCGTTCATTCAATCAAAGTATTGCATACATAATAATACAAACTCACATTACAAAGATACAATATTTCAAATAGACAAAATAACCAAACAAACATACCTCACTGCGCTCACCAAGGATGCTTAAATGTTCATGATGTTTTCTTCTGTTTAAACAGGCGTCACGGTCCCTTTTTGTGCAAATTAAGTAAAAGTTTAAGCTGGAGCCTGGAGAACAAACTTTTTGTGGCTCAGGCTCAAACAAAGCAGCTTCCTGATTACCAACACCTGTGGGTTTACCTTTACCTGTCTCCCTCTTCTGGAGCTACGGTGTCACTCAAGGACAAAATCCATTCAACACCCATACCCATCCAAGTCCATACAACAACATAGCAATTATTTTAAGCACACATAAAATAGAAGCATTATTTAATAATTTCAAATTTGATTTTTCTTAAGACATAATATGAACAAGACAAATTTAAATAGTTTTACTCAAACAAAACAAAACACATACAAAAGACTAGTGTGGTCCTTTACATGAATGTTTAGTTTATAATTAGAGAAATATGTGATTCATAACATCTGACTCATACACACACATACACTGTCTTTCTGTCTGTCTGTCTCAGGTGTATGATCAGTATCTGAACTTCATCACTCTGGAAGACGACATGTTCGTCCTCTGCCATCAAAACAAGGAGCTCATCTCGTACCACGGTAACACACACACACACACACACACACACACTGTGTTGATACCATTAGCAGGAGCAGTGTAAAAATACTCAGATACTAAAGTAAAAGTATGTAATCTGCTAAATGTACTTCAAGTTTTCAATGAAACAGGAAGTAGAGTTCTGTTTACTTCCTCATTTTGTGGTGTTTCCTGTGAACACGGTCATATAGGAATGGCAGTGCCGATGATTTATATGGTGTGTTTTTGTAGCCAAAACACTTTAGATCCTTCTTCCTGTGACCCTCTGTTCAGCAGGCAGCAGTCTCACCCACTCACACACACCCACTACAGCTCTGGCTGACGTGCCCCCTAAACTTTGATGATTTGATGAATTTAGTCTGTGTGTCTCACCTGCAGCCATCAACAGAGCAGACATCCAGGACACAGACATGGAGGCCATCATGGACACCATCGTGGACAGTCTCTTCTGTTTCTTCGTCACTCTGGGTGAGTTTGTGTGATCATGTGAGCAACTGATTAATTATAGATTGCAGACCTGCTGACACCAGAAACACTAGTCGGTTACACTAACTAGACAGTGTGGGTTTTTTAAATTAACCTGTAGTCCTAAATCCTGACCTCACAACAAATCAGTCTGAGATTAAACTGTCAGAAGAAAGTGTCATGTAATGGAGAAAATATTGAGAGTTTCTCATCAGCCTCGCTGAATCTGCTCACTGACAGGTGACGTTTAGGTAGCTAATGTAGTGTTAGCTCGCATGCTCTCTGAGAGCTGCGTTTATCCAGCAGACGGTAATCTGTCTTTCTCTAACATGAATAAATAACATGAATCTTCGCACTCTTTGTTGTCCGACAGGAAGATTTTGTCCACGTTTTTCATGTTTACTGACATTTAAAGGTCCAGTGTGTAATATTTAGGAGGACCTATTTGCAGAACTATAGTATAATATCCATAACTGTGTTTTCATTAGTGTTTAATCAGCTGAAAAATAAAGTGATTGAGTCCGCCATGTGTCTGCAGTAATAGATAAACTAAACGCTGGCTGTAGATGTAACAAACGGCCCCATGTCAGATCTCTAGAACAGGACAAACCTCATGATACCGGATTCACTGAGTAACTTGTGAACCCTGGTTGTGTGTATGTGTTCATGAGCACAGTTTATTTCTTTACTGGCAATTTTGTTCAGTTTAGTTTTGTTTTTACTTTTTAGATGAGTCGTCTCATCTATGTTTAAACTTTAGTTTGATCAACTGCGATATGAGTGGCCAGGATCAGCTTCACTTCATCCTGACAGGATTTCATTATTTTGTGCCAAAATGTAAATGTAAAAATGACTGTCACTACAATAACAAATCAAATAGCCCCTCAGGCTGTTCTCTGGTTTTATTTTTTTTTTTTAATGTCATTTCACTTTTCATCTGGAAAAAAAAGGGGAAAAGTTGGAGGAGATTCAGAGTTCATTGCTGCATTAACAGACTTAAATTTGGAACTTTGCAGCATTTTTGCATTTTTTTAAAATCCAGATGTTGCCTGTTGGCAGTTTAGCTATCAAATTGTGACATATTGAATCGCAGCTCCCAACAGATTTTGCCTGTCTTGTCAAAGCCTTTGGGAATTGAACCAAGGAGGACCACTTCTGGGCCTTTGAGGATATCTTCTCGTCTCATCTTCAGACGTGACGAAAGGAAGAAATTAGCATTGCTTCTATTTTGTGGCCCATATTGTCTCCAGCATCTGTCCTCGGCTTCTGTTTTAAAAAATGGATAAAGCTCCTTATGAACGCATTCCAGGAAGACCCTTATCTTAGCTTTCCTGTCAGCAAAACCAGACACAACCAGTTTTGATCAAGCGTATCTAAGGACACCCTGGAACAGTATGAACCTTCTTTCACATTAAAGGTTGCAATGAGTCAATCAACAGATGATTTACCGATGATTCAGGAAGAAACCAACATAAACCAGCTGTATTTGTTTAAAAAAAGTTATTTATTTCATGGAATTTTAATTAATTATACAACAAAAAAGGTGAAACAACGGGCAAGCGGATGCCGCTCTTTCATCAGAGTCTGAACTACCAAACGAAACCAAAAGACAAAAGAGAAACTTTTATCTAATTATTAAGAAATGAGTGCTTCTATCAGAAATATTGAGTGCAAAATCAGTGGATCAACCTAATTTAGTCCAGTCCCCAGACTGCAAACAAAATACCTCTAATACCTCACCATCAATTCGCAAGTACAACAGAGGCGTGCTCAACACCAAAACACACTGCCATGACTGTCAGGCACTTCTAGGTAGGTAGTCCAGGTCTCTAGGAAGCTAGGACCATTTAGATGCATGCAACCAACACAACTAGATTTGCATACACAATAAAAAACTACAAGCAAAGGTTATACACTAGAACGTCGGCGGCAGCCATACCGCCAATATACACAACAAGTACAAACTTTAAGTACTTACCTTACTTTTTGTGAGTAAAAAATTTACACATAAAATTTCTTTTAAGTCTGGAACAGTTTCATGTGTCTCACTATGGTTCTGTTGCCGGCCACTAGATGGAAATGTTCACTTAAATTTCCAAAAATTTCTGTCACCCTGAATGAAAAGGACGCTGCTTCAGCAGCATCAAACTGATTTTGACTGACTCAAAATGATTCATTTAAAATGTTTAAACTATGTTGTTTTTTTATTTTATTAAATTACGATGTGAGATTTGATATTCTGAAATGCTCAACAGGATGAGATTTTAAAACGGTTGTTGTTGATCAGGTGCGGTGCCGATCATTCGCTGTCCCCGTGGAAACGCAGCAGAAATGGTCGCCGTGGTGAGTTCACGCAACAACAAAACATCAGCCTTCATAATTCAGTCGAAAAATAAAAACGTTGATTCTCTTTAAAAGTAAACTCTCCAGCTATGGTACAAGCCGAAATATTTGTAACACACTTTTAACACTGCTCAGATTCAGCTATATTCATCTGTAAATAAAATACAATTTTCGGGCAGTTTTAATTTGGAAATGTAATAACTCATCTGCTGCTCTCTTTATTTGAGGTTTGGGTGATATGAATGTACATATTGTGAGATCAGATACCCTTTCTACCCTTTCTCTTTAAAGGTTATATATACTCATATATATCATCTGAGACCAAAACAACTGGGCACTACAGCCAACCAGACACCATTGACAAAACGTCGGGTTACTTAACGTAATCCCTGGTTCTTTGATAACAGAGTGAGGTGTTTCACTATGGGAATCGGCGAGACCATTACGGAAGCTCCAATGACACAACGTCTGTCTCTGACAGACAGGTCGACGTGTAGGGGAGGCCCCGCCCCCTCTATATACCACGGTCGACCGCCCCGTCCGGGCCATTCTTATCGGTTTCTTCCCTCATATATGCAAGGAGGGAATTGTTGGTGAAACACCTCACTCTGTTATCAAAGAACCAGGGATTACGTTAAGTAACCCGACGTTCTTTTTCTAACTTCGCTCGGTGTTTCACTATGGGAGATATAGACCACTCCCGGAATGCATAATCTCCCGAAGTCATCTGGCTCCTGACTGGGATGACATCAACCAGTTTCTGAAGCACCAGACTCGAGCACTGCGTGAGCTAGGGATGGACCTGAGACATCCAGCCTATAGAATCTCACGAAAGTGTGCGGAGAAGCCCAACTTGCCGCCGCACAAATGTCCTCCACCCTAACTCCTTTAAACAGAGCCCATTACGTAGCCATGCTCCTGGTGGAGTGAGCTTTCAAACCTGCAGGGGGCTGCTGGCCCCTGCACCTGTAAGCTAGCCCTATAGCATCCACAATCCAATGTGACAGTCTCTGTCGGGATAGTGGCTTCCCCTTGTGGGGCGTGGCCCAAGACAAAAACAGCTGATCGGTTCTCCGAAAGCTGGCTGTCCTGTTTACATACACACTTAATGCATGCACAGGGCACAGTGTGTTCAATCTGCTCTCCTCCGCTGACCCAAACGGCGGAGGATGAAAAGCCTTCAATTCCACTGTGGGGCATCTGTAAGCAGATTCCACCACTTTAGGTATGAACGCCGGATTCGGCCGTAAACACACCTTAGACAAGCCCGGCGCAAACTGCAAGCAAGCCGGGCGGATTGACAGCGCATGTAAATCACTCACTCGCTTCGCAGTAGTCAAAGCGAGGAGGAAAGCGGTCTTAAGTGACAAAAACTTCAGACCCACCACCTCCAAAGGTTCAAATGGGTGTTGTGAGAGAGCGTCTAACACAACCGCCAAGTCCCATAATGGCACCATAGGCCTGGAAACTGGCAGTTTCCGGCGCACTCCGTTCATAAAGCGGCATACCAACGGATGCTGGCCCACCGGCTTATCCCCCAAGCCTATGTGGCATGCTGAAATAGCGGCCAGATACACCTTGATACCCTTTTCCAGCAGGTCTTGGAGAAAACAGAGAATGTCTTTCACTGAGCACTGAAATGAGACAATACGTCTGGCCTCACACCACTCCTCAAACACTCGCCACTTACAACTGTATAATGAGCGAGTGGATGAAGCCCTTGCACACTGAATAGTGTCGATCACGTTCTGAGGCAATCCAGCAGTGCCCAAATTTAACCTCTCACGGGCCAGGCCCACAGAGCCACCTGCTCTGGATGGGGATGGTAAATCTCCCCCCCCTGCCTGAGACAAGAGGTCCCTGCGCAGCGGCAGGGGCCAAGGTTGGCCTGATAGTAACTGAACTATCTCCGCTATCTAGTGTTTGGCCGGCCACCGTGGGGCTATCAAAATCAGCGACAGGCCCTGAGCTCTCACTCGGGTCAGTGTGGGGGAGATCAGACTGAGAGGAGGAAATGCGTACAGCAAGACGTTTGGCCATGGGTGCGCCAGCGCATCCACACCTAACGGCGCATCCTCCTCCGTTAATGAGAAATACAGCTGACAATGGGCGTTTTCTTGACATGAGATCTGCGCCCCTGTTTAGTATTCCCGCTACGTGCGTCGCCTGCAGCGACCCGAGCCGAGAGACGCTCCACAGAATTATTTTCTGTGCCAGTTTGTGAAGCCGTGAAGAGCGCGTGCCTCCCTGACGGTTCACGTATGCCACCACCGTGGAGTTGTCGGACTTCACCAGCACATGCGGTGAGGGAGAAAATGTTTCAAGGCCAGAAACACTGCCATCAACTCGAGATAGTTTATATGCGCCTGAGCCAGCTCCGCTGACCAGGTGCCATTCACTGCTCTGCCCTTGAATGTCGCCCCCCAACCTGTCATGGACGCGTCCGTTGTTATGACAACCCTTGACGCCACCGTCCCCAGGCTGACACCCTGAGAGAAAATCGCCGGATTTCTCCACTGGTGGAGAGCTGCTGTGCACTCTGGCGAAACTGTCACCGAGCGAGAGAGGTGACGGCAGGGACTAGAGTTGTCACGATACTAAAATGAGTAACCACGATACTATACCAGACAAAGTATCGCGGTTCCGGGTATTACCGCGATACTGCAGCCTTTTTTTTATTATTATTATCTTTATAAACTGCAATGTATTTGTACAAGTTAGTTTGAAACAACAACGTTTGTTTTTAAGCAAAATTAGTGTTGCCACTGACAAAGACGCCACGGCAGACTCGCTGCTCGGGCCCGGTGCTTCTGCCATGGTGAGTGTGTTGTCTCGTGTCTGGGCGAGACAGAACTTTAGCTTGTTGTTTGTTTTGAAGCGAGTTTCTATCGAAGCGGAGCTATCTTTATGGAGTTCATGCTTGCCGGCAGAAACACGCGAACAGCCAATCAGCTAACAGACGGGCGGACCCAGCGTGCAACAGCCTATCATATCGCTGGACGTCACCAGTAACAGGCAAACAGCCAATCATTCAGCAGCTGTGTAGTTCGGTTGCAGCACATGCCATGTTTTTTTACGAGTGAGTAGCATGCAGTGAGAAGCCGGGAGGAGAGCAGAGGCGGCCGCTATGTAGCAGGAACTGGCACCGGTAATATAGTAATCCTTGGTAGTACCGTCGTGTAAAATTTCTAGTATAGTAGCGACGGTTATGATTTGGCACTGCGGGGTACCGTGTATACCGTGCGTATCGTGCAACTCTAGCGGGGACACAGTCTTAACGATGCCACCCATCTCTGCACATCCCTCATCAGCAGGAGGCCCAGCCTCACTACTGAAAATGACAGAAGCCATTAGCCCCAGCAGCCGTAGACACAGTCTGAACTGCACCGCTGTCCCTGGTTGAAACCGGGCCAGACAGAGTCTATACTGACACCCAGATAGGAGATGCATAGTGCGGGAAGCACACGGCTTTTGGTCCAGTTTATTCTGAAACCCAGGCCGCTGAGGTGAGACGTCACAGTCTCCACATCCCTGAGTGCCTGCTCCCGTGAATGAGAGCATATCAGATAATCGTCTATGTACGAAAATATCCTGATACCTCTGCTCCTTAACAGAGACAGTGCTGCTTCCACACATTTGCTGAAAACGCGTGGAGCCAGCGAGAGACCAAACGGGAGCACTCGGTATTCGTAGGCTATGCCCCGGTGAGCAAACCTGAGGAATTTCCTGTGTGCAGGAAAAATCTCGATGTGAAAATATGCATCTGCCAGATCGATTGTGGCAAACCAGTCGCCGGGACGGATAGACTGACACAACACTTTTATTGTTAACATTCTGAACGTGTATTTTCTCAGATCACTGACTGTAACACACGCAGATCCAGAATGGGACGCAGTGATCCCCCTTTCTTTGGGATGAGGAAGTAACGGGACTAAAACCCCTGCTGACTCTCCTTGATCGGGACCACTCTGATTGTTCTTTTGATTAAAAGAGAATCGATTTCGTCCTGTAACACCCGTGCAGCTTCCCCCTCTGCTACTGACATCAAAACACCGTTGAATCTCGGTGGTTTCGTAGCAAACTGAAGCCTGTATCCCCGGGAAACAGACATGACCCATGTGTTTACTGCGCATGCGTGCCAGTTCTCCACCTGAACCGCCAGAGGCCCTCTCTCCAGAGGGGCGATGGCGCCCACCGGTGGCCGGGAGGAGGTGTGACCCTCCCTCCCTGGGCTGCACGGTGTTTGATTCAGTATTTTTTGTATGAGACACACCGCCCTCGGCTCTTGGCCTGGCTGCGGGGCTGTCACTTTTATTTCTTTGAACATGGGAACATGAAAATGAGTGTTTGGTGACACCCAGGGGGACAGCTCTTGGCTGTAGTGAACAACAGGTGCTTGGCGACACTTGTTCGAACATGACAGGCTGCTGGCTCCAAAAACCCAAACCGGAGCCGCTGCTCTGAACTCCTCTCTTCTCCTCTTTGCCGGAGGAGGAACAGGAGATGAGGGGCATGGTGCGTCAGGCAGACCGCTTCTTCCCCTCCCTCTGGGGTTGGGCAGAGTTGCGTTTCGCCGCCGCCACTGCGGCGAAAGAGTGCTTGCCCCAGGGCTTGTTATTGCCCGCTCTCGGCTGCTGGTCGCCGCGACCGGCACCCGGTCTGTGACCCGGTCTCGCGTCCCCCTGTCGGTGGGGGCCGCGGGGTCTGTTTTCGAGGCAAACACAGCTCGAATGCCTCACCCTCCTGCCTTCTCTGTGTGCTGGTTTCACGCATTTTCTCCAGAGCTGGGCCGAAGAGACCCTTGGTGGGGTCGTACGCGGCGTCCATGACCTCCGCTTTTTGAGTGTCACCCAGCCCTGACAGGGAGAGCCACAGAGCTCTTTCTCCCGCGACTGCCAGGCCCATGACGCGCCCGCAGCCCTGCACAGCTCTGCGTGAGGAGCACAGGAGGAGGTCGTTCACCACACAGATTTCGTCCCACAGCGTTGGGTTCGGGACCCCCGAATCCAACTGGCGGCCCATCTCCTCCAAAATCTCCGCTTAATAAGCCGACAACAGCGTGACGGCGTTTAGCGAGCAGACCGACTGCGCAGCATATTTGTACATACGCCGATACAAACCTGCTGCTGTACGCTCCGTTTTACCGGGCAGGGAGATGTGCAAAGACACTGAGATGGATCGGCGGCTCGGATGAAGGTGGTAGGCCAGTGAAGGCTCCACAGCCGGGGGTTCGGCCAGCCCCAGCTCCGCCATGCCATGCACTTCCAGCTTGGAGTAGCCCTGTGTGGTTACCTTGCTCTTGAACGGGCTCGACCAAAACCGACTCATCTCAGTCATGCAGGCCGGGACCGCCGGGAGCAGCTGCTTGGCCGGAGGGCAGGTCGGAGGGAGCCTCTTACCATCGTAGAGGTCCCTTGTCGCCCCCTCTATGTCCTGAGCCGCCGGCCAGGGAATATTCAGTTTAGCCGCGGCTTGTTTGCAAACCTCGTACAGGTTGTTATCCACTGGAGTGACTGCTTCGGTTGAGCTAGGAGGTCTGGATTGCGTGGGGAAGGTAGAGTCCTCCTCTCCTTCCTCCATGTCATCCAATTCGAGGATGTCAGAACCGGTCTCACCGTCTGCATCGTCGTCTCCCTCCCGCCTGAAGACCTCTTCAAATAGCGGGGGTATGGGCTCAACCTCCTCCATCAAGTCCGCCCAGTCCCTCGGGGCTCCCGGCTGATGGGCAGTGTGGATCTCCTGAGTGGTATCTGAAGCGGCGAGGGACGGGTCCCTGCCGTCAGTACCTGTCACAGCCACTCTCAGTCTCGTCTCCAGGACCTTCATCGGCATGGTGCAGCAATGTGCGCAAACCTGCGAGTCCGCTAGCGCCGCCTGAGCGTGCTTAGCTCCCATGCACACGATATACATAGGGTGGGGGTCTCTGCTCGAAATCGTTGCTCCACATGACGTGGGGCAACGGCGGGAAGAGCCCTTCCCCTCCGTCTGCCCGGCTCCTATGACTGGGGCTGCGGGGACAGACATGCCAGTCTGGGTAGAAATGTGGTACTAGGGGTGAACCTAGTTTAAAATTTTTCTTGGGGTATATAGTTGGTGTGAGCCTAACTATAACCTGTCGTGTGGGGAATAGTTCGCCGTTACGCGTTAACTATGCTCCAAATGACGGTGGCACACAAGCTAATGTGAGCACTTAGCCCGAGCTCGAGTGAACGTAGCCCGAAGCTGGCAGGGCACCCGGTGGTTGAGCACCTGGTGACCCGTCAGGAAGCTCGCCACAACGCAGTCGCAATCCCACTGAAATAACCGTCAGCACAGTCCAGAGTCTGTTGGTGCCGCGCTAGGCAACGTTTCCCTTAACGGGACGTTTGATAGCAGTTATGCTAGCAACCGACCTGACAGCCGGATGAACTGAGGGAGCTCTCGTAATTCCGCTGAGGAAGAAAGCGAGAACGGCCCGGACGGGGCGGTCGACCGTGGTATATAGAGGGGGCGGGGCCTCCCCTACACGTCGACCTGTCTGTCAGAGACAGACGTTGTGTCATTGGAGCTTCCGTAATGGTCTCGCCAGAAGCCCATTCCCATAGTGAAACACCGAGCGAAGTTAGAAAAAGAACCAGTAATTTTACAGTGCAGATAATCATAAAAAATATGGAAATAATTTATGGTAATAATAAATGATTTGTGTGTGTGTGTGTGTGTGTGTGTGTGTGTGTGTGTGTGTGTGTGTGTGTGTGTGTGTAGAAGTTGGATAAGAAGCTCCGTGAGAACCTGCGGGATGCCAGAAACAGCCTCTTCACTGGAGATAACATGGCCGCCGGACAGTTCAGGTAAACACTGACTAAATAAACGGTGATGTAATTTGAGACTCCACTTCCCATAATGCACCGTGCATCACTGTGTGGCTCTGTGTCTAATATTCACTCATCTTTTTTTGTTTTGTTTGTCCAGTTTCCAGAGGCCTCTGTTCGTCCTGGCAGATCGTAACGTGGACATGGCCACGCCCCTCCACCACACCTGGACCTATCAGGCGCTGATCCATGACGTCCTGGTCAGTTACCTTTCTCAAAATAAGCTTCTTGTATTGATGCAGAAAACAAAAAGGGTTGATGGTTGACTTTTTTTTTTTAGACTTTATTGATTCCACACCAGGGCAATTCACCCGTGACAGCAGCTCACAATATGCGAGGTGGATAACATACTTGAAAGGCTGAATCCTTCCCGACTCCGGCCTGTGGTCCACAGACGTTTCCTTTGCTGTGTGTCGTTCCTCCACCCGCTTTCCTGTCTGTCTTTAGCTGTCTGTCTGTTCATTCAGCCACGTCTCTGTGATGCTACACTCTCCATATTCCCTCTGTAGCCTGGTTAGCGTTATTAGCTCCTCCATCTTAGATCTTGCATTCCCCATGATAACAAACCGTCTTTTTCTGGCTCCTGCTGCTCAGATCCAGCTCTACATCCACATCTTCTCCTTCTCACTCCGGATAAGCTGACTTGCTGGTGCTTTTTGCTTCTTTCCTGACTTTGTCGACATTGTCAACAAATTTGCAGAGACAAACACTTTCAAATCCATCTGTCAACAGTTTCTGACTTCCTGTCAGAGACTCTCAGCTTATTGGTTCCTACTGAAGATGTAAATCTTTAAAAACTAAAAAATATACTTTATAGTGAAAAGAAGTTCATTCGTTGCGAACTATTTTCACTGGTAGATTATTCCACATTTGGAGTTCTAGTGAGTCAGTGTGTGTTCATGATGATGGAACAACAGTGTTTTTAGTGGCACCACAGACGAAGATATATCAGGCTGTGATCCACGCATACACAAATATTTGTTAGTCAGGGTTCGTCTCTGCACATTGAAGGGAAATGGAGAATGTCAGCAGGCAAATCCTTTAAATGAATGACAGGAAGGAAAATCAGAGCGGAGGAGGTGAGATGACCGGCAGAGATCATCTTTAAGGACACTAAATTACACATAAAACACTTGTTCCTGTTTGTAGCTTGAGGGTACATTTTTTTCAAAGGTTAAATACACACACACACACACACACACACACACACACACACACACACACAGAGTAATCCACGCAGAGCCAGTTGGTGAGGTGCTGAGGTTAATACTGACAACACTGGAATGTAGAGTTACATGGATGTGTTATGTAACATGTCATCATCAAGCACACAGACACACACACACACACACACACGTACCCAGCACCAGCAGACCAAAATTTGGCAAATCCTGCATGAAAACATCACTTATTTAGTCTCATATTCATCCTTCAGAACTAATTTTCCTTCAAAGGACAAAACTTGAGCCAACGATTGGAGTTTGTTCTCCAGTCTGACTCATACTGGGTTTTTGAGACCGATATTTGAGCTGTAAAAACATCTGATGATGAGCTATACTGCTTCATTTTTGGGGGGGTTTCATGAATGTATAACATAAACCAATATTTTTGATGAGCATCCTTGACATTTCTGAGGGATGTCACGTTTTTTTTTATATGCTATTCAGAGTTTTATCTGATGTTGATGTCTGTTGATTAATAATAGTTCTAACGGATTAATATAATGAGAAAATCATTCAGACACACCTTATTGCTTCTTTACTGTACTCTACTCAGTTTTTGCACACACAAAAGAAAGGCACCATTCACCTGATTACATGACAGTGAAGCTGTTTAAGGTGAAATACTTGCATAATGTCTAAAAGCAAAGCTGTGAAATAAAGCCAACACAAGAAGTACCAAAAACTGCAGTTCCTCAAGCGTTCACTTGAGTCTGTCTCCAGAAGTAAGTCAGTCTCCATAAGTCCCCATGTTCAAATGTCCAACTTCACAGAAGAAATAAACATGTTTACAGCCTGGTACAAAAAACGGTTTTGGTCTCTATAGCTAATTTCTCCGTTCATGACAACTGTACTGAGGGTGAATTTATATACAACTCGCCTGTTCAAATTATATTAAGGCTTAAAGTTATGCAGAATTATCAGTGTGGACGCTTTGATTGACAGGTGAGTGTCGTTATCGGTGTATGGTTTCAGTAACCAGGCTTTATTCAGACCGCCTCAGCTCCACAAACACTCCAACTCTTTGACCATTTTTACATTATCCAAGAGGCAGCAAAGGCAGAAGATGGAGACGTCCAGAGACACCACACTGAGCCTCACAATGGCTCTACAGAAACCGGAAAGTGAGGGACGTCACAGAGACTACGTCTCTGTGATTTTTACTGAATGGGGCATATATATATATATATATATATATATATATATATATATATATATATATATATATATATATATATATATATATATATATATATTAGGGCTGGTAACATTCCCCAGAAATTGAATTAGAATATTAGTCTTAAAAAATGGTTCGAATATATTCGAATATTCTTAATTAATTAATTAATTAATTATTTTCCCCCGCGGAGAATATGACTTGTAACAGTATTGTAACAGTACCCCGTTATATCCAACAGAGGGCGTTGCACTGCCAAATGTCAAGAAAAACGACCAGTGGTAGTCAAACGCTGATTTATTTTTGGTCTTCAAACTAAATCCAAGCGTCATGTTCAACATGTTACATTTAATGTAACTTCAGTGCAATTTATGCAAAACTGTACACTCTTACTAAGACAGCTTAATTATAGCCTAGTTAAACCAGAACAGTTGAATTGGCCCAGCTAACAGTTACAGTATGAATATTAGCCTGCAAAACATAAACGAACATTAAGTAGGCCAGCAGCCAATTGTAAACAGTCAATGAAGTAGCCTATTTGACAGACTACTGTTCATTTGTGCAAATTGCAAAACAAACTATTGCAGAACAGAACCTTTCACAGTTAGCCTATTAGGCTGGCGTGTAATAGCCTATGCCGACAGTTGCCTACTAAATAAAATAATGTTTTTTTTTTACCAATGTCATTTTTCACAAGTTAAATAAAATAATAAATCAACCACAACTTAAAGAAACAAGCAGGCCACAAATCAACTCAAAATACTTGGCTAAGCCTACATATTGTTGGCCAAAAATACCAGACGGTCTACGTGATCAGCGGCGAGTGCTGAGCGTTTTTTGTTGACAATATTGCCGGCTGACGAAAAGACGCGCTCTGATCTCACAGATGTGCCGGGTACCGTGAGGTATTTTTTGCCACCTGTGCGATGTACGGGTATCTCGCGCTACCTGTACTTTTCCACCACAGAAGAGGGTCTGCGTCCGGAGGCAGCTGTGGCTCTCTTTCGTACTGGACCAGCTCCCCATGCAGATCGTAGGCAGCAGCTCTTGTCTGCTGCTGGTAGACTTGGGAAAATAGATCACCCATTGCCGAAAGGGAACTTTTGCGGGGGGCTTCGAGTGGGGCGGATCACTGGTGTGTAGCCTGCTCTTCATTGAGGTGGGGAGCGGGATGGGGTGCTTCCTTGTTGTGTCACGTGACTGCAGATAGCTAGCCTACAGGTCAGTAAGGGACGCACCATGGGACACAACGGAGGAGAATCAATGCGCGCGCTGCCCTGAGCAAATAGTAAATATTCGAATATTCATTTTTACGTTCGAATATACATATTTTTATCATATTCGAATAATATTCGAATATTAGTTTACCAGTTCTAATATATATATATATATTCTAAATTATCTTTATAATGTCAGCCAACCTAACTTAACTAAATTAAGATTAGTCAAAATATCGGCCTGCACAATTTAGCGGTCTAAATCCACATATTCCTGATAAAGAGTCCTTTGTTTTCGGAGTCATTTTGAATACACTGTCAGCATCTTGAAAGAAGTCAGAACGAGACGTGTCACTGCACCAGAGTCAAGAAAATAGCACTTCAGCAAGTTGACTTGTTTTGAAAAATGGTGAATTAATGTCTCTCTATTTTTAGATTTTTTTAATGTCTTTTCAAAAGCCCTCTGTTCGGTCTTCCAGACCCAGAATCCAGACTCCGGTCTGGTTTTTTGTTGTGGTGATGCCGGTCCAGATGGCAGCACTGCTGCTGGCTGGCTGCACACTCTTCGTCTGTCTCTCCTCTCTTTCCTATAAACATGTCAGGATCTGAGCACAGCTTTCTACCACCCAGCAGGAGAAGGGATCCCAACATTAAATCTCCCCTCTTCGTCTCCCGACTATTCCCGTGGCAACAACGATATTATGATCTGCCGCTGGTTTTTATGTTGGGGACGATGATCTGTTCCCCCGTTGGCCGCTGTCAGTATTCACTGTGGTATAATTAGTAGTGATGTGCTGTAGGACAGGCTGCCTTTGGTCTGGACTACATCCCAGGTATCTTAATCACAGCAGTGCTCTGTGGGATTTGCATGCTGGTCTTGGATCAGGTTTTATATTCATTAAGTGTCTCAGAATCACTTCTGGGATTTTAGGGCAAATTAAACTCTAGACTTAAGGTAGATGATGACGTTCTTGGTGGTTACACTTTGGATTCAGTGCATTCAAAAGACTTAAAAAGTTGATTTAGATCATTTAACAAAGGAAAAACAATTTATAATTCAGAAAATGACATCAGTTGAGAGTTCAGAACAAGCTACTTGAAGGTACTGGCAGGAATGTGGACTGCCAAAACAATCAATGAAGCCAGAACTGAGGAACGTCAAAGCTTACCTGACAACAGGTGGAACAAATCTTCTGGATATGTGTGTTTCTTCTGTGTGCCCACCAGGACTTCCAGCTGAACAGGGTGATGATGGAGGAGGTGGCGGGGGCAGAGCCATCTCCTGCTGGTGCCAGACCAAAGAAGAAGAACAGAAAGACCTACGACCTTACTGCTGTTGATAAGTTCTGGCAGAAACACAAGGGCAGGTCAGTTCTTCTGGAGGGAGTGGGGGGTAAATTTTTTACAAATGTTCAAATTATTGGCTTTAAATATGGGGTCCTGATCAACATTCCATTTGCCAATAATAAGACAAGGTCAGTTTCAGGTGCTTAAGTGATGAAGGTTTGTTGGCTGAAAAGAATTTGGTAAAGAAGAATCTTAGTGTTTTGAAATGAAGTATCTCATATCTGTATATTTTACATTTGACATTGACAATTTTCATGCCAACATTAACAGTCTTGCATTTTTTTGTCAGACATTTCTTTTTTGAAAACTCATCCTCCAATACAATAGTTTGTTTGACCAAGGAAGAATAAAACTGAATCCACTGACGTGCATTGCTGCCTTTCTTGGCCAGGTCACCCTTGTGAAAGAGGTCTTGATCTCAATGGGTTTTTTATCTGGGTAAATAAAGGGTATAATAAAACACTGTTTATATGACACCACTTAACCCCTAAAAAAAGAAAAAATTGTAAGAAAGAAAATCTTTCACCTGGTTATCTCTCTGATTTATATTTTAAATCCCTGGGGGTGTCCTGATCTCCAGGTTGGAAACTACTCCTTTTGGATCTGGGTCTGGCTCCACCTCTTTTTTGGATTGTTGTCCATTCTGTTTGAAACCGGTCTGACTGTCTGGGGCTCCCTTTCAGATCTCAGACTCTTCTTTGAAAACAAATGTATCCCTTTTTTTGGTTCAAAGTTTTGGACCCTTGATAAACCGTCCGTCTTCTAACGCTTATCCGGATTCGGGTCACGGGGGCAGCAGATTCAGCAGGGAAGCCCAGACTTCCCTCTCCCTGGCCACTTCATCCAACTCTCCCAGGGAGGCCCCAAGGCGTTCCCAGGCCAGCCGAGAGACATAGTCCCTCCAGCGTGCCTATGTCCTCCTCATGCTCCCTCCGTCTCACTCAGTCAGTGGAGGAGCAAGGAGGAGCTTGTGTGACCATCTCTGTGAAACGTAGGTGTGAGAGAAGAAAAAAAGAACGTCTCCCAGCCAAACGCGACTTGGTTTTCATCGTTCATGTTAATGAGCCGTTCAAAAGATTTGGTTCGTTCGTGTACATCACAACTCAAATGCCCATTGCTTCTTACTGTTATTTGCCGTTTTCATTGCATTTCTGATTTAATACAACAGACAAATTGACAAGCATTAAGGTCACAAGGTATTAAATGCATCACACAGTAAAATGATAAATTAAGTCTATATACAGATGATATCGTATTGTACATGACAAACCCTTCATCTTCCCTTTTGTATACAGCTGTTAGGGACAAAAACCTAAAGGTTTCCAACATTGTGATTTGTTTATGTAGTTCATTCATTGGTTAAAATTTCAGTGTACCATGTGTGCCATTTGTTACAGTCCCTTTCCAGAGGTGGCGGAGTCAGTCCAGGAGGAGTTGGACACTTACAGAGCCCAGGAGGATGAGGTCAAACGCCTAAAGAGCATCATGGTGAGACACAGCATTGTAGTCAGAGTCACAGTCATAGAGGTCAAAAACAATGGTCACTTCAAAAAGGCAGGTTTAAGGCCCCCAAACTCATGTTTAACTTTTTTATTTTAACTTCTGTTTCACCAAGTAAGACATTAATAACAATTACTTATTTACAGTGATGGCATGGCGTAGAGTTTAGAAGACACTTGTAGGGTGAAGGAGGGGAAGGGACAAACAAGAACATAAAACAACAAGCAACTAAATAATCAGATCAAATTCACCCAAAGCTGGATCTGCCTCTCCAAGATCATGTCCAAGTCTCCAAGGTGATATCTAAGCCTTCAAAAATTTTTGCAAGTCTCAAAGGCCACATCAGAGTCCTTGAGGTCACATTCAAGCTGCCAAGATCTAAAATCTTGTCTGAGTCAACAAGTCCCAAGATCATGTCCAATGACTTTGAAATCTTGTCTGAGTCACCACCGTTGTGAGTCACAAAGGACATGCCCACACCATTAACCAGATTTTTTTGGTGTCTTTTCTTGGACTATCTACAAATGCACCATATCAATCAAATCAATCAAATTATGCAAACTATTTAGGAAAAAAGAACCAAAACAGTATATGCATAATAATTTGGAACACAGTCTTTGTACATGAATTCATTCCCTTTTATATAAAGTATTTTAGAGATTCCTCCACATACTACTAGAGGCAGACTGCGTACCACCAGTGGAACATGTAGTTTGACAACCCGTGTTCTATGCTATAATAGTTTTTATTATTTTATGAAAGGGTTAATCATATCCAATTTTGCTAAATTTTAACCAGTTCTCCAAAATAATGTCCAAGTTTCTGAGGTCAGCTTTTCTCATGCCTGAATGACCAATTAGATAATGACAAGATGTGGAGTTAACATCTGAGTTTACAGTAGTCCATCTGTGAGTGTAATGGTTTGTACTGTTTATCACAGTTTGGTGTGGTATCATTTATGTGTGTCTGCAGGGTTTAGAGGGAGAGGATGAAGGAGCCATCAGCATGCTGTCGGACAACACAGCCAAGCTCACCTCTGCTGTCAGGTACTGACCTCTGTCACCTTCATTGTCAAAGCTTTACGTAGAAATGCTGCTTGCAGTGTTCAGTAAACTTTAGTTATGTGCCATTAAATCACAGTTCACAGAAAAATCTATGAAAAAGCCTCACCTGACTTCCATGTGTTTGAGTGTGTTGATTCCTTTCCCAGACAACTGAGACTTCATGTTGACTTCACCCTCATTATGACTAATGAGACTAATGATATTATTAATTCATCTATCGATCATTTTTTCATAGATATCCAGTTTACTGCTTCTCACATCTGAGAAGCTGAAATTTTAACACAAAACATGACTCAAAACAATTAATTTATATTTTCATTTTTATAGCTGATCAATGAATTGATTGTTGCATGACTCTTTTAGACTTTCCACTTGTCACTGAATTTAATAAATCAGATTCTGATAATGTTTTTAAGCTGTGCATTTTCCATTGACTGCTGCACCTGGTGGGGTCGGCAGGGATACAACCCAAAGTTTTTCACAATAATAAATGTCTGTCAGAAGACACAAATAAAAATAAACAGTACTGTAAAACAAGAACTCACCAGAATCAGAAGTACTTTATTAATCTCTGTAGGGAAATTGTTTTTGTTACCGCAGCTCCCAAACGGTAAGTGATAGCAAGAAGAAAATAGTAAGATAACAAAACTTTAACATTATACCCTATACCATATCCTATTATAAACAATATATACACACTATATACACATGTATAAATAACAGTTTGTACAAATAGAATCAGTGACGGTAACCTTAAAAAATAAAAACCAATTAGCAGTGAACTGTGCAATATGTAAATCAAAGCCTTATAAAGAGTTTAGTGGGAGTTTAGTGAGGAGTTGTACAGGCTGATACTCACAGGTAAGAAAGACTTCTTATGCCCTTCTGTGGCGCATCTTGGTACCAGCAGTCTCTGACTAAAGGTGCTCCTGAGTCTGTCCAGCACAATACAAAAACAGAAAAAATGATAAACAGTAAAAGGAAAAATACACTACAATCCAGTGGAAGGATGCTCCACAGTTTATAGGCACAAAAACAGAAAGATAAAAACATCTACTACATCTACTGCACCATGAAATTGAAGGACAGCCACTGATACCAGGTCAGATCAGTTCTGCAGGATACAGGTAGGCAGTGCTGTGTGGTAAGCGGAGGGTTAATCTGACCTTGTTTTCTGGATTAGTAAGAATGCTGGCTGGATCGTAGTTGTTTCATGGTGGTAACGTGCTGAAGCACAAATAAACAGACAAACCTGCAGCTCTGTAAACATCCAACTATGACGAAGCCCATCTGATCTCACCACACTGTGTTCAGATTGGTCATGGAAAGGGAAATCAATGCAGCATGGTCTGACTCGACACGGCCAAAAGTGTCAACAGAAAAGAGTTATATAGTTCAAATCAGAAGGTCTGAAGGTCTCAGTGCTCTATGTTCTGAACCTTTACCTCACATTAAAACAGGACAGAAAGTTTGCAGTTTCATTTTAAGTTATTCAAAAGATGATTTAAGAGTGATTCAGCAGTTTTACATACATATGTTAGTAATTCTCAACCCTACCAAGTAATAAGAAAATTGCTGTAATCTAAGTAAATTGCGATAAAAGTCTTGGAAAGGCCACCGAATGTTTGTAAAAACTATTGCTCAACAAAATTTGGTCAAACTGCCTTTTTCATTAAAGGACCAAAAGTCAGCTTTGTTCACTTTAAAACAAACCTTAAAACACATTTAAAGACACAGTCAACAGTCATGTTGTCACTGAAGTCATTTGTACAGAAATTATGTGAAAATGTAATCTTATTGTGTTCATTGCATTGTATACTTATTTATATTGTTAGATACATACGCAGTACACTAAATACATCAAAACTATGAAAGAACAAATATGGGATTATGTAGGAAACCAAGAAGTGTTAAACAAAACATACTTTGAATTCTTTTGCTTTAAAGGCTCTTGCACATTCTTCATTTTCTCAGTCAGATTAATGAAGTCTCACCTGGAATGGTTTTCAATTAACTGGTGTGCCTTCTTCTTCTTGTTGTCCAGAGGTCGTGTTGGCAGACAGTACAAAGCTCTATTCAACTACTATAATAATTTATATTATGGCAAAAACTACTCAACTAAGTAAAGAGAAACAACAGTCCATCATTACTTAAAGACATGACTGGTTCTGTATGTGCACAGGAACAACAGTTGAGTTGAACAGTTGTGATGAAAAATAGCATTGTACTTAACTGATGAAACACATTTAGTGTGGCAATGAAATGAAAAACCTTCGACTCTGAAACTCTGCATGCATACAAAAACATGGCTAATTGCGTTCCGGTGCCGCTCCGTATCTCCGGCGTGCTGCCATCGGTTCGGCCAGATTTTTCTAGACCTTTCTCTGAATCCAAGAGAAGCACAGCTTTCATTCGAGGCCTACTAATCCATCAGTAGTAAGTAGTCCCGTAAGTAGGCCGGGACTTAGGCTAGGTGTTGACACACTTCATGTGTCATTGACAATCAAAAGTGAGCATCATTAGCCTGCAGTAACAAGCAATTGTAGTCTAACCCTACAGGATGGACTGCAGGTTCATGAAGCCCGGGGATGACACTAAAGATGTTAAGAAGGGTATCAAAAATAAATGGTGTTGGGCGTGGATGGAGGAGGTTGGAAGTGATGGCAAGCCCTTTGGAAGCTGGTGGCAAAAGCTTTGGGAGGCAGGTGCGTGCTTCTGCACGGTATGTGAAAGGCGTGTCATGTATGGATCTAGTGGCTAGTACTGACCTGTCTTTTTATTGCTGTAGTGTAATCTGTAGTCAGAGTATGCAAAGAGCAATGTGGCAGATAGCCTAAGTGACAATATAGGTACTACAAAGAAAAAAAAAAAAAAGGAAGTTTAGGCTCATGATTTTTTTTTCCACTATCAGCCCTGTAGAAATAAACATCTACCTTTAAAGGACTGTCATCTTTGATATCCCTCAGCCTTTAAAACTAGGTCACCTGGTGGGAGAAATTTGAGTGACTGTGTTTTTACTTCCCCTGCAGTGAATATCTTTGGTTGCCTGTAAGAAAGGTTTCTCAACTACTTCTAAAGAATGAATTTCCACGAACTTCAAAGGATAGAAAAGGCCAGAGCCAGGGAACATCTGATTAGATTTTTGGTTGTGATCAGGCTCTGGGATTCGCACCAGTAAAACTCTATTGTTTATTTTCTGGAACCGTGAAACTGTGTTAGATTCACATCCCAGTCAACCAGAACAACCTGTTGGTTCAAGTCAAGGATTCAGTTAAATGTAAATGGACCTGACAGTGATGTTGTTTTTAGGTGAAACAGCCAGAGGGGGAATTGTTGAGTGTGACATCCTTTCAGTAGTGTCTTTATCACCGTTTCCAACTGATTAAAATGTGAGACTCCAGCATAAGGTGTTGAAGTGTTGTGTTAGTTATTAAGGAGCAGATTTAACAGTTTTTCTTTGTTTGATTTTATGATTCTTTGTCGTCTGCTGCAGCTCTCTGCCTGAGCTGCTGGAGAAGAAAAGGCTGATCGACCTGCACACCAACGTCGCCACAGCCGTCCTCGACCACATCAAGGTGCACCCAAGCCAAACAGCACGACTTTACATTGCTCACTACACCATCACTTTGTTTGGAACAAAGTTAATCAAAATAAATTATTTTTTGATGGTAGAGAGAACAATAAGATTTCTGTTTTTCAGATTATGTCATCAATGTCTAGTTATGTTTCATTTTATGTAGTTTCAAGTTTGTAGTTCACGTAAACAAACAAAAGCCTTGTTGTGACACTGTTGTTTGTTGTCAGACCCAAACAGGATCTTTCAGCGGCGATCCAGAATGAACATCAGAATTTAACAGAAAGTTATTTAGCTTGTAATGTGATATAATATTTAATTTAAGATAACAAAGATGATTTCTGGCCAAAAATGAGACACACAATCCTTTAAAAACAAACTAAAATCACCTTGGGCAGGCTGAAAGGAATATTTAGCAGATTTTAGCAGAACCTTTGTAGTGTGTGTATTTGTTGGAAAAGTCGACCATCATTAAATTGTCGGCTCAGTGTGGAGCACAGAGAGGACACACAAAGAAGATGGTGAAGAAGCTAAATTTGTTGTTTTCAGAAGAATATTTTAATAAAAATAATTATTCTTTTGGCTTATTAATTCTTTTTTTATTCTCGTCTTTAAACACATTTGCGGTTCCCACTCATTCTGGAATTTCAAAGACACTTTTTCCAGTCATGGATACACCTGATTAAAATGACCAAATATCCTAAAAATGTTGTCCTCGAAAATGTTAATTATATTTTAGCCTCCCACTCAGTTGATTGCATAAACTTGATGGGTGTTTTTATTTTTTGTTGAAGCTGAGCAGTCTGACACTTCAATGCAGGTTTACCGGGCGCGAAGCGGACCTGCAACCTTTTTTTTAGTTTTTCCGAGAACGACATTAATTGTGTGCACAGTGAAGGTTTAACTTCCTCAAATACATTTGGCTTTATTTGAGCTGTTACTTTTGGCCTGTGGCCAAATGAATGTAGTAGTAGTGAGAAGAAAACTAAACTGTCAGCCTCAGTGGAAAGTGTGTCTTAGAAAGTGTGGGAACCTGCATGTGTTTCTCTAATTCTTTCACTAACTGTTACTCTGTAGGTCAATTAGTTTGAGTACTTTGTGTTTTTGTATTCTCTCTTTGTTCTTGTGAGCGACCCACCCTGAAACTGAATAAACTTAACTGCATTACTGACAAAACAAAAGACAAAAGTTCGCAGCTTGAATAATAACCTGATGCTGTTTGTGTCTCCAGAGTCGTAAACTGGATGTTTACTTTGAGTATGAAGAGAAACTGATGAGCAAGTCGACTTTAGACAAATCACTGCTGGACATCATCAGTGACCCAGATGGTACGAACACATTCTCTCTCTCACACACACATACACTTCATAGTTATAAAAGGACATCGGTGCGTTGATCAGATGATGTGTTATTGCAGAATATTAATGTCTGAACGTTTGTGTTTATCAGCCGGGACCCCAGAAGACAAAATGAGACTTTTCCTGATCTACTACATCGCTGCTCAGCAGGCTCCATCTGAGGTAACACACTGACTGACTGATAATGACTGAACTTTCTGTGTCATGGTGCATGCTGTGTCCAACCCTCACTGATTCATGAGACCTTAAATTTTAAGTTTTAAGTTTTCTTTTAAAACTCTTTAAATAAAATTTTCCACACAACTTTTATATTCCCATCTTAAGTAAAAACTTTAGGTGTGTGAAATGTAAAGAATGATTAATGGTTAAAGGAGTATTTTTGTAAAGCTAAGCCAAATCAGGGTTTGAAATTATAGCTTCAACACTTTTATTCATGGGAGAGCTGCAGTGGAAGATCCCCAAAACTTGAGCAGGTCTTAAGGAGGAATGTTGATTCACACATGCACTCAATATGCCAGACTCCTGGAAGGTTGCGTGTGAAACAAGCTGCAGATTCTTGAATTTCTCCAAAGTCCTCGGTTATATCTTGTCTTCCCAGTATAATTAGACGCCTGAGGGAACTGCATGTCAGAGTAACGAGATCACAAAACTACCACAAAGTGGGTACCACATTAAAGATTCTGCAGTTGTTTGGTTAATATGAAAGGACTTCAGAGGCATTCCTAAGCGTGATATGGAGGTGCTGTACAAAATCTTCAAACTGAACAAAACATAGAAAAATTTCACGTTTTAACTTTTTACCTTCCTTTATCTAGTTTCCAGCTGCAAGCACTTAATAACTGTGCTCAGATCTTGTACTAAAGTCAAAGAGTAAAAATACTTGTCCATTCACATTTCCATCAAAACATAGTACCAAACGTAAAAGTAGTCATTGCCCTTTTAGAATATGTACAATATGATTGAATTATATTCAGTGATGCATTAATGTGTAGTATATTGCAGCTGATAAAGGTGGAACTCATTTACTCTACATACTGCCAGGTCAGATGTGGCGCATTTAAGCTGTGACTCGGTTGTTCGAGCTGATAGCCGCTGTTCGACACAGTGCTTATGATTCCGCCATATGTTTTGCTGAGCGTTTCATAGGTGTCCCAGCGTACAATCCTGTTCTATTTTTGATAGAATACATGTTGCAGGAAGTCAGGCACAGAAATGGCATAAAGAACCTGGTCAGTTTTCAAAATAAAACACCCTGTGCAGACTCCCAGTCATAAAAATCTGTAACCGCTTGTCCTCATCAGGGTCACGTGGGGTTGAAGCTGACTTTGGGCTAGAGGCGGGTACACCCTAGACAAGTCGCCAGCCTATCGCAGGGTACATAGAGACAAACAACCGTTCGCACTCACATTCCCACCTATGGCCAATTTAGAGTCACCAGTTAACTTATTAAGGTCATGTCTTTGGACTGTGGGAGGAAGCCAGAGTACCCAGAGAGAACACGGGAAGAACATGCAAACTCCACACAGAGGCCCCAGCCGAGGTTTGAACCAGGAGACTTCTTGCTGTGAGGCGACAGTGCTAACCACCATGCCGCCCCCAAAAAACGTACCTAATACAGGCTGTTGTCATCTCGCAAATAGATCACTGTATTACTGTAACGCCCTCCTGACAGGCCTCCCAGCCTGCACAGTGAAACTTTTTGAGATGATCCAGAGCGCAACAGCGCACCTAGTCGTTACCCTGCTGCTCAGTAAGCTTCACTGGCTACCTGTAGCAACCCACATTAAATTCACATCACTAGTCTGGTTCTACATCATATGTTAACTCACGTCGATTGCGCTCCTCCAGTGAATGACGCCTGGGTCTGCTACCTGTACACTCAGTGCAATCCAAACTTTCCTCATCTGTTGTTCCCTGTTGGTGGAACGCCCTACCAGTTTCCCTCTCTACCTTCAAAAACCTCCTGAAGACCCAGCTCCTCAAGGAGGATCTCCTCTCCAACACTACCAACATTCTAAATCTATCCCCCTCTACAATTGTCACAGTACTTAGTGCTGCACTAACATGTCCTTGTTGCACTGGACCTTGATTGTTTCCTTTTTTGTAAGTCACTTTGGATAAAAGTGTCAGCTAAATTATTTTTTGCATTGATATCAATATTGGCTTCCAACATGTAATGGCATATAAAGTAATATGAAATAGAAATTCTCATGTTAAGTACAGTTAGAAAATTGATTTCAGCTCTCAGCATGACCTTTTCCAGTGAATCTTTGAGCATCCTAAAGATTTGAAGCGCTGAAAGATCATGCAGAGGGAGCCGTTCCCATGGAGTTTTTTTCGTCAGTATTATGCAAACCTAACAAAGATTCCTTTGACAGCAAGCTAAGTGTATAACTAATAATATCCATGAGTGAAGTCTAAATAGCTTCTTTTTGTCAACATCTAAATATTTTCCCTGTTATGTATTTCCATTTCAAATCCACTTCAGTGTCATTTTGCATCTCGAAAAACTTGCCAAAATCTGAGCGTTTCCAAACCGCTGCTCCACTGGGTGCGGACGGACTGCCTTCAGAAGTGTGTTATTGCATCTGTCAACATATTTGACTGAGACAGGCGACCAGTGTGAGTCACCAATCCACCCTTGCGCTGGTTTAACCTAAACCGTCACCACTTGGCTCTTACGTCTCAATTGTTCTTTTAAAGTTGAACCACATCAGTGAATTACCTTGAGGAAAACTTACCCTCCTAACCTGACAAACAGCAAGAACACAAACAACATGAGACTTCACTTTGGTCTTGTGGGTTTTTATATTACCAGAACTGTGGTCAGGTGCTGGAGTTGATTTAGGCTTGTATGTGAACAGCTTTGTGCCGTCGTGGACAGCCATTTTTACATACTTGAGTTTCATCTGGGTTTGTTTTCCTAAATAATACCTCTTGGTTCCAATGAAGTTAATCTTTAAGCCACAGCATGCAATGATGTTTTAATAATAGTAGGATATGCTGGAGACACTAAACCCTTTTTAACATGGGCAGTAATACAGTCCAACAGCAGATATTCTGATCGATCTATAACCCCACAAAGATGCACAGGTTGATAAACATCATCTGATTGGTGAGCTCCAGATAATTAGTACAGCCTGACATCTTAAGGACTGGTGATACCGGTCTTGTGATATTGAATTCTTTAGCACATCAACAGTGTGTAAGGTTTCATTTCCTGTTGATCAAATCATCTGTTTTTAGATCACTTTCCTTCCTTCAAGGCAGACATTTGTTTCACTTTGTTTCTATGAAAATCATATTTAGAAACTTTCTTGAACTTCAAAAACATTCCTTGGCAGCTTCTTCAAGGTCACTCATGTGTCCAATACTTTATTAAGTTGCTGCTAGAAAGTCAAACCCAGATGAGAGGCACTGATGCGACCAGTGGGATTGTGTAAATTTAGTTTTTTCTTGCATTAAAGCACCTGTGTCAGATTTAGTGGCCTGTAGTTGCTGATTGCAACCCCATCCACTTGCTCTCCCATTACAAGCATGAAAGAGAAACTACGGTGGCCACGAAAACCATGAACGGCCCCATATGGAGCCAGTGTTTAGCTTCTCCATCCTGGGCTACTGTAGAAACATGGTGATTCAACATGCCAGACTCGGTTGAAGAGCACCCATGGCATCTGTAGAAAGTCTCATTTTAAGCTAACAAAAACAAAATGATTCTTACTTTCTATATAGTATAGTACACTAACGAAAACATGAATATTCTGTAAATAGAGCCCGTAACTCTGACTTGACCTTTAAAACAAATAACTCCCAGTTTTTTTAAATTGCCTATGCTTGCACTTTGCACATCCCACAAGCCCTACACTTATAACCCTGTAACACAAGTCAACGCGGGATAAGGAGCAGTATAAGGAGCAGTATAAGGTATTTTTATGGAGATACTGGGTGTTTTATGGGATATGTTGGAAGTTCTGTGAGAGCACAGATAAATCAGCAGTGACACATTGATGTGAGGGTTGTGGTTTAGTTTATTGTCCTGCTATAGTTCAGTTCTGTCAAAATAAAACCTCACACTAAAGAACAAAACTGACTCTTGGGGGAACGCTCTGTGATCCTTGCGTGGTTCAGTATTTACTTCCAGGAACAAAACTGAGGAAATCAAAAGATCTGAGGACAAGGGGAAATTAAAAACACAGTATGACAATGCTCCTCATTCTTCTCTGGAGTGAAGGGATGCAACAATTTTCTTGTGAACCAAACAGACTTTTAGCTCCGTCACCATCAGGGTCAAACGTCAGGAACTGGTGGTTTGACACACAGTTTTATTTCATTATAATGGTTGTGCTTTGTTTTAAAGGTCCAGTGTCAGATTTACAGGGGTCTATTTTAAGAATGGCAGAAATGGAATATAATATGCATAACTTACCATCTATAAACCTGCTTCAAAATGCAAACTAGAACGGTAAAACTTATTACGTTGGTATATTTTCTTCATTTTTTAAAGTCATCCAGTGATAGTTGTCTTTGCATTATGGCAAATCGGCATGATAAAAATATGCTATTAGCAGTTCCTGTTTTCAATGTACCAATCAATGTAAACAACTATAGGCTAAAAGAAGAGCCTCAACTGTAGCTACTGAATAGTAATTGGATTAATGAGCAAATTCCTGCCAATCACAGCTATCCATTCACACACAGATACTTGATCTTTGGACAAATCGCCCCAAGGCTCTAGTTGGTTATTGCGGGGCATTGAGGAGTAGTTGACTTGATTTTGTATGAGGCGGTCCATCAGGGTTACTTTGAAAAGCTCTAGTCCAAAACACGCACGTCGTTTTCTTCTTTGCAGAGGCAATACACATACTTTACAACGGGAAACTGAAGTCTTATATCGCTCTCTCCAAACCACCAGACTTCAAATTTAATTTCACCTTGCAAAACAGAGGAGTTGCTGGGCTACTGCTGCCCTGATCATCAACAGTGAACGTTAGTTCGGGTCCAAATGAATGTGTGAAAACGCTGAACTCGCACAATAACCCAAACAAACTAATTGATCAAGGCAGGCTTGGACTGGCATCTTCTGTTCTGTGAGATAAAATGATTGTTTTTTTTTTTCAAGGAAGTCTGGTGGCTTTGAAGAAAGCACAGATCAATTTAAACTAGTTAGTTCCTTGTCAGAAAGGGCTGTCTTGCATCAAGGTAAAGCAGTAAAAATGTTTTAAATATACGGTACAATTAGACTGATATTGGTTTCTCTAGGTTTGCCTTTTTTAGGTGTCTAAAATTAGTTTTGTTCCTACTCCCGTCCACAGCAACACATTAGCTTAGCTTTAAGCTGGCCCTCCTGTCTGCTTCTACAAATTGCCGTCTACTGCAGGTAGCACGCTTACTGTGGATCAGTACCTCATACAACTACACTTCAAATAACCTGATCTATCTCTTTAATTCCAGAGCTGGTACTTATTATGTAAGATAATTCTGTTTTTCATTAATGTTACACACATACAAACACTCTCTCTCTCTCTCTCTCTCTCTCTCTCTCTCTCTCTCTCTCTCTCTCTCTCTCTCTCTCTCTCTCTCTCTCTCTCTCTGTGTTTACAGAGAGTTAATGACACAAGAAACAAAGAAAGAGACATTACTGTTTCAATAAATGATGTCTAAGATTTCAGGTAATCCATCAGTGACCGTTATCTGAGAATTTGCCAGGTGTTCACTGATGTTGCAAGACATTTAGGTGACCAAAGCTTGGATGAAAGAACCTCAGTGGCCCTCAGTTGCTCAGCTATTAGTTAGCATGAGGAAATACTCTTTTTATTATCTTGTATTTCTCACTCTGTGCTTGACAGTTGGTCATTAAAGTTTGGTCATTAACTGAAGCCAGTTATGATGTATTCTCATCATCAAGTTTCCACAGTGGGAGAAAGAAAATCGAAATATCAGTAGATACTTCTCCAATGGATTCAGCAGCAAAACCAGCTTGACCAGTATCCATCTATGTAATCAATATGTTCCAAACGATCAATAAATTATTACCATACCAAATTTTAATAACCTGAATTTTAGGTTTGTACTTGTCCAGCTATGAAGCCATTTTAAGTCAAAAGTCAAGGTGTAGTCACAAGTAATGTGTTGAAATCTGTTAATCGAGTTTCAAGACTTTTTTATACTTTGCAGGCATCAGACTGTGAACGAAATGGTCGCCAATGCGACCAATCTGGGAGAAACATCATCCTGCAGAGTTGGACTGTTTCCGTTTTAACTGGCGCAGCTTTTCTAGTCTTTACAGCACTGATTTAGTGGCCCCGAAAAGTGCATAAATTATCTTGCATGATGCTTGCTACTCAGCCATTGAAAATTGTACATTTAGGTGAGCACTGTGCCTCAAATGTAATGTTTTTTGAGACATGTTCATTCTACCTGCATACATAAGCACTTAAATCCAAACGACAATCAAAGACCTCAATATGATCAATCCACCAGAATCCTAAACGCCCTTAGTCCTAATGTACCACCATGAAAAATAATGAAAAACAGTAAAATAGCCACACACCAGCTGTGCAGGTTGTTGTAAGTCGGTGTACAACAACATGAAATAACTCTTAAATCAACATATTTCTTTGATTAATGTAGAAAATTTTGGGTTAACTGCTACCATTGTTGGGTTCATTACATGGAACTGATTGATTAGTGCAATATAAAATAAAATAATCTGTTCCAAACAGAAATCAGCCAACACAACCACAACCCCAGTATCAATGAACAAAGCAAACTAAAATGGCAGTGCAGATGGTTTATCAGATCTTTGAAGCATTAAACTTTGGTTTCTCCTCAGTGGGTGTAGAGACCGGTTTATTTCTGGGATTGCAGAAATTCCTCTTGAGATTTGCATTGCTGGACGAGTTCAACCAAACAAAAATTCACTTGGCATCTCAAATGACAGCCTTCCAGTTCTTCCCATAATCCCAGCCAGGCTTCTTCACTGACACTCAAACTAAAACAGCACAGGGGACGCTTACATCATCAACTGTGGATTGGCACACAGTAGAAATGGTTTAAACAGATGGTTACAAGTCAGCTGTGCCCTTATGTCCTCAAAACCACATTATACTGAGAAATAGCCACATTTTGGGCTGGCTTTATGAGAAGTATCTTCTTGGCTTAGCCACATTTATAATTTCATTATGAGCCAGTGGTAGAACAAAGATGACCGAGCCAAAGCTCCAAGTTCCTTTCAGAAAACAGAGACCTGGTTAGAGTCACTACTCAATGGAACACAGCTGGATCAGGTTTAATTTGGCAGAAAATGTCCCTCATCCTTTATGATATGACAAGGACTGCAATTGTTATTAGTTTGCATTTAAGAACTAATGTACCAGGAGTTCAGTCTAACTCTATTAGCACATTTTCACAATGCTTGCACCTTTTGTGCAAGGAATTCTAAAGGTTTTATCTTTGAATCAGTCAGAAAACTGACAGATCTTTTTCTTGCTCCTAAAAATTCCCCTAAACGTCAAAGGCAGTCAGTCGGTATCTAAGTCCAGACCTCCAGCTGCTGCTGTGGGCAGAGAGCTCTGCTTGTTCACCTGCAAAACTAATTTTAACAATTTATTTCAATTATTCAGTCAGTGATCCTTCAACGTCAGTAAAACAGAGTAGGCCAGGATTTGACAGGACGAGTCATGGACATTAATCAATAATACTGTTAGACCTTTCCAATGAAAACACTTAGTTATCTCTTGTCAGTGACATGAATATTGGGACACAGAGGTAAAACGGATAGTTTCATACAGCTGAAATACCACTCAACTTTTCCTCTGATTAGTCTGAAGTTTTTTTATGTAGTTTTGGTGAAGTAGAAAACAACTCTGTGCTTCTAAAATTAAAACATACATGATTAGTTATCTCCAGGTAGTCGCACAGGCATGTCAGAGGATATCTTTCATCTTGCTGAACCTAAATTTCCCTAAGTAGCATCCAGATATGAATAGGTTGTATCAGATAATATTACTTTATTGAACATCTGGAGCAGGGCTATTAAAATGGGCCAGTCCAAATCAGGTTATACTGACATTTTTGGGGGGGCAGAGACATATTTTCAGCCAATGATCCCTACTTGTGACTGCCAATAGCCAGATGTTTTAAAAAGCTACTTAACATGTTAAGAAACAATAATTTGTGAAAGCTATGATTGGAAGTGATGCTACATCTGAAAGCAGATTTATGTGGGCAATGGGATGTTTTGTTGCTTCTGGACAAGCTGTGCCCCATGGGCTAGCAAGTGAATAAGCTGGATCTAGAACAATCAACACCATCCTCTATAGCAGTGTTTCTCAATCCTGGTCCTCTTGGACCACTGCCCTGCATGTTTTAGATGTTTCTTGCTCCAACACACCTGATTCAAATGAGTGGCTTATTATCAGGCCACTGCAGAGTTTGATGACGAGCTCGTCATTAAACTCTGCAGTGGCCTGATAATGAGCCACTCATTTGAATCAGGTGTGTTGGAGCAGGAAACATCTAAAACATGCAGGACAGTGGTCCCTGAGGACCAGGATTGAGAAACACTGCTATAGAGGATGGTGTTAATTGTTGACAGACTAATCTGTGACTTAATCCTACAAACAAATGCAAAAGATACACAACTGAAATAAGCATTCATGTGGCAACATCCACATCCTGTCCTTGATAATGTTAACTATGTTGGTTCCATGGATGCCTGTGAAATTTGTTCAGACCACCAACTGTCTAAAACCTGAACATAGTCTCTGTGACGTCCGCCACGGGTTTCTAAAGAGCTGTTGTAAAGCTCAGTGTCGTGGCTCTGGTCATCTCCATCTTGGTAGTCCTGCCTCTGCCGCCTGTCGGCTAATACAAGAATGGTCAAAGAGGTGGAGCCTGTGTGGAGCTAAGGCAGGTTGAAACGAGACACCTGTGATGGCATTAATTCTGTGTATATTTTACCCCAGAAAGTGTTTTCACTTGGACAGGACCAGAAAAAGCGGTCTTGATTTGCTTCATGGGAGCCAAAATTCCTCCAGCAGAAACCAATTATCCTACAAGCACGGGTGGAGCTGAGCAAATCAAATCAAAGCAATCAATCAGTGCATCCAAGTTTTGATTAAGGAACTGCAGTCTTTGGCATTTCTGCATTGGCTTCGCTTCACAGCCACATTGGTTACCACTTGATAAATAATCGAAAGAATCAGGTGGAGGACAGTTACAGTTGGGTGGCCTAGCTCACTCTTAAGGTTGCTACACATGATCAGCGGTAAAACCATTGTTCAGCGGTAAAATCATTGTTTTCCTTAGGGAGAGTCGTGATGCCCAACAGGGGAATCGCTACTATTCGCAGTGAAAATCAGTTGCAATTGCAACTGAACACTACAAGCATGGTGTGCAGCTCCAGCAGCTTTCTCTGCCGCCATTTTTACAATGCCAGTGCTCCTTCTCCTTCAGCCATGTAGCCAAAATGGCGACTACTGAGGGCAAGAAGTGTCCAGTTATGGACACCATCCATCCATAACTACTAATAGAAAATATTTTTGTAGCTTAAAGCACTGCTGTACAGTCAATATGATAGTAAAGACTCTTGGTCTCTCAGTCTCTTAGAATCCTGGCAGTTCTCCCATCAAAAACACTGTTTGAGGATCTGAAGGCGCCTCCTTGTAGCATCCCAAGGCCATCACAGCGAGGCCTGTGATTCTCAGCGTATGTTCTGATCTCCAGCTCGTCCCCGGCTTCCTCCACTAAGGGATGGTTTGACAGATCTCCCAACTGCCAAGAAATGCTTCCCACTTTTTCTTTACAGATAGATCATCCCGGGATTACCCCCTCACCCTCCATCACCACCCACTCTCTTTTTCCCCTCTCTTCCTGTCATCTGTGGTCATCTTTCTCCCACTGTGACCAACTCTTGGCCTCTTGTCTATTTCTCTTTGTCTCTTCCTCTTCTTCCTCTCCCTCCTTTGATCCCTCTCCCCTTCTCAGACCTCTCTCTCACCCCTTTTCTCCCTCCCCCTATCAGCTGCAGAGTCTCCAGAGTGCTGCTCGAGTTTCTGACTGATGTGGTTGGATTTCAGTCCTACAAAAACAACCACACACTCTCATAGACACATTCTCACATGGCTCAGCAGTTGTGTAATCCTTCGGTGGCTCCTGCTGACCTGCCAGTCAGGAGCTTATTGAGGGGAAACTGCGTTTAGACAACTCTAGGTCACCTTCACTAGGTATAGGTAGGAATCAGTCCTTCAGTCCATCTAGAGGATACCTTGATGTTCCCTCAAGATGTTTCCCTTAGCGGGTCATATTGATACTTTTTGAGTTGGCTGCTGATCTGGTGCTTTTTAGCAATTCTGAGGAGTTGAAGAATCCCAGATCCTCATCCTTAACAGCCAGATGTAAGTTTGGACATTCATGTGAACTGGGTCCCAATGCGATTAAAAAAAAAAAGCTGAACCTGGTTCATCATTTACAGCAATGCAACATCATCCCTGCTCCACCATTTTAAATACTAACCTCAAAGATGTGTTTTCAAAGCTATATAAGGCACTCCTCGCACAACAAACCTCAAGCCCGTTAGGACTCTCTGGTCTGAGAAACTTAACACAGAAACAGAACCAGTTGGTTTGGCAGTCCTGCTCTGTAGCAGGTCCATGCATTATCTACAATGTAATCTACAATGCCCCTGCCCCCGCCTCCTACCCAGTGGATAAAGGGTGCTTTATCCTTATAGAATATTAAAGACTCCCTCTGTGGGTTCCAATCGAAAATTTATTTAAATTTGGCAAACCCTTCTTGATCATGTCCAGTCCCTTCAGACTGTACTCAATCTAAATTTAGAGTAATAACCTGAAAACAATTTATATATTTATTATCTTACTTATTTTGTATTATATACATTGTTTTTAATAGTTTATCATATTTAATAATTTTATTATCACTCAGACGCATGTCTTTCATACCCCTGTTGACTTGCCTTGTTGCCTGCAAACCTGTTCCATAAAGTTTTAATACAGTTTTTAAGTATAACTATGCATTTCAAAAGCAGTCACTGCACACCTGGTCTGGTCTTTGATTTGACTTCTAACATTGTTAACATCATATAGCATAAATACAGAGTGGTGTACCTTCTTCCACAAAACCATGTTTGTCTGTGAATGATGCACCAGACCAGAGTTTGTCTTCAATTAACTAGTGACTGGTTGTTGTTAAATGAACGGCCATCCGCTTATCTCACTTTTGTGTGATTGCTGTCTATGTTCCAGTCAGACTTGGAGCAGTATAAGACGGCTCTGTTGGACGCAGGCTGCGACCTTTCACCTCTCAACTACATCAAACAGTGGAAGTAAGTCTGTGTGCTGATTTTAAAGTCATCTGTTAAAATTGCTGCCAGATCTTTTTGTTAGTTCTGTATCATTAGTGGTCTTAATTGCCGGATTACACTTATGTTCTATAGTCACTATTGTGACTTTGTGTACTGGCTCAGTAAATTCTTATGGTTGAAGAAGAAGAGGAAGAAGAAGAATCTCCTTCGTATGAGACAGTAACATACATTTTGCGGCACTGCATTTGGGCAAACAGTCTTTTCTACAGCTGAAAATCATTTGAACATCTTGGCTGACGATGTGAAGAGCTGCAGCTCCATCAGCATCTTCAAAACCAACTTCAAAAGTCTGTTAAGAGCTTACCAAATCTGCACTCACTGACCTTGAATTCTATGCATGATGTCACTGGGCTGGTTTTGAACTACAGATATGAACTAGGAAAAATTCTAAAGAAATTTTTAGTGTGCCTGACTCTGGCCCCGTCGTCCCCATGCATTATTACTGACACTGCTCAGCAAATTCAGTATTAATACAACAAGCTGTGTCAACATTGCCTTTTTACTGGGCTCATATTTTGAAGAGACTCTTATTTTGAAAAACTTGTCGTGTGTGTGTGTGTGTGTGTGTGTGTGTGTGTGTGTGTCTGTCTGTCTGTCTGTCTGTCTGTCTGTCTGTCTGTCTGTCTGTCTGTCTGTCTGTCTGTCTGTCTGTCTGTCTGTCTGTCTGTCTGTCTGCCTGCCTGCCTGCCTGCCTGCCTGTCTGTCTGTCTGTCTGCCTGTCTGTCTGCCTGTGTGTGGTGTGTCTGTCTCTCTATGTGTTTGTGTTTGTGAAAGATAAGGATAAAATGGCCGACATTAAAAATGTAGTCTTGATAGTCTGATATCATACACAGAGTTCAATAAACTTAGTCAAAGGCATGCTTGAGGTTGCCAAGCAACCAGGGTGAGCTGCAGGTCAGATTAATTAGACACAGGTGCTGCATGCTCTGTCTTTCCCCCAAATGCTGAGACCTCCTCTCGAACAGGAAGGACTCCTGGCCAAACCGTATTTCCAATCACTGAGCCGACTTAACCACAAGCAAGATGAGAACTTCCTGATCGTTTTACATACTTGTTTGGTGTCGATAAATAAAGAAATGTGCCCATAGGAGCAAGAGAGAGAAACGTTACTTCTGCTTTCCTCCAGAAAATTTCCCTCCTTTTTAACATGAGAGTATATGAGGCTAAGGATGGGAGTAGTCGATCAATAAGCGCATAGGGAGCCAAAACTATAACAGAGACAGCTTCAACAGTGTTATCACTGTGACCGCCTCAAATTTTCCTACGTTTTGATGGTATAATCACGTCTGTAGCTGTGCATTTGCGGCCACAGTCGCAGTTTACAAATTTATTTTTCGACGACTTTTTCTCTGCCCCTCCACTCTAGCGATGACATCACTTACTCTAGCTCTGGAAAGTACTCGCAATACACACCCATTCATTTTTTGGCTTCGTTTTTGGCGATTTTTGGCAAAAGCGTTTGCCAAAACTCTTAGAAAAGTCATAGCAATCGATTCCCGGCCGAGCCGGTCGTTTTGATACCCGTTTTTTGTATGTGCGACATTAACTCTGGGAGGAGTAGCGAGACAAAAAAAGGGCGTAAGAATAATAAGCAGAAAATTTCTAAAGAAATTTTGAGTGTGCCTGACTCTGGCCCTGTCGCCCCCATGCATTATTCCTGACACTGCTCAGCAAATTCAGTACTAGAAAAGAAATTTTGAGAGTGACGAGTGGGCTGTTGCTGGGGTTCTGTTAGCACTAGCATGTTAGCATGCGCATGTTAACACTGATGCGCTAGCAGTTAGCATTAGCATGTTAGCATTAGCATGTTAGCATTAGCATGTTAGCATTAGCATGTTAACACTGATGCACCGTTCTGTAACTGTCCTCCAATCAAAGTTATTAAATGTCAAATCAGGCCATGAAATGCGAGAGCAGCTTGGTGATGACATACAAAGAGCATAGAGGCATACAGGCAAGTCTGTCTATCTCTCTCCAAGAGAGAAGGATTTTCCTATCCGTCTCTCTCTAATGCTAATTGCTAGTGCACCAGCGCATGTTAGCATTACCAAGTTAGCAATTATAATGTATTTCATTCTTAGTGGCTAACAATAATGGTGGCGCCACTAACAGGCAGAACTAACAGGCATATATTAGTGGCTAACAGTAATGACGCGACGCATGAGGGTTTTCTGAATAAAGAGCACTAACATGTACATACATACACACACACACACACATAGATATATATATACACACACACACACACTGTTAGAAAGCCCATGTTGTTTAATCAAGGTTAAATTGTTCCTGTGAAAAATACTGTTTAGTTTTGTTGTATATTCGGTAAAGTTCCATTTTTCCCACGTTGATGAACGTATCACAGCATTCCAACGGTCAGTAAACGCACCTCGTCTGTGTGTTAGCCGTGCTAGTAACTTAGCTCCCCGCTGTCGTTACCTGTGTGTGTGTGTGTATCTCCTCTCTGTCTCTTTTCAACAGCAATAAATCGGCATAAACAACGACATCTGCCTCCGTCCTTTAACGGGGACACCCCCATACACCTTGCCGCTCTAATTCACCAGTCACACCTGGAGCAAGCCCCCTTATCTCCCTTTTACACACACACACATATATATATACATATATATATATATATATATATATATATATATATATATACATATGTGTGTGTGTGTGTGTGTGTGTGTTACTGTGTGTGTGTGTGTGTGTGTGTGTGTGTGTGCGCACATTTTACACAGACAAGTTCAAATGAAGTGCCAAGAACTACAAAAATGGCTGTCGCTCGGCTTGTCTGCTGTCTGCTGTGACAAAATTTGTAGGAGTAGTTAGAGGCAAAAAAACGTACGGAAGAAGAAAAATAATAATAAAGATGTAGGATAACAATAGTGTGGGAGCCCTTCAGGCACCCACACCAATAATAAAGATGTAGGATAACAATAGTGTGGGAGCCCTTCAGGCACCCACACCAATAATAATAATAATAAAGATGTAGGATAACAATAGTGTGGGAGCCCTTCAGGCACCCACACCAACTAGAAAACTGCATTTCCTGCGGAAAGTGCGGTGTGGGTGCCCTCTGCCACCGCCGGCCCCAGCGGCGCATCTGCTGCCCTTTTTCTGCATGTCTTTTCCCTGTCTCTTACACTCTCTCTCCCCCTCACATTCCTGTCACTCTTCAGCTGTCTCTATACTATAAAGTTTAAAAAGGCCATAAGAGATATATCTTAAAAATGTTGAAATTGGTTGAAAAGAGTAGAATAGTATGAAGTGATACAATGTTGTGTAACACTGTAGAAATTTAGATGAAAATGTAGAATTGTAGAGAGTAATAGTTATAGTACAAGATCTTGGTGAACTGTGTAGTTTGACTGAACTCTGTAGTAGAAGAAGAGGTAGTTTAAATTGTAGGTCTGTATAAAGATTTGAAGTTTGTATAATGGATTTGAAATGGAAAATATTTGTAGAAAAAGTTGAATAATTTGTAGAATATTAATAGTAGAATTTAGTAAAATAATAGTGTGTGTGTGCATGCTTGTGACAGCTGTGCATGCTCAGTCCCTCTACCTCTGACCCTCTGACACAAAAGTTTCAAATGAAGTCCCTCGAAGAGAAAATCCTGTATTAATACAACAAGCTGTGTCATCATTGCCTTCTTACTGGGCTCTTATTTTTAAGGGACTCTTATTTTGAAAAACTGTGTGTGTGCTTGTTCTGTCTGTGTGTGTGTGTGCATCTGCCTGTCTGTCTGCCTGTGTGTGGTGTGTCTGTCTCTTTATCTATGTGTTTGTGTTTGTGAGAGACAAGGATAAAATGGCCGACATTAAAAATGTAGTCTTGATAGTCTGATATCATACACAGACTTCAATAAAGTTAGTCAAAGGCATGCTTGAGGTTGCCAAGCAACCAGGGTGAGCTCACCTGTCAAGGTGTGCAGCTCAGCCTGTATTGATCGTAGATCAGCAGATTTTTATTGTTTGAACACAATGATGTCGATCTGTTTACTGAGCGTCTGTTCAGTGTGTGTGTGTGTGTGTGTGTGTGTGTGTGTGTGTGTGTGTGTGTGTGTGTGTGTGTGTGTGTGTGTGTGTGTGTGTGTGTGTGTGTGTGTGTGTGTGTGTGTGTGTGTGTGTGTGTGTGTGTGTGTGTGTGTGTGTGCACATTTTACACAGACAAGTTCAAATGAAGTGCCAAGAACTACAAAAATGGCTGCCACTCGGCTTGTCTGCTGCCCCCCCCCCCTTCAGGCACCCACACCAATAATAATAATAATATAGATGTAGGATAACAATAGTGTGGGAGCCCTTCAGGCACCCACCTCAATAATAATAATAATAAAGATGTAGGATAACAATAGTGTGGGAGCCCTTCAGGCACCCACACCAATAATAATAATAATAAAGATGTAGGATAACAATAGTGTGGGAGCCCTTCAGGCACCCACACCAATAAGCGCGGTGGATAACATATAGTGTGCACTTTCAGGCACACTCAATAATAAGCGCGGTGGATAACATATAGTGTGCGCTTTCAGGCACACTCAATAATAATAAGCGCGGTGGATAACATATAGTGTGCGCTTTCAGGCACACTCAATAATAAGCGCGGTGGATAACATAGTGTGCGCTTTCAGGCACACTCAATAATAATAATAAGCGCGGTGGATAACATATAGTGTGCGCTTTCAGGCACACTCAATAATAATGCCAAGAAACACGCAGAAGAACAATAGTTGACGAGTGTCGTAGGCACTCGTCACTAACTAGAAAATTCCCGCAGAAATTTTGGAAGTGACGAGTGGGCTGTTGCCGGGGTTCTGTATTTAAAAAGCACACCTCAAATAGTCATTTTTAACATGTATATTTAGACACATTTATAACAGAGACAGCTTCAACAGTGTTATCAGTGGGCGTGTGTGTGTGTGTGTGTGTGTGTGTGTGTGTGTGTGTGTGTGTGTGTGTGTGTGTGTGTGTGTGTGTGTGTGTGTGTGTGTGTGTAACCCTTCTGAAGCAGAAAAGTATTAGTAATGATAATAATAACTTTAACTAATGGCCAGAATAAGAAACAGAAGATTTAAATTCGACTACGGAGCCCAGGTGTAACCAACTGATGCACAAGAACGACACGACACTGTGGCTCTTTTTGTTAATGAGAACAATGCTCCCCTATTTTAATATGAAGCTGGGGAGAATAATAAAACACATGAAATACATACAACAGCCTTACCCGGGTAGGTATAGAAAATAACAAACAAAATAAAGGTTTTCGCAGCTGCGTGTGGTTTTTCTTATTGTTCTGTTCACTTCACTATATGTGCACCCTTTAGGTGTCAGTCCAGCCACATGGTTGTGTGGGTGTGTGTGTATGTGTAAAAGTGAGCAAAAGGATTCAATTCACGGTGTACATCTAAGATCCTCCAGGGTCCGACTCGTCATCAACGTCTCTCTCTGGCTCCGTCCTCCAGACAGGCTCTATCCAAATCCAAGGGTTCCTCAAAAACCTGACCTACAATAAGTAGGATCAGAACATATTTCTTCAATTTCTCAGATCTTAAATTATGAATTATTGTACATAAATCACTTTAAATTGTCTCTATATTATGTAGAGGATAAGTGCTTTAACTAACTTGTATTGCAAAATAAGATCACAATTTCTCAGTAGCAAAAGGTGAATAATTCAAAGTATATTATGATACCAAATGATTATTTTTCGAACAGTACCATCACATATATATATGCTATTAACATAGCAATTAACATATTAATTATCACAAATAACCAAAATGTAAACTCTTGTAATGTTCACAGTAAGAAACCATAACTTAATGTGCTTGGTGTGACTGGCAGTGCTGATTAGCCCCGGAGCTAGCGCTCCGATATTAGTAGTAAGTAACTAGCTGATTAGTAGTTAGTAACTATTAGTAGTTAGCTCACAGAGTTAGCCGTTTAGCTTGTAGAATTAGCGTTTTAGCACTTAGCATTAGCACAGCAGGACGATCTCTCACCGCTGTGATTCTCCACCCGAGCGAATCCTCCAACTGCACTCCTGCAGATCGTGGTCGTCCGGGGAGATTCCTCCTTTGGTTTTGTCCGAGTTTTTCACTTTTTTCCAGTTTATCCACTTTTATGTTTTCTCCGTCCTGACATTAAGACCGTGTCCAGAACATGCTTCCTCTTGCTCCTTCTAGAGGCTTTGGCGAAAAGTGAACCTGCGTCAGGTGGGATTACAGACTGCGTCTGCTCCTCCGACTGTATGACAGACCGGGACCACAACTCATCCCTTTCAAATTAAAGTTCCCCTAGTTTTTCTACAAGAATAACCACAAATAGTCTTTTCTTCATGAATTTGACAGTCTTTTAACTCACATATTCTCTCTCTCTTTTAGATATAAAATATACCTTTTTAATACACATGTTTTTTATCTGGGTTGTGTGTGTGTGTGTGTGTGTGTGTGTGTGTGTGTGTGTGTGTGTGTGTGTGTGTGTAATAATAATGCCATGAAACACGCAGAAGATCAATAGTTGCTTGCTAGCAGCTATTGTGTGTGTCTGTGTCTGCTGGCCCCTCCCTCCTCTCCTCTTGAAGCAGACGAAGGTTGCCAAGCAACCAGGACCAACTGTAACCAGCAGAGCAGTTACTGCAGTTATGTCACTGAAATGTGTCCTTAAGAGCAAGAGAGAGAAAGGTTACTTCTGCTTTGCTCCATAAAAAGTCCAGCCGTTTTAACATGGCAGTCTATGGGGCTGTGGATGGGTGTTTGTGGCGCATCTTTGTCTGTTACGCCAAAACTATAAGGCTGACAGCCTTGGCAGGCGAATGTAAGTGAGACGACAAATTTTCCTACGTTTATATGTATAAATCGCGTCTGTAGTGATACATTTGAGGCCACGGCAGTCAAATACGTTTTATTTTCTCACTGATTTTTCTCCCTGCTCCTCACTCTAGCTGATGATGTCATCCACTCTAGCAAAAACATTCCGCCACATACACACCCATTATAAACCCAGAAATTTGACTAAAAACCTGCTGAAATTTGAGCCTTAATAGTTTAAAAATGGTAAAAGCTGTCGATGAGTGTAGTGAATCCCTGAAGAGAAGGCAAGCATACCTCCATTTTAAAGTTTAAATGAAGTCTCTCGGTGAAAGTATGCCAGAGCTGTTTATTGTTTAAAATGTCTGTTGAAATTTATTTTTTTCGGGCCTCCCTATTCATTCTTTAGGGGAAATTTTTCTCAGTCTTTCACGCAGATCTCTTAGAAAAGACATAGCAATCGATTCCCGGCCGGGCCGGTCGTTTTGATACCCGTTTTGTGTACAGTAGTAGCAACTTAAAATTTCCCCTTCTGAGCTGAACGCCAGCTGAATGGCAGCCGTCTTCCAGCTGAGTTCCAGCCGGCTGCCTGCCGTCACCGGAGAGACCCCCCTCCTTCTCCTGGGCGTGTCTATTTTTTACTGTAATTCCACCCATTCATGTGATTACAGGGTATGACCAGGAGATGGCGCTTCTCGCACAGAGTTCTTTAAAGTTGTTCTACCTGGAGATGACGTAGCTTACACACCTCATTAGCCTTCTCGTTGCTTAATCTTTCGTTTGTGCTTACAGTAATGGGCTTTTTGGTCTCCCAGTGTCACAGATCACAGAGTGGAAAATGCAGCTGGTTTGAGTACTGCACACTATACAGTAGCCGTATGATTTGAGCATGTTCATGAATTGAAATTAAATTGAAGGTGTTTATATCTAACATGTCACCATTCACCAAATCAACAACATCTAGGCTGTTCTGTCTTTACTAGTGGTGAGCCGTTTTCGGCGTTAACGTGCTGCGTTAATGTGAGACTCTTATCGGGCAATAAAAAAATATCACCATTAATCAAAACTGTTCTATCCTTTGAGGTCGCTTGACTTTTTGACTTTTTTCTCTTTTGTTCGTTTTTGTTTTCTTCGCTCTAACTCTGTGGAGTCCCGATCTCTATAGCAATGTTGTTTTTAGAGAGTTTTTGAGTTTTTCTCGTGTTTTTTAAATGCCGCTTCCACCTGGACAGCTGCCTTTGTTTACTCCGGGAACAACTGATTGATTAATTACAGTATCTACAGTATCTATGGCCATCACTAGTCTTTACATAATTACTGAAGCGTCTCTTCTCTTGTGCTCGTGCCTCTCTCTCGCTCATCTGCATGTAAACTACAAACTAACCCTTAAAAAAGTTACAACAACGGTTCGGACGTCTCGGGACTGCCAGGCCTGTGTCAGATCTGCAGATACAAGCGAGGGTTTATTTTTTTAATTAACAGTTTATTTGGAGGGGAGGGCTTGTTGTTGTTGTGCACGACAAAGAGCTGCAGAAACAAGCGTTTTTCTCTGAAAGTCGGTGTATTCCGCTGCAGCGGTGCCTCCATTTGCAAAAAGAATTGAAGAATAACATAATACCTCCTGTTGAATATTTGATCACAGTTTGATCGTTGTGAGACGCCACTTAAAGAGGGAGAATACCTGGTGATTAACAGCCCTTTGCAAGCCCTTTGTTATGCAGGTATTTACTGTAGTGCACGCTTTAGGCCAGGTAAATCTACAAACAGCTCATTAGCATTTTCATTGTTTGCACTTGGTGGGCTTTTTGGTCTCCCAGTGTCACACAGATCACAGAGCGGAAAATGCACCTGGTTTGAGTATTGTATACAGTAGCCTTGTGATTTGAGTGTGCTCATGAACATGAATGACTCCTTTTCATTTTTGTCCATTCCATAGGCTAAATGGTGTAAAGCGTAAAAGGAAAGAATATGTATAAAATAAGTCAAGTATGTTTGGTTTTAATAAATTTTGCAGTATATATGTTATGTTTTTATTCTACATGGACACCACTGTTTATTTTCCACTATGCTCCCCTCCATTATAATAATACACCTCACAGCTTTTGAAAGTTCAGAGATAAGTCTTGCAAAGTCTTGACTCTCGTTTGCCAAAACGTCTGCACAGCCCTTTACTGCGTGTCATTCCCCGTCTCTCTGCCCCCTCCTTCCTGTCTCACTTCAGCTGTCATATCCATAAATGGCCCAAAATTATACTGAAAAACTGACTTTACGAGCAAAGTTTTCTTTAATAAAACGTTTATGTTGACATGTTGTTGTTGTGCGTGACATAGAGTTGCAGATACGAGCGGCTGCAGCACTGCCATGTTATCTTATCACAACTTTTTTTTTTCCTGATCAGCTGATCGGCTCACCCGCTCACCCCAGCGTATCTGTTCAGATGCGTCTTAGTTTAGACAGTTTACGGTGAGAGCGAAACATCACTGCTCCTCCCCGTGGACAAATGAGGCATTGCAGCTGGTTATCACACAGACTGCTTAGGGGCGTTTCCAGTCAGGGCCTCACTGACTACGTCATCGCGGGGGATTACATTTCGGTCACGGGCCAGCCAAGGACCTGTGAAGTACCTGTGAAGGACCAGTCACGGCCCTGTCACGGCCCTGTCACGGAAACACGGGAAATTTTAAGTTGCTACATCTGTATGTGCGTCAAAAACTCTGGGAGGAGTAGCGAGACAAAAAAAGGGCGTAAGAATAATAATAATAAGCGCGGTGGATAACATATAGTGTGCACTTTCAGGCACACTCAACTAGAAAATTTCTAAAGAAATTTTGAGTGTGCCTGACTCTGGCCCTGTCGCCCCCATGCATTATTACTGACACTGCTCAGCAAATTCAGTACTAGAAAAGAAATTTTGAGAGTGACGAGTGGGCTGTTGCTGGGGTTCTGTTAGCATTAGTATGTTAGCAATAGTATGTTAGCATTAGCTTGTTAGCATGCGTATGTTAACACTGATGCGCTAGCAATTAACAATAGCATGTTAGCATTACATGTTAGCATTAGCATGTTAACATTAGCATGTTAACACTGATGCGCTAGCAGTTAGCATTAGCATGTTACCATTAACATGTTAACACTGATGCGTTAGCAGTTAGCATTAGCATGTTAGCATTAACATGTTAGCATTAGCATGTTAGCATTAGCATGACGACACACAGTTATACCCGTCGTTCCAGCCGGACGACACCACGGTCTCCGCACGCATCTCCGCCTGTCTTTCTGATTTGTCAACCTGGATGAAAGACCACCATCTCCAGCTAAATCTGTCAAAAACCGAACTCCTGGTCATCCCTGCCCATGAGTCAATCTGCCATGACTTCAACCTGAAAATTGGCGCCGTCACTATCACCCCTAACCATGCTGCTAAAAACCTGGGCGTGGTACTAGATGATCGTCTTTCTCACATTTCCTCCGTAGCGAGGTCATGTCGCTATGCTCTGTACAATATTAGAAAAATCAGACCGTACCTGACCCAATATGCCGCTCAGCTCCTGATTCAGGCTACAGTCATCTCCCGCCTTGATTACTGCAACTCGCTCTGGCTGGCCTACCTGCTTGCGCGATCAAACCTTTGCAAATGGTCCAGAATGCCGCAGCGCGACTGGTTTTCAATCAACCTAAAAGGTCACATGTCACCCCCCTCTTCAGCGACCTGCACTGGCTGCCTGTAGCTGCCAGAGTTAAACACAAAGCTCTGACGCTAGCCTACAAAACCATCACAGGATCTGCCCCTGCCTATCTCAGCGTCTTAATCAAGGCTCACGTCCCGACCAGGGCGTTACGCTCAGCTCATACAAACCGTCTAGTTGTACCCTCGCCTCTCGCAAAGCGAGGTCACTCTTCTCTGTGGTCGTCCCCAAATGGTGGAATGACCTACCAACGGCTACAAGAACTGCAACATCCCTTTCTACCTTTAAAAAACTTCTAAAAACCTTTCTGTTTCGAGAATGCTTCCCTGCCTAACAAAACTAACAAACTACTCTGTGCTCCTTTACACCTTTTCTGCTTATGTCCTCCTCTGTAAGTCGCTTTGGATAAAAGCGTCTGCTAAATGCAATGTAATGTAATGTAATGTAATGTAAATGTTAACACTGATGCGCTAGCAGTTAACATTAGCATGTTAGCATTAGCATGTTAGCATTAGCATGTTAGCATTAACATGTTAGCATTACCATGTTATCATTATCATGTTAGTAATCAACATGTATTTAATTCCTAGTGGCTAATGTTAATTAGCACTAATTTTAGCATTGGTCGCTAATGTTTGCAAATAGCATGTCTTTACAGCCTAAAAGTGTGTCTGTGTGTCTGTGTGTGTGTGTGTGTTACTGTCTGTGTGTGTGTGTCTGTGTTACTGTGTGTGTGTGTTCAAATGAAGTGCCAAAAACTACAAAAATGGCTGCCGCTCGGCTTGTCTGCTGGCCCCTCCCCCCTCTCCTCCTCAAGCAGGTGGAGGTTGCCAAGCAACCTGGGTGAGCTGCAGGTCAGATTAATTAGACACAGGTGCTCCATGCAGCCTGTCTGTCCCACTGAAATGCACAGTATATGTCTGAATGATCCCCCTTGAAGAGGGCCAAAAAAAACCTATACGGTATGCCTCAAACCAAAATCTGAAATGACCAGAAGAATGCTCGTCTTGTGGATCATGTCTGTGCCAAGTCGAGGGCGAAAATTGCATAAACTTTGGCTGTAGGAGTCAGAGAAAGCACAGGTGCTCCCTGCTCCTTCCGGAAAATTCTCTGCTCCGAATAACATGGGAGTCTATGAAGCTCTAGGGGGGAGTACTCGATCAATTAACACGTAGAGAGCCAAAACAATAATAGAGACAGCTTCAACAGTGTTATTACCGCGACCGCTGCGAATTTTCCCACGTTTGAGGGGATAATCATGTCTGTAGCTGGGCATTTGAGGCCAGCATAGTCGAAAACATTTTTTTTTTCACTGATCGTTTTGTCATCTTCACACTTTAGCTGATGATGTCATCACTCTAGGAAACCACATACACACTTATTATAAATGCAGAATTTGAGTAAAAACCTGCCCAACTTTGAGCCTCGATAGTTTAAAAACGGTAAAAGATTTTGAAAAAAGTTAAATATGAGTTTAATAGTTGAAGAGTTTGTGTACAATTTGAATGAAGTCTGTAGTAGTAGTAGAAGTTGTTGAAATTGTAGAATGTTTGTAGAAGTTTTGTAGAATGATTTGAAGTTTGTGTAATGCATTTTAATAGGGAAAATATTTGCAGAAAAAGTTGAATAATTTGTAGAATATTAACAGTAGAATGTAAAAAAGTAATAGCAGCTGTGGCATGAATGAGCGGAATCTAGTGGTATAATTTTTATTTTTGTGGGAGAAAATTTGTAGGAGTAGTTAGAGGCCAAAAAACGTACAGAAGAAGAAAAAAATAATAATAAAGAAACAGGATAACAATAGTGTGGGAGCCCTTTGGGACACTCAATAATAAGCGCGGTGGATAACATATAGTGTGCGCCTTGCAAGCACACTCAATAATAAGCACGGTGGATAACATATATTGTGCGCTTTCAGGCACACTCAATAATAAGCGCGGTGGATAACATATAGTGTGCGCCATGCACGCACACTCAATAATAATAATAAGAAGAATAAGCGCGGTGGATAACATATAGTGTGCGCTTTCAGGCACACTCAATAATAAGCGCGGTGGATAACATATAGTTTGCGTCTTGCACGCACACTCAATAATAAGCGCGGTGGATAACATATAGTGTGCGCCTTGCACGCACACTCAATAAGCGCGGTGGATAACATTATAGTGTGCGCTTTCAGGCACACTCAATTAGCTTAAAGCTATATTCTAGTACGGTGCATCAAATGATGATATTTATGTTTTAAGAAAATGAAGATTGCTTTATTTCCATTTTACAAACAACTACATGGTCCCTTTTTTAAATAAAGTAAATATATAAATTGTTTTATTATAGCATGCAGTATCTATTAGGTCATATTTTATTACCATCAGTATTTTGAGAACCTACCTTGAAGAGAGCAGATTACAGTAATAAGTGTGTTTCTCTGTTCTGTAGAAATACAATTATTTTTTATCAGCGTCTTGTCTTGACGATAAAACTGACAGAAAGTGTAATTCAACCGTTCATGTTGAGTCATTCTGGTTTCCCCTATTTTTTTCTAGGGCATTTACCAAGATGGCCGCCACCCCAGCCAACTATGGCAACAGTGGAGTCAAACCGATGGGGTAAGTTGATAACATTTACTTAAAATGGTTAAAAAAAATACTTCATACTTAGATGAAAACATACCTGAAGAATTAATTGAAACATGCCTGTTAGGATAAATTATAATCCACTAGAATTTTCAGTATTTCTCTGTAAAAACCTGAGAACTGTGTTTGTTGGAAGCATTGGCGTGTCTGACTCAGCGGCATTCGTCGTTGGGTTGAAATACGGCGTCTATCCACAGCAGCTGAGATTTATGACTGGAGACAAAAGATAAAAAAGCACTTTATCTTTACCGAGCGTGCAACGCACACAAGAATCATTTCCCAGATTTAAGAAATAGAAAGTTAATATTCAGCGTCTTTAAAATAAAGATTTTCAGATCAGATTGTTTTTTTGGTTTTTTATCCAGATAGATTTTACTTACTTATTTGTTAATTCAAATTCATTTTAATGATTTCATTTTATTTTTTTAACAAATTGTGATTATTTTGTTGTTTTTTAAGCTTTCTTTGTCACCTGTCTTCATCAGTTGGCTCAGTTGTCATGGTGTCATTTGCAGTATGTTAAGGGGTTTTCCTCATTTTTCTAACCCTAACCTCCAGGGGTTCTCACTGTTGACGTTTCACCACTGCCTTGATCTGCAGCAGCTAATGTGTTAAAATAACAAAGTCACACAAAAACAATAATAAACTAACAATCAAGGCAGCAGTGAGCCAGCAACCCCTGTGTTGGTGAAATTATTGTTCCTGTTGGAGTGGACTATATTCCAGTCAGAAAGTGCTGTTTGTGGACACGGTGAAGTGGTGAAAACATTGTAAATATAGCGTGCAGACTGATGGTGATTAAAATATGTTGTTGCCACACCCACAGCAGTACATTGCTTAGCTTCATGCTAGATTTCCTGAAGCAGATGTCAGTCAAAATGTAATCTGCCTACACAGTTCTAACTGCAAAATGATCTGTTTTGTGAATAGTTCTGAAAGTTTGTTCATGCTCAGACTTTCGTGGATACTTAATGAGATTTCGATATATTTTATGCATTTTTACATTTCCTGAGGCTTTAAAGATTAACGACTTCCACGGGGCACTGATGCATCGCGTAACCACAACTAATGAGCCATCCTTTCACTTTTGAGTTTTTTAACCAGCCATGTACACTTAGACTTGCATAGCCTAATCTAGGGCTTTGACTGATGCTTCAAACAGAAGTGGAAGTCAGACACAGATATGGCATAGAGTATCCGGTCGATTTTCAAAATAAAACACTCGAAACAAACAAAAGGCGAACAGTTTTTAGCCATGACATGACCAAAACGTGCCGTGAAGTGTAAGAATGAAGTGAGTTTTAGATTAGATTAGATTCAACTTTATTGTCATTACACATGTATAAATACAAGGCAACGAAATGCAATTTATACATCTAATCAGAAGTGCAAATAGCAAAGTGCAATAGATACAGATAAATGCAGTATTTACAGTAGTGCAAGTGTATAACTATGTGCAGTTTATGTACAGATAAACAATGTGGGCAGTAGTTATGGGCAGATTATATAATAAGTTATGGGAGCATAATGTACAGGTAGTGCAATTAATAAATGAACAGAATGCAAGATACAGATGTGACTAAACTAATATTCAGATTATTCAGATGTATTTTTTTTTGGGGGGGGTTTTTGTTTACGACTTCCACGGGGCACTGATGCATCGAGCAACCACAACTAACTGACAGTTGAGAATTGATCGATGAAAGCAGCTGGAACGTTGGTGAGAGGCTAAGCCATGACTGCAACTAAAGCTGAACTGACTGTTTGAAAGCTGTGGAACTGTCAGCAAAGGGAAGTAATAATCAGTCATAATGTCTGCTGATGAAGAGGCACTGAAGGCAGCAGGACTGTACAGAATGAAGACAGCTGAAGTGTGTGCACTCGTAGTTAGTATCAGTAAAGTGTCAGTAATAGTGAAACTCTCTGAACAACAAACTCTCTTTGAACAACCAGCCTAACCTTGTCCTCCTCCTCCTCCTAACCCCCCCCTTCTCCGTCCTCTGCAGGCTGTTTTCCAGAGTGATGAATACCGGCTCCCAGTTCGTCATGGAGGGAGTGAAGAACCTGGTGCTCAAACAGCATGTGAGTCAAACTCTTTTATGCGGCTGGAAAAACAGCACGAGAAACAGTGCAGCAACCGCAGTGCATCCAAACATTGTCGAAACCCAACAACCCAGTGCCTGTTCGCGCTATGATAAACAGTTTGCTTTTCAGCCTGAAGGTCAGGGAGTCATGATGAGGTCTTTTCATTTCTTAACTAACTAACTAACTCCCCGCCACGACTGGAACGTCCTCCATCTCAGCAGGAAGTAGAATACTGTGGCCATGGAGACAGCAATCAGTTATTAGAGACTTTTGGAGAATAAGGTTGATAGCCGCCAAACATTAGCATGTTAGCGTTATCATTAGCCATGTCTCCGTCCAACTTTATCGAAATTTTAACCAAATTGAGCTAAATCGGCAAAACAGTGAAATGTCAGTGAATGCTTGTTTCCAACCTATACCGTTACACCACTTACACCACGTAATTAACAGTGAGTAGTAAGTAGTAGTATTAGTAAGCAGAGCGTAGAAGAAATGTCCAATGTTGCAGCAATAAGATGAGGGCGATAAGACGTGCTGATTTCTGGCAGAAACTCTTGCGTCTTCACATTCCTGTGCTCAGCGTTCCCACGGGTGCTTGAATTCCTTGAAAATGCTTGAATTTCAATTTAGTGTTTTCAAGGTTGTGAAAACGCTTGTGAAGTGCTTGAAAATGCTTGAAATTTCACAATTAGTTAAAAATCAAAACAGTCAATCTACCACTGTATGAAATAATGCTAATTGGACCCATATTATTATGTCATACAGTGGCACCGCTGCGCTTCCCATGACCATCATGGCAAACACAACTAGTAGGCTACTTATTTAAAGGTGCTGAAAAATGGAAAAACTGGTGCTTGAAGGTGCTTAAAAAGTGCTTGAATTTGTTCATGAAAAAGGTGTGGGAACCCTGTGTGCTGACTGGTTTCACAGGATGGAGCTGGAGCAAGTGCACGAAACTTCACAACCTCATGTTTGCCAGGTGTTACACGATTACTTAGAGTCGGTATGTGAGATAGGCCATAGGCGGCACCAATTCTTCAGTCCGAAAAATAGGAGAGAGTAGGGCGAAACGTGATGTGATTAAAAAAAGCTCAACGTGTGAAAAACAAACAGAAAACAGGATGTGACTCAGACATTTGTGTTTGTTTCATGGATTAATGTGAGGACGGTTACATCAAATCTATGTGGAGCCATCATGGATGGATTATAGAGCCAGGAAACAGTTGATCAGTTATGAGACTTGATGTTTGCTACAACGCAACGTATTCACAAAAAAGTGCTTTTATCTTCGGTTAGTAGTTTTAGACATCAAACTCTTCTGATGCGATACTTCAAATGACTCAAAAAACATTGACGGAAACAGAAACGTGACTGTTGGCATGCTGATGTCAGCATTTCGCCTACAGTTCAGCTTCAGAGAGCTGCTAGCATAGCTCTAGACTCACAAAATCCTTTTAAAGACACTTTAATTACATAAGTGACCTTAAATCAGCGTAAACTCAAACCAGATGTTGACCAAAACTGTTGAGGTTTTAATTATTTTCGACAGACTTCAGCTGTCACACAAATATTTATTGTCATTTTGTCAACTATAATATACAGCCGAGGACCTTTAACACAGGCCGTTCTCTTTTCTCACTCTCTATTGGTCTGTTTTCTTCCTGAGGTCGGACTGTTCAACCAAACATTCAAAATTATGATCAATGGTTGGAGCGAAAGCGTTTGTTTGGTTAGCGGATGCTTGTGACCGGCCACCATATTGGAAGAGAAAAACTGCAGTCCTCATCTCTCCTCCTTCTACATGATTTATTCTACTTTTTTGGTTTTGTTTTTCTTCTTAGTTATTTTCATTATTTCATTCTGTCTTTTTACTTCTCTTGGTGCTCCTCCAAGATTGAGGCACGTCCCCTGTAACCACTGACAACCAGCTTCAAAATATTCTGCCGTGCACACTTTATATTACCTGCTCCACCACCAAGAAAACAGCACGCTCCACCCGTCTGTGCTTGGCAGGAGGTTAAATCAAGCATACCTAATGTGACGGAGTCTTTGTTTCTGGACAGCAGGGATGATGATGACAACGAGGAGGATGAAGGGGTGTTTCAGGGTGAAACTGGCACCAACACCAAGTCATTTATAATCCTCACACGCACACACACAGAGGGAGGTCTGTTTTCTTCATACAGAAGCTGAACTGGGACCAGTTGAAGTTGGGACGATGATGCTCTGCAAAGTTGCCAGAATATTACAAACACTGGAGCTGTTGACGCTCTGTCAGGGAGGATATTTACAGACTTTTTCCACGCTCACCTCTCCAATATTTAAAAAAGAATAGCTAAGAACAGGATCCAAACAAAACCAAGATTTTTGAAGATTAAAACGTTTCTGCTTGTTGAACCTAACTTGAAAATAAACGGCAAGGCCTAGATGACTCTCTACTGTTGGCGACTGACGGTGGAAATAAATTAATATTCCAGCACTTTGTCAAAATACTCAAATCTGCGGTTGACAGAGTAACGGAACTGCCGATGTTGAGGTTTCTTTTTTCCAGACCTGATAAGAAAATATTCAAAAGCGAGTTTAGTTTAAACAAATAAAAATTAATCAAATTGAAAGTGAAAAAATAAGGTAAATAAATTGAGAGTTCAAATTTCAACAGTAAAGGACTCAAAGTCTTAAATATTTGGAAAATGTTGCATTTTAACAGTTGTGTTTTCAAGGTCTTCAAGGAATATGTTGGTATTTTCAGCATAATCTGGTATTGCATCGACACAATCACTCACATAAAACAAAAATATTTTAATAATTTAATGAAACGATCCTGTCATCGTCTTAGTTTGTCACCTCATGTGTCCACTTGTTTTTCATAATTATTGATCCTTTAACTCTGGAAATGAGCAAACATGAAAAGATCCCAATCAAAGTTCATATGAACAGCTGGTAAAATGAAATGACAATAGACATTTATTGCTGTGGGTATGAAGGAATTCTGCAAACTCACTCCTGCTGGCTTGTTTAATGTGATTTGCAGTCTCTCATCTCTCACATAATTTTGTGACTGTTGATTAAACTGTGAGACGATACCTGAAGAATGTCGTAAAATAAAAAACGTTTCTACCATTTTTATAACTTTTAGAAAGATCTGAAATATGAGCTTTTCTTGAGAGATTGATTTGTAGTAATAATTGACTTATGTCAAGGACCATGGCTTTAATTTCTTCCTCTTTCTTACATGTAATCGTATTTTTTTTAAATTGACATTTTATGTGGTATTTTAAAGTTATTTCTTCTCTTTCAGAACCTTCCAGTCACTCGGATCCTGGACAACCTGATGGAGATGAAGTCAAACCCTGTGAGTTTGTTTGTTCACTTTCCATAAAGATCAAAAACATGTGAACTTTAGTCGAAAGTTAGGCTGCAAACCAAACATTTTTGTTGAGGATCCAGTATTGTGATGATTGTGAATATTGAAAAGCCTTTCAAGAAATTGACTGAGATGATTTTACAGAGAAATGTAAAAATGACAAACTAAAGTCTGCTGTTTCTCCTTATCAACAAAGCTCATGTACAGATTCAAACCAACATGTCACTTTCTATCAGTAACTCTCACCTCATAAGTTCCTACTGAAGACATAAAGATTCAGTCATTTTTAAAAATACCTCATCTCTCCTTTGTGTGTGTGTGTGTTAAGTTGAATTTCGGGACTGTGTGTGTCGAACCTGAGTACAAAAGAGATGGAGTTAGTATTTATGCTAAGCTAAGCTAACCATGCCCCGACTCCTGCTTCAGCACTCTCTGTAAGGATAAGAACAGGATTTTCTGAAGCCATTAAGCAGCGAAGAGAAGATAAAATAAGATACATAAATAAATCGGGGCGTCGTGGTGGCTCAGCTGGTAGAGGACAGAGGACAATCTGATAGAGGGAGAATGTGCTCCTCTATTTCTTTCATCTTCACCCCCCCCCCCCCCCCCCCCCCCCCCATCCCGGGATTCCCAACAACAGGATCTTTGTTGGTCGCCTGTAACTCCAGACCCTGAGAACCCTGCAGAGAGTGTGTGTGTGTGTGTGTGTGTGTGTGTGTGTGTGTGTGTGTGTGTGTGTGTGTGTGTGTGTGTGTGTGTGTGTGTGTGTGTGTGTGTGTGTGTGTGTGTACTGCAGAATATTAAAAGAATAGTTAATTGTTGATAATTGATTGATAATTGTGGTGGGATAGCTGTTTTCACCTGTTCACAATCTGTGTGCTGCGCTACGCTAACTGCATCTTGACTCCAGTTCCAGACTGAAATCCGTCTGAACTTACTTTTTTACTTCCTGTAAGAGAACAGGACTTTCCGAAGCCTCTAGGACTTGCTTAATGAGACGCTCAACTTTTATATCATGCATAAATATTTATTAAAGAAAGTTACCAAACTTGAAACATGCACCGATCTGTTTATGTGTACTTAAGGTTTCTATAGTTGTTCAAGGAAAATCCAACTTAAAGGTTTTGAGTTGTGTCTGCAAACTGTTATTATTTTCTCACATAAAACAACTTATTATTGATTTAGGAGAGTTCAAGAAAGTCTAAATTAAAGTGATCAAACTCCTACAGAAGAACAGGAATTGCCTTTAGGGGAAATACAGTTAAAAAGTTGATAAGCATCCACAGAGCAAGAAAAACATTTGGCAGATTGAAGCTTTCCAGACTTTTGGGCAAGTATTGAAAAAGCCTCGTCTCCATGTCTCTTAGTCCTGGATCTTAGGACAGACATGAGCCTTTGGTCAGAGGATCGGTATGCAAAATGCCGTGGATCAAATATATAGCTTCATATATTTATTGCCATGGAGAAAGAAAAAAATTCCACGTGTGTCAGAGGTTTGAATCTTATTTAAATTTGATAGTAACATCTGTTTTTTCTCAGTGAAGTGAGGTCCAAATATGGCAAAAGTGACGTTTGCTCTCTTATCTTCCAGGAAACAGATGACTATCGATACTTCGATCCAAAGATGCTACGAGGCAGCGAGAGGTACGACCTCACACTTGACTTGCGTCAATCAGTAATCGTCTCTGATCAGTTCATTTACTTAAAGACTTCAGGCAGCATTAGAGGAGCTGCTAACCGTCAGTCAGTAAAACACTTATCTGGCTGTTGACTAGGAAGCTCAGGAATGTCTCATCATCTTCCTTCCTTATCCCTCTCTTCTCCCTCTTCAGCTCCATTCCCAGGAGCAAGAACCCATTTCAGGAGGTGAGCTGAGTTTCTATTTCTGGATTAAAGTTTGATTGAAGAAATGCAGTCGCGGTTATTTCCAGGACAAACAGATGTTGAAAAAGAAATACAAGACAGACTGGCAACTGACAGACAACTCTGAAGAACGTTATTGAGTCTTAGTAAATCTAAGAATCTAAGTAAATTTTGTCATAATAAAAATACTATCTTCAAATAATGAGAAACTTAAAATAAAGACTTAGTAACTTGATATAATGATTTAATCAAAATAACTTAATATCTTAAAGTGGAATAAACAAGTGGCTAAAACTCCCTTAATCTTCCTTGTCTTTTAAAACTGCAGGAAACCTTAAGCAACTTAAGCAAGATTACATAAGAGGGTATGCAATATTATCACTATTGGGATGACATGATGAAGTGACTGAAGTGCCAATAATGATGGTAAAGCACACCATCAAATGTAATATTGCGATTATACAACTATTTCCAACTTAAATAAAATATGTTGTGGAGAAATTGCTGAAGTCAAAGGTCAATGGTGAGGTCAGGACGGAAAAAGTGTTCAGGAAGAGAATGTTTTTATTTATGCAGGTGTTATTGTCAGCATATTCTAGTCTGAAGACACAGATGTCGGTTCACGCAGATTAGAATGGCAACGGTAAGGTATCTATTAGTTCTAGGAAGGCAGCAATAGGTCTCTTCGACTCTGGTCACCTCAGTGTTGAGATAGGCTGGCACCTACTGTTCTCAAAACCAAACAACTAATACTGCCGAGGACCTCAAGGCCCACACATGACCTTTTGTAACCTAAGGATAGAAAATTCCATAACAAAACTTACCAACTTAAAATATTGCTCACTGTCACTGTTCCAATCTCAGTTTCCATGGAGATACAGAGGGTATGACAAATGCCTGGAAAACAATGGAATCAATCACAAAAGTTGATGTAATAGAACCCAGTATACTACTCATGAAAATAGTCCAAGCCTTAGTAACAACCTGCAACAGAGATGATGTCTAGTCCTAGCAAACTAATATTAAAGCTTTCTAGAGATCTGAATTAATATCACACATATAAACACTAAACTGAATAAATACCACACATATAAACACTAAACTGAGTAAGTACCACACATATAAATACTACACTGAATAAATGCCACATATATAAACACTTAACTGAGTAAATACCTCACATATAAACACTAAACTAAGTAACTATCACACATATAAACACTAAACTGAGTACCGTAAAATACCACACATATAAACACTAAACTGAGTAACTATCACACATATAAACGCTAAACTGAGTACCGTAAATATCACACATATAAACACTAAACTGAGTAAATATCATGACAACGGAGAATGCAGAGTAATACTTTTAGGGATGGTTCAGGTGTGTTGACATGCTGATCTGAGCACATGCCTAATGTCTAGTTATTTCACAATAAAAGCTCTAAAAGTTCTCTTCCTTTTTAAGGCTTTTATTTTGATTTTTTTTTTTTAAACATCCTTGGTTTTTCAGCGATTCTCATCTGGATTATTTTATATACAAGTGTGAGTTTCTGATTCATCAGGTCACTAATGTTTGTTTCAGGCCATTGTCTTTGTGGTGGGAGGAGGAAACTACATTGAGTACCAGAACCTGGTGGACTACGCTAAGGTAGTGTAATACTGCAAGTGCTACTGTTGCTACTATTGAAAGCTACTGTTTTGTTTGTTTGTTTGTCTTTATTCAATTATTCAGTTTACAGTTTGAAATTTTTTACATAAATGTGTTATTCCAAGTAATTACATGTCAAACAAAAACTTGTTTTTACACTTGGGTAATATTCCTTCCCTCCCTCTGACTGAAGGAAACTTGATGATATCATTTTGTTTGTCTTTCAGTTTAAACAGGGGAAGAAAGTTGTTTACGGCTGCAGTGAACTCTTCAACGCTTCCCAGTTCATCAAACAGGTGAGACACAACACCTCTCATGCCTTCATACCCCATACCCTCTTGAATTATCTGAAAAAGTCATTACAAAGCTGAAAACAGACAAATATATGATGATCAAATTAAGTAGTATAATATACTATAACTCAAAGTACTTTTTACTGTAAAGACCGAATATTTCTCTCATCACTCTTCCATAGCTCTCCCAACTTGGCCAAAAGTGACATGGACACCAACAATATGTGAATATCTCTCTCTCTGTCTCTCTCTCTCTCTCTCAGTGCCCCCCCCCCCCCCCCCCACCCATTTCTCTGTCTCTCTCTCTCTTTCTCTCTCTCCGGAGGTCGGAGCTGATCTTTTTATTCCAGTTGTTTTATATTGAACTCTGTTCTGTAAATGGACTAAACATTTTTTTTGCCTTCATTGTAATTTCTGTCTTTTCCTCTCAGCACTAATAAAGCTAAACAGTCTCAACTGACCTCAGCCTCACTCTTGATTTGTTTGTTTGTTTGTTTAAGTGTTCATAGCAGTATTTGTATCTTTACAGCTTTCTGATGAATCATCAGTTCTCTGATTCACGTGTGGATGATCTCTGAAGGTTGATTTTATGATTTGACCATACAGCTGCTTTGCATTATTTTTAATTGTCTGATTTTATTTGCCTCATTTGTCTCAGTGACTCATAGTATTTCAGAATGATGCATTCTTAATATTTTGACTTTCACACAATGTCGATGTTTTGATCCTCCTTTCATCATGTATTGTTATTATTATATATGTTAAGTAGCAGTATAAATAAAGTATAGAATAAATGTATAAATAACATTTTTGATGCAATGATCTGATGTCCTGTGGCAGGTATTCAAATGGGTTCACACAGACTCTAAGATTGTTTGACATCTGGACTTAGATCAGACAGCCGGCAGTGAAGCTGCAGCTGCAGTAGCTAACTTCAACAACAGCATCCTGCAGCGGTAGTAAGTGCAAACCTTTCACTCGAGGCATATCAGAAGCAGATACTTCAGCTCAGTTCAGTGTTCGCAACCAAAACATCAAACACCCAGTTCAAGTTTTTTTCTTCACTGATTTCCCTCCATCCCGATCAGGATTAAACGGTAACATTAGCATAGCATCAGTGGCAAACATTACAGCACAGTGTGGAACAAGCTAAAATTTGGCTGGCTGGCGTGATGCTAAACTAACTCAGTATATTTAATAATTACTTTACTCAAGCCCAATCCTGTATTGCTTGCCTTCATTACTTGTATTTTATGCTACCGCACATTTCAGTTACACAAGAATAACAGATCAGTATCGTGTTATATAATACAGTAAGGTATTGTTATAACACGTTTTAATTTTCACGTTATTATGACAAACATATCACGTCATAAGGTGAAATTTTTCAGGTTTTACCAAAATAAAAAGTATTATAACATGATACATATGTATGTCGTAATAACATGAGAAATATCTAAATATCAAAATGTTTCACGTTTCATATTATTGTTTTTTTTTTTGGGGGGGGGGGCACCAGACATAGCAGCCAGCTACAAGCCCAGCTCAGAGTGTGTCTTTCAGCCTTTTATTTCACCAAGCTCTCACCAAAGACTAAAAGTTAGTCAGTGTTTTTCCTTTAGCCTTTTCAAGTTCCTCCACCAACGTCCTCTTTGGTTTCTTCCCTTCTGTCATTATTTCTACAATCCATAGAGGTTGCTGAGCCCAGCTACATTGTCCACTATTGTGCCAGCTCTGCCTCCTGTCAGCAGTCCCTGTGTGCCCCAGGCCTGAAAACCTCCTCTTCCACCTGTGGTACAAACACCAACATTCCCCCGGTGCTCACAGTCCGGGCAGCGTGGCTAACAAACTGAGACAACGTTAGCTAGCAGCAGCTACAGTTGGCAGCAGTTTACTTCATTGTCCATCAAGAAACTGTAAATCACAGAGAATTTTTTTAAAAGGTCCACAGTTGGACCCATCTCCACGAGGATGGGGTTAGAAGAAAGATCATGAGGTTATCATAGGGGTTCATCCACTTTGAAGCAGGAATCTGATTCAGTAGTTGGTTTAAACACAGTGATTGACAAACAGACCAATCTGCATCTTTATTTAGGCCCCGCCTCTCACTGGGGAAATATCTCAAACTGTAATTTGACCAAATACAAACAAATGACCTGATTGAAAAGCCCAAGTTTAATAGTAACACACTGTGTCCTCGATTTGTTTTCTGTCTGGAAAGAGAGAAAGTTTTTTTTAACTGTCTTTTTCCTGCAGACTGGAAAGTTTCTTAACTCAGAGGAGCATCAAAACAACTGTGGTATTTTTACACACACACACACACACACACACACACACGTCATCCATTACTTTAAAGACAGCCTGGCACAGTGTGGTTCAGCTTTGCTGGTGCTGTCATGTTCCTCCACCACAGCACCAAAAACAAAGAGATCAGTCTGAGGATTATGTCAGCATGGCATTTTAATCCGTCTGTGTGCGTGTGTGTGTCGTAACCAGTATGGAAAATAAAAAAGTAGCCATATTAACGTCATCATGCAACAGCTGATAAAATAGTGAATTATTCAATTATTTATATTCATATATCAGTTTTTGGCATTAATTTTAGTTCTTTCACTTTGTCTTAGTTCTTATCCCTTCTGTATTTAGACTTTTTAGTCCCTTGATACACTATGAGTTATGTCAAAGCAGTGTACTGTGACTACCCGGATGGTGCACTGGACACTTCTGGCCTTCAGTGGTCGCCATTTTGGCTATGTAGCTGAAGGAGAGGGACCACCAGCATTGTGAAAATGGCAGCCAAGGAAGCTGCTGGAGCTGCACATCAAGCGAAAAGTTGAGTTGTAGTGTACTTTGAGTGTCGTTCACCACCATGGTCGTGATTCGCCTAATTGGTCATCACCAGTCTCTCCACAGGAAAACAATCGCACAGCCAGAGTGGAATAGTTTTACCACTGTCCATGTGTAGCAGCTATAGTGGACCAACTGCTCGTATCCCGTTATAATTATTTCAGTTATTACCCAAGCGGTAACCAGCGTAGTTGTGAGGTGAAGCTATGCAGAAGTGCCAAGAAACTGCAGTTCCTCAAACGTCCACTTGAGTCTGGCTCCAGAATGAGTCAGTCTCTATAAGTCCCCATGTTCAAATGTCCAACTTCACAGCAGAAATAAACATGTTTACAGCCTGGTACAAAAAACAGTTTTGGTCTCTGTAGCTAATTTCCCTGTTCATGACAACTGTACTGAGGATGAATTTATATTCAACTCACCTGTTCACATTATATTAAGACTTAAAGTTATGAAGAATGAACAGTGTGGACGCTTTGATTAACAGGTGGGTGTCGTCATAGGTGTCTGGTTTTAGTAACCAGGCTTCATTTAGCTCGCCTCAGCTCCCAACCACAATGGTCCAGTGTAACATCTGCATCACTGATGGTGCCAGACCAGTCCACCTGTTCATCTTATGCTCTATTTGGCTGTCACTCATGAACAAGAATCCGAGATAAATTCCTTCACTTGGAGAAATTACTGACTCTCAACCCAAAAGGGAGCAACTCGACATTTTTTGGCAGAGAACCTCAGACTTGGAGAAAACCCCCGGATGCTTCATGCAAACCGCCTCAGGTGGTGCTAAAGGTCGTGGTCTGATGAAGCCAACAGCACCACATCATCTGCAAAAAGACGCAATTCTGAGGTTCCCACAGTGGACATTGTCCTCCTATCCCACATCCTGCTCACAGAGCTAAAACGTCTCCCTGTGGGATTAAAACTGCACAGAATCCCAGCAGTCATTGTGAGAGGGTTGAGGTGAAAGTATTAATAAATAAATATTGCATCATTTGAGGAAAGGAGTAATTTTTAATTTGAGGAAACAGAACAAATGAAGGCACAAATGACTAATTCATGTGCACCCGAACTTTTCCCCACGGACACCTAATGAGTTCTGTATGTTCCCGTCAGTCCAACTTTCCTATAAAGAGGAGCTGTGATATCAGACTGTTGGACTCCTGACCGACACCAAACTAAAAACAGGAACATCTTGAACAATAATCACTTGTTGTTCCTTTTTTCCACGAAACAAAAAAACCTCCTCAGAAATCTGATTTATTCCATGATGATATGTGACAGACTCGCATTTATTTTGAGACAGTTCAACAGTTTTTACTTGAAATGTGTTTGATTAGGTTTCGATTAAGTTCAGCTCAGTCGCACTGTAAGTGTTTTTTCCACTGTAGGGACCACACACACACACACACACACACACACACACACACACACTGAAACACACAGGGTTAATCCAGCTCAGTGTCAGTTATGAAGACTGTTATGTTGACCTCATGACCCGGCAGCTGAAATAACGAGGAGGAAGAAGATAAACAAGAGGGAAAAAATGTAAAAGAGGAGGAGGCGGGGTAAGTAAAGGGTGAAGTTTTACAAGGTGGTGATAAAAATGAGGAAGGAAGTTAAAAGGAGAGGAGCACGAGGAATAGGAAAGATGAGAAGCAATGGATGGATAGACTTAGACTAAAATAGGAAAGAAGAGGAAGAAAAGGATATAAAAGGAAGAGGGGGATAGGAGGACATGAAGGAGGAGTAAGACATGAAACAGGAAGAGGAGGGCCATTAAAAAGGAAGAAACAGAAGGATGAAGTAGGAAGGAGAGTAAGAATAGCGAGAAAATGAGAATAAAAAGGAGAAGAGGGGTAACAAAATGAGGATAAACTAAACAAAATAAGGAGTAAGAAATTTACAAGGAGGCGATGAAGGGGAAGAAGTTAAAAAGAAAAGGGGGGGGGGGGGGGGGGTGCAGGCATTCCCCCCGGTGGAAAAATTGTCAAAATCATCCCTCTTCTAAAATGGTCATCCCTTCTTCCATCCCTTGTGGCATTTTATCAATGCATTACTTATATTTAACACTGGAAATAGAATTACCATTTGACATTCAGGGGGGCTTTATGATAATCAGTCTATTACAGTGTTTATCAAACTTTTTCAGACCAAGGACCACTTTGTCAAAAAAAAAATTTTCAGGGACCACCTGACCCCGTCTTCAGCCACCTATCCATCATTGTTTCCCATCCTCTCCGTGCCTTGTTTTAGTTAAAGTTCACAGCTTTTGCTGCTCTTTTCCTTGCTTTCTTTTCCTTACTTACTGACGTGACAGCGGAATGATTTTGTCTATAGGAGACGCCGTGGTTGCTTAGGCAACAATTTGGGCACTGCTAATTCAGATTTATCTTCATATATCCATTATACATATTTAAAAAAAATATTTGTCTGCATTTTTGTTCAGAGAACAAATTCGCTTTACACTTCAAATAATGTTAGGTAGGACTAGGGCTGATATGGCCTGTAACCAATATCTCAATATTTTTAAGCTATATCGCGATACACGATATATATTTCGATATTTTTGTTGTTGTTGTTTTGTATTGTTTATTTCTAATAAATATTGTCATTATTTCCATGATAGCATTGTAATTGCTCAGAATCAACGTAGAACAGTAGATTTACACTTGCTGTGAGACACACCTCTTTTATAGCATTTTAACACTTGTCATATTTTTTATGAATTTTTAATACATTTCATGATGTAAATATGAGCTTTAAAGCTCAATAGCTTCCAGGTCCTGTGACCTATTGGCTCAAAATCAGTGTAGAACAGTCAAGGTTCACCTGCTATACGACACACACTCTTTTTTATAGCATTTTAACACTTTTTTAATATATTTCATAATGTACATATGAGCATTGAAGCAGTGCAGAATCATACTTGGCATATGAGACACTTTTTTAAATCAAATTTTAACCATTCTTCATATTTTATAAATAAACGTTTAATACATTTAACACCCACGTTTTATTTTGAAAACCGGAAGTGTCCACACGTTGCAGTAAGCTAGCGCTGACTTTCCAGTTTTTTAAAAGTGTTTGCCATAAAGTCGGCAATAAGGGCGCACTTGAAAATATTGGAGCAGCTGACGTGACCACGCGAAAACGAGAGACGGCGTGACCGCAGCTGTTTTTCTTTAGAACCAAGTCGTCCGTCTCCATCTTCAATTACCTCACTTGGACTCTTGGCTTCACCTCTCCTCACTTGATACAGAAAGTACGCATGCGCGCAGGGGATGTTTCTGGGTGGGCGGGGCAGTGTGCTGCGTGCTGTGAGCAGCAGGAGTGAGTGACAGGCGAATCCCCGGAGAATTAAATGCAGACGGCTTAAAACATTTACGTGACAAGTACTCGATGGTCGCGATATAGTCATTTCATACATCTCACGTAGAACAAGCCGCGATATATCGAGTATCCCTAGGTAGGACTCCACAAACTTGTGTGGGAAATTCGAATATTTTAAGAGATCCTCTCACGGACCACTTGAGGTCGCTCGCGGACCACTAGTTGAGTAACACTGGTCTATTACCTATGACAGCGGTTTTCAAAGTGTGAGGCGCGCCTCCCTTGGGGGGCGCCAGAGACGCGGCGGGGGAAAAAATTAAAAAATATCTTACAAAGATATGTGTCATCACTGTGCGATGAAAACACGGCGAGCTAGCCCCCAAAGAGTAGCAAAAATATCCACAAAACGATACAGTATGTCTGATCTTTGCTGTTTCGTGTCAAAAGTTCTATTCCAGCGTGAAGAAACGCTGCTAATGTCTCCTGCTATGTCTCTGCTTTAGTTTGAAACAGTCATGAAGCTCCTGGTTGTTACATAAAGACAAAGAGGCTTTGACAGTGAAGTGTGACCTCTTGGTACAATATACCACCTTTGGGTTTACTTCATTCTGGATCGTCATTGGTGGGTCAAAGGTGAATGTGGGTGGTACTAATAGATTCTCCTGACTCTGATTGGTCGACAGGTGACAGGTGTCAACCATCCACACTCTGTGTTGTTTTAGCCTTAGCAGCACCGCTAGCTGCTACCTGCTGCTTCATATTCTTTTAATACCGCTTGTTTCAAACATCGCGTCGTATTAAAACTGGAAGTCTTCTTTCCTCCTCCTTAAATTGTGTTTTTTTAAGTGAAGATGTTTTTTAACAAAAATGTGTTTAATTGTATTTAAATATGTTCAAAAACACACAAAGATGTTAAAAAACATACACAAAGTTGTGTTTTAAAAAAAAATTGAGCACATTCACAAATAAAGATATTTAAAATGTTTTTACAAATATGTTTAAAAAAGATGTGAATGACATGATGTCCATAGTTAAGTGGTTATTGTTTCTTTCCGATAAATAGTATTGTCTTGTGCAGGCCATGCAACTGAAAATGCAAGCTATGAATCAGATGGGATTTAGGATTTGCCATGTCTGGCAAGTCACCCTAAAATTGACTAGAATGCAGGAAATTGCATCTAAGAAATACAAAATTCTGGGGGAGGACCCCCAGCCAGCCACCACCCCCACCGCTGGAAAATATGTCACATAAATGAAAAATTTCACCATCCCCCCGGTTTCATTTTACAACTCGACATCTGGATGGATGGACTTGAAAATGGGGAAGAGGAGGAGAGGAAAAGTAGGACAAGAATGGTAGAGGGAGAGAGGAGGATAAGAAGGAGGTGAAAAGAAGCAGACAAGAAGACTATGATGAACAGGAAGGAGTGAGGAGAGTAAGAGTGACAGAAAGAGAGCGAGGACAATAAATGAAGATCAACAATAATTTGACCACTTATAAAAGAAGTGGAGGATTAGAAATAAGCAGGTGGAGAGGACAGGAGGAAAAACGTTTTACAAGGAAGTGATAAAGAAGAGACAGAATGGATCGAGGTCAAAGATGAGGACAGCAAGAAAGTGAAGAAAAGGGGAAAGTTTTAAGAGGAGTAGAAGGAGGTGAGGTGAAGAGGTGAAGGAAAATGATGGATTAAGGCTGATAATAAAAGGTTGATGTGGACAAAAGGAGGATACAAGTTTTGTCCTCATGCTACTCAGTAAACTTGGAGGAGGTTCAGGATGGAGGATTTCTAGAAAGAGGCCACGTTGAAAAGTGTAATGTTTCTCCTTCGGTGCTAAGCTAGGCTAAACACACTGATGCCCTTTTTATTGCTGTTCTTTTAACACACTGTCATGCACACACATACACACACACATACACACCACGCACACACACACGTTATTTAAGGTTATCAGAGTCCTCCTCGTGATGCTGCAAATCAACCAGAATATCCCAAACTCTTTAATAATCTATAATCATGTTAATACGACCAGATTTCATTAAATGTGATAGGAATAGTGTTGTAAACAAATAAAAAGCTTTTCTCAGGTTTTCTTCAGGTTCTCATGAAACAGAGCTGTTTGTTTCTTTATTTCTATGCGATTCCTGTAAAAACAGTCTGACATGGAGGACTAGATACTGTATATTCAGAAAGTCCATGAATTACCTCTGTAGTGTAACAATATGTAACGATTATATTGAAACAAAATGACAGGATCTCAAAGTTAAGTATTTTTATTAACAATATATATTTTAGAGAGTCCCTGTGCTGTGTACAGCTCAAGGGAGCTTGGTGTTTCTACCACAGTTTGAAAACCAGTGGGCTAAAGCTGTCTGACCATCAGGAAACTAAATTAGGAGGACATCAGAGGGAAAAGCAACAAATGTATTGTGTAAAAAAATCTGATCCAGTTTTACCAAAATCACTGAATAAAGTTATAAAGTTGTTCTTTTGTACGGCAGGCAGAGCATGAAGCTGAAGAGCGAGAAAATGTGCTGACCCACACGTTGCTGAAATTTCAGAAATGTGCCCTCTGCAGCAAGTGTGTCAACAGAAATGTAAAAGAAATGTCTGTAAAGAAGTGAGTTTGTGACAACAAAAGAATAAATCACCACTTGTACTCAAGGTCAAGCCAGATATTTAGGTTACGTGTGTGGTTGGTCCTGAAATTCTGATTTGTTTGTTTCACTTTTTCTAAGAAACATCTGTTTCTGTCTCCAGTCGTCTGCCTGGTTTGCAAATCCACTTTTCAGCTTTCAGCGTGAAATTAAGTTAAAAAATTTTCTGTCTGAGAGACACCGAACAAACATATCATTTTCCATGTCACTAACAGAATAACTGCACTCAATATTTTTGTGGCTTCTGTGCTTCATTAAGTGGTGAAATGCAAGACGTGAATCTGACTCGCTGACGACAGATCTAAATCTTGTTTATAATAGCAGTAATTTAACTCTAGCGTTGGTTACAGAGTCAGCTATATAGGAGAAAATACAAAGATTATGAAGTATAAATGAAGTTACACTGTAAAACTCACTGTTTTCATTTTGTACTCTTATTAATGTTGTATTTCGTTTTCTCTTTTTTTATTGGAATGGTTATTGGATTAATTAATAGATTGTAATATATTAAAGATTATTATAAAACTGAAATGAAAACCTTTTCTCTCATAAACTGACGTCTGTTAAATACTGTTGATGCTCCCAACTATTTGACTGATTTTGGTGAAACTGGATCATATTTTATGGAGAAAATGTTTTCTGCTTTTCCCTCTGATGTCGTCCGGCTGCTCCGCCTCAACTCTCTGTGATTTACAGAGTTTCCTGATGGACAGTGAAGTAAACTGCTGCCAACTGTAGCTGCTGTTAGCTAATGTTAGCTCAGTTTGTTAGCTGGGCTGCCTGGACTGTGAGCTCAGAGCAGAGCGTTAGTGTTTGTACCACAGGAGTTTTGGACCAACAGGAAGAAGAAGAGCAGGTTCACAGGCCCAAAGAGTGGAACCGGTGTCATAGCCATAGCCCAGTGTTACTCAAAGTGTGGTCCGCGGACCACTAGTGGTCCGTGAGAGGATCTCTTAAAATATTCGAATTTCCCACACAAGTTTGTGGAGTCCTACCTAGGGATACTCGATATATCGCGGCTTGTTCTACGTGAGATGTATCAAATGACTATATCGCGACCATCGAGCACTTGTCACGTAAATGTTTTAAGCCGTCGGCATTTAATTCTCCGGGGATTCGCCTGTCACTCACTCCTGCTGCTCACAGCACGTAGCACACTGCCCCGCCCACCCAGAAACATCCCCTGCGCGCATGCGTACTTTCTGTATCAAGTGAGGAGAGGTGAAGCCAAGAGTCCAAGTGATGTAATTGAAGATGGAGACGGACGACTTGGTTCTGAAGAAAAACAGCTGCGGTCACGCCGTCTCTCGTTTTCGCGTGGTCACGTCAGCTGCTCCAATATTTTCAAGTTCGCCCTTATTGCCGACTTTATGGCAAACACTTTTAAAAAACTGGAAAGTCAGCGCTAGCTTACTGCAGCGTGTGGACACATTCGGTTTTCAAAATAAAACGTGGGTGTTAAATGTATTAAACGTTTATTTATAAAATATGAAGAATGGTTAAAATTTGATTTAAAAAAGTGTCTCATATGCCAAGTATGATTCTGCACTGCTTCAATGCTCATATGTAAAAAATATGACAAGTGTTAAAATGCTATAAAAGAGGTGTGTCTCACAGCAAGTGTAAATCTACTGTTCTACGTTGATTCTGAGCAATTACAATGCTATCATGGAAATAATGACAATATTTATTAGAAATAAACAATACAAAACAACAACAACAAAAATATCGAAATATATATCGTGTATCGCGATATAGCTTAAAAATATCGAGATATTGGTTACAGGCCATATCAGCCCTAGTCCTACCTAACATTATTTGAAGTGTAAAGCGAATTTGTTCTCTGAACAAAAATGCAGTATGAAAATGCAATATTTTATAAAAATATGTATAATGGATATATGAAGATAAATCTGAATTAGCAGTGCCCAAATTGTTGCCTAAGCAACCACGGCGTCTCCTATAGACAAAATCATTCCGCTGTCACGTCAGTAAGTAAGGAAAAGAAAGCAAGGAAAAGAGCAGCAAAAGCTGTGAACTTTAACTAAAACAAGGCACGGAGAGGATGGGAAACAATGATGGATAGGTGGCTGAAGACGGGGTCAGGTGGTCCCTGAAATTTTTTTTTTTGACAAAGTGGTCCTTGGTCTGAAAAAGTTTGAGAAACACTGCCATAGCCCCATAAAAAAGAAACATCTGCTTGGTTCCCATCCTGCTCCTGCTGTGACCTCAACTGACCATCAGATGAATTATTTGAACCATGTAAATACTTAAATCTGTCGTCCTGATCTGATGTTTTACAGTAACCACGTCAGCCTACAGAGTTACAGCCCACAGAGGCCAAACAGTCCCACTGTCCACAAGGTTTTTGCAGGACTGAGATAATGTGGTGTCCGATGTTCCGGTGGTTCATACAAAGACCTGATTGTTGGGTGAGGACACACATAGATCAGGTGTCTGCAGCTTTTTACTCTCTGAGCTCCACCTGAAACTAGCTTCTCAGGTCAGAGAGAGACCAGCTTTTTATATGAGGGGAAAGTTATTTGCAGCATTTACACTAATCCAGGTGGAAGATGATACAGGTGTTTCAGAGTCTCACTCAGCCGCTGAGAGCATTTTCCAATTCATTCGTCAGACTGGTTTACTTCCTTCCAGGCAGTCGGGGGGCTTCAAATCAACTTTTTTTTTTCTGCTGACAAGATGGTTTTATTGAGTTGTGACATTCTAAGAACACTGTGTTGATGCATTCAAGGACACTCTGGCCATCCAGAGTTTGTGATTTGGCTGTTGAACAGTGATTCATGAGTTGTGTTGACAGAAAGTCAAACCAAGGACACACTCAAACTTTCTGTTAGTTTCTACACTGCACATATTCATTCATCTAACAATTACAATGGCAGATTTACCTTTAAAATCCTGTCTTTTTAAACAATTCCACAGAGAAATAAACAAAAGCAGCTCAAGCTAACAAACATCAGTTTTATTGAAATAACAACCATCATTGACAGATTTCATTAGCTGTAGCTAGCTAACCTCTATAAACAGATATCTTTATGTAGGCAAGGGACCTAGACTTTAGCATTGGTGTTCTGTTTCCTATTTGTAGTCTGAGTAGTATGAACCAATCACGTTGGAGGGGGCTTTGGTCGCAACAGTCCATGTGGAAAGCAAAAGAGGCGGAACGCGTTGGCTATTGTCAGACTTTCCTCTTCTTTCTTACGTTTTATGTCATCGGACTGTAGAGGAAGTCTAGATAGAATCTGGATATACATTAGCGTATCTGTTTCCCAGGTAGCTTTAATATACAAACACACACTTATACTTGATTTTTGTTTACCTTTGTATATTACAATATTTTACTTATCCACTGGATGCCTCCCGCCCTAGGTCAGATGCGATAGGCTTCAGCCCCAGTATTACCCTGATGAAGATAAGCGGTTACAGATAATGATTAGACTTATGCACTGGATACATGTAAGCCCCAAAATTTGGCAGTTGCTAATATGTGTAATCCTGGACAACTCCTCTGATGTTCTGAGCTCACAGTCCAGAAGGCCCGGCTAACAAACTGAGCTAATAGCAGCTACAGCTGGCAGCAGTTTACTTTAGTGTCTATCAATAATCAGGTGCTGTGTGACTTAAAGCTTTACTTGTTTCTCCCGACCTGGAGCCCAAAGTTACATAGTGTGAGAGCAGACGTACAAATGACAGAGACACCATTCACCTGATTACAAGTCATTGTAGCATCAACATGATTTAGAATAGTTATTTTACTGTAGAAAAGTGACAATGTTGATTTAGCTCCATGAATTTGTCAAAAAACTCTCCTTGTTGTACTTGCCTGGAGTTTTTGTTTAGGGGAACTTTAAATGGTATAGAATTCCTGCCATATTAAATAACAGGCCCTTAAAACAACTATAAAAAAGGAAGGAAGTCATAACTACAGAAGTGTGATTTGATTTGAAATTATTATTGTAGTTCTGTAGTCTTCAGATGTAAACTGCAATGAAGTAACAGATTTCAAGTTGAGTTTCAGCCTCAACTTAAAATCAGCGTCCAGACACAGATCTTATTCTCTTCCTGGACACACAGGATGCCCATCTGATAAAAGATTCACAAGGGAACCAAACATCTGCTCAGAAATCCCAGAACAAGTTTGTAATGAGAACATGTCAGTCCATGAAAACACACACATGACAGACCCATTAGCTTTTCTCAATCATGTTAAGACTGATAACAGTCCTGCTTAACCTCATGCACTGCAGACAGCAAAATATGTGTACCCTACTGAAGACAACCTGGATACAGTTGGAGTTTTCACAGTAAGCATCCTAAATCCTTGAGGTCCCTCACCAGATCTCCAGTGCTGAGGGTTTTCAATTCATGCAAGATATAGTTCTGTTATTAATACAAGCTAACGTCAGCATGCTGACATACTCCAATTGTCCATTCCAACGATAACATGTTAATGTTTATTAGATATAATGTTTACCATGACCATACAAGGAATTTCACCTTGTAACTTTGTAATGTAATAATATGACCGGCAGTATAATCAAAACAAAATTAAATCAAAGAGTCTAGAGCCTCGTAGGCTTGTGTTGACCATCAGTTTTGATTATTTATTATTCTGTTTAAAGAAACTCTGTTTTTCTCTTCTCTAGTTTAGCATTGCAAATAGCTTTAAATGCTGGTATAACAGTTTGTTCAGTAGGGAACAAACTTTGTAGCCATGGTTACTGAATTCATCCAAACTGATCCAGGATGTGGGAGTGAACTGATTTAAAACTGCTGTTACATCAGGTTTCTACTTTAGCTTTAGCTCAACGTGATTAGGCACACAATAGAATCTGAAGCTGTATGACTGGTTGCAGTTGAAATGTTTTTATGTCCACAAGCTTCTTGACTTCTGATCAGTACCAGAAACAGATATTTTAAAACAGAGTTGTACTTTTGCACAGATGAATAAACTAAAAGTTTTATGTTGAAACCATCACAAACAAACTAGATTTTTACTTTGAGAAACTTTGAAGCATGACATCCTGTCACATCATCGAAACTGCTGTTGCTTGATGTTTTATGTGAGCGTGACTGAGATTTGTCCACTCTTTTCTTACACATCCTTTAAACCAAACTCTAAAAGTAGAACAACTACTGTTCTTAATAAAGAGTACATGTTCTGTTCATCTGAGAAAAGAAACCTGCCCGGAGCATATCATGCTGATCGGCCCCAACAATCATCCAATGTTCCATCTCCTAGTGTTACACAATAGCACCTCTGAGCTACAGAAAGCTGTTTTCAGACAAAGATGTTGCTGATACTGATCAGCTAGAAATCTGCCTGGCAACAACATTGTTTTGACTGAAGCTTCCATCATACGGAAAAGAGTGTTGCTGAGAGGCTGAGACCAAAAACAGACACACATGAGTATGTGTACAAGTACGTTTTATTATTCAATTCCCTGACAACTGAGTCCAAGAAGTGACTGTTTTTCCATCTGCAACAAATTGATACTAAATCGCATGCAGAGATTTGCTTAATGTATTAATATTTCTCATCTATTGGGCTATATGTCTGTTCATCCATCTGTACCTATATTTATCTATCGAAGAAAGACTTAAGAAAATGTTCTGTTTTGCTTCAGTTACATTCCTCCCCAAGACATTTTCTTCACCCTTCTCATTTTACCAGCTGCATGCTGGGAGCTGGCCAAGCTGAATTCCTGACTGCTGCTGTCTGGTCTGCCTGTATACCTGCACACAGGTACACTCCTCTATGAGTGGTAACACTACCGAGCTGACCCTGAGCTCCACCTGGCCCTCGACAATATCTAGAGCTTCAGAGGTGATAGAACAAGGCTAACATGAAGAGTCCTACAGCTATGAGTCGACCACATGTGACAGGAACCTTGTATAGGGTTAAATATCAGTTTATGTGTTTCTTTGGTTCAATAATGTAATAGAAATATATGTATTAAACCATCATAAATCCCGCCATCCATGATTTTTCAGTTTATTCAGAACTAGGTCAGACGTCCTTCCTAGCAAAGTCCTCCAGACCCTCCTGAGGGATCCAGAGGCATTCCCTGGTCAGATGTGTTTTGGGTCTGTCCCCACGATCTCATCCCAGTTCAGTCTGCCCAGAATACACTAGAGAGAATGATGTGCAATTCTTGTGTTGTGGGTCTACTCCAAGGTTTCCTCCCAGTTGCCCAGTTGGACATGCCTTGACTACTACTGAAGGGGTATGCAGGAGGCATCCTGTTTTGATTTATGAACCATCTTAATTGGCTCCTTTCAGCATGACGGAGCAGTGGTCTTTCTCCAAGGTCTTCACCCAGATTCTAAACAGGGCTATCAAAACAAAAGCACAAATCACATATTGTGCTGGTTTTTTTGTTGTTGTTTTTTTGAGTAAATTGAACTTGGACTCTTGAATCTCTTATGTTCTGTAAGTCTTTGATCCAGATGCTGAACCACTGCAACTGACTCCTTTCAAAGTGAAGGAACACTAGTTCTACTCTGGTGAAAATGAGACTTTTCATGTAACAGTTACCAGTTTTGTTTTTTTCCTTATTTTGTGTAGTGTTTTATAGTGGAAGACAATGAAGTTGACCCCTGGCCCCTTTCTGATAACCATAAGCCATGGAAGATGGTGAACTATGAATTTATGACTATAGTACACAGTGAGAATGTGTATGTGATTACAGCAGTACAGTGTCATCCTAGAAATCAGACACACTGCAAAGGAAACTGATTCCCATCTCGAACACCCCAAGCACCTTCGGGATCCTTTAGGGATAGTGTCAGGGCCAAATAGGCTCCAAACAGGTTATAACATCGTCATCCTTTTCTTTTGGTCACTGCCTAAAGCTCATGACTGTAGTTGAGGGTTTAATACTAGAACAACTGTTCGATTTGCAGCAAGGCAGTTCAGGTCTTTCTTCTTTACAATAGTCTGATACTGCATTACTGCAGAGATCACTCCGATCTGTCTGTGGTTCTACTATTTTCTGGATGTAGCCATGTAGCTAGCTGTCTTTACATGACTAATGAATAAGACCAGATCGTCTATCAAAAAGTGGAGATGAAAGTCTGATTTTATCACACTGGACATTTGCTATGCCTCAGCACCGATTAGAGATTCTTTCCATGAAAGTCACCACCATGGTTGGTGCCAAGGCACATTCCTGGCAGGGCTCAGTCCAGACATTTCAACAGAACCAGAGAATCGTCACACCTTAGAAAGAAAAATCTTCATCTCCTTTCCAGAAACATAACTCAAATATTGCCACACACAATATTTACTCATTTTTATCTTTGGCAACAAATAAAAACAAAAGCCTTCAGAAAGTCGATACAGATTTTGAAACACAAAACGGGAGATCGGCTGTTTCTTCTTCTGTTTCTTCTTCTTCTTGAACAGTAAAAGATTTGTTTTAAACTCCAGATCAACCCTCAGGCTTCACTGACATCAGCATCAGACAACAAAACTACTCAAGTGATATGTGTAACATATATGTCAAGTCATCTCATAACCTTCACAGTTCATATGAGCTGAGCTTGAAACTGACCATTGAAACGTATTGTTTACTCAGAATAAAATATTTTTAGGATTTAATTAATGACTTGGAACTGAGTTTTGTTAACTAGCCAGACTCAGACCTGTATTTTGTTAAGGTTAACTTACAACTAATTTGAACTTGAGTGCTGATGCAATTTAATATGTATATATATTCAATTTGATTAATGGGGATTGGTAAATGGACTTTGACGATTTACAGACTACTCAAAGAGTTTTTCTAACACTTGTCCACAGTGCTCACACTTGTATTAGACCTATATACACACTGGGGACATGGTTGAGGGAGCCAGAAATCTCTGCCAGAGTATGACTCACATTTGAATATTAAATTAAATTAATTGATGAAATGAAAATAGCAAGTTACCCTAAACCCTATCCTGGTTGCTAACGGTAGAAATGTGATCAAGTAAGCAGCTTTAAATTTTGAGCCATTTTAATGCCAGGGCTCACCTCAAACAAGCCACCTCCCAATACTATTTTAGAGTTGCACCATTGATGCATCCTAGTCTCTTTTCCCCAATAGCGGACTGTAGACAGGTCTTGCTATCCAGCACACAATCCCCTGTATAACAGCTACAACAACCTGTACGTCTTTGTCCATTTTATTTTCATATTTTGGTTGGTTTCTTTCCTGTCACTATTTTCTGGATGTAGCTAAGGAGCTAGCAATGTAGGTAGATGGTGTTGGGTTTCTTAACCACACATATAAAGTCCTCCATCCGGGGAACCAACCAGCAAACAGAATAGTATAGAGTCATAATTGACCTTGTTTTTCCTGTTAACAGTCTTATAGATGTCTCTGGTGGTCTATGAAGAAAATGCTTCTTGGTTTATTTTCTTTTTTTGCTGTAGTACTGCAAGTGACCACTGGGCAAAATTGATCCAGGTACTGTAATACACCCATTAGACTCTCAAAGTCTCATGGTTATGTCCGAAGATAAAATACAGCAGCATAGACCGACCCTGTAAGAAGAATCATTAACTGAACAAGATCCAGAACTAATTTAGTAGAAAATGGGTACTCCTGATCTGCACTTCTCCTGTTTGGAGTCATGATTGCACTGATTTCAAGCAGAGTGCTCTTTACCACATATGTTTAGACAGGGATGGTTATTGTTAAAAAAAAGTCTTGCTGCTGATCCACTGTATTTTAATTGCCTTTAACAAACATGTGTCCGAAAAAAACCCTGGACTACTGGTTTTTAAACTATGGTGTACATGTACATACACCACAAATAAGATGTTTTGAAGAAGGTTGGACTGCTTTGTGCTATTAAAAATGTGGCTTCTGGAACGGAACCTGAAAGATTCTGGTTTCACTTGGGTGTGATGATCCTACTGTAAATATGTAGTTTTTAGTTGGACCCTTGGAGGAGGAGTTGTCTTCTAAATAATATTTTTTTTTAATCAGTGGATATGAAGACTTCTTTAGTTTTTCTTCTGTTGTTCATTCCTTTTGTCTGTCTCATTTTCTCTTTTTCTCTCTCTCTCAGGTTGACCTGTCACTGAAGCCCCTCCTACCTCCTCCTCTGATGTCACAACTGTAAGGTGTGTGTGTGTGTGTGTGTGTGTGTGTGTGTGTGTGTGTGTGTGTGTGTGTGTGTGTGTGTGTGTGTGTGTGTGTGTGTGTGTGTGTGTGTGTGTGTGTGTGTATGCATGTGTATGTGTATGTGTGTGTGTGTGAGCTTATTTAAAGGGCTGACTCTCTCTTGCTGGGCGATCAACACCAGCTCAGCATCATCAGCTTACCGCCTGCTGCTTCCAGGGAATACACTCTGAATAGTTTTCCTGAGAGACGTCTGCTGAAGAAACAGTCAGTAAGATGACTGAGTTTACTTCTTTGCTTTACTCAGATATTCTTACTGTCTGAAGGAATGACTGTTTTTGTGACTTTTTGATTTAATGTCAGACTGACAAACTGATTCAGGTCACAGGCTTAAAGATCATGGTTGATTTAGTGACTGCTTGTTTTCCTGCTCCTACTGCTGACTACTGACTGGTTGGCTGGTTCACTACCTGGCTATTTGGTTTGCTTGTTAACCATTGACTGGTTCATTACCAACTGTTTCTTATTTCCTCGGCTACCAATTAGCTGCTTATTTACTGTGTAAATTGTGTTTACTAACTGGCTGATTTTTTTTAGTGTCTATTAATTGTTTACTGACTGTTTTAATGATTAATATTTCTAGTGAGTGACAGTTTGCAGTTGGATGGTTCCTTTTTGGTTGACTGACCTTTTTTAACAAGTTACTGCCTGGTTTGCAGACTGGTTTAGCCAGTGACTGGTTTATTGAGTTAAGTTTTGATCTAACTCAATTACTGCCCAATAGTTGGCAGTTGGATTGTTTTTCTCTGTTAACTAGTGAACTGACTGGTTCGTTTACTAATTCATTAATGGCTTTCAATATCACTCATTGGCTGACAGCTTAACTGTTGACTAAACCAGTCTACTCAATTTCAGTGCCTTAAGTGTTCACTACTTCGTTGCCAGCTGGTCCAACCATTGAGTGGTTAGTTAACTGGGTAACTGGTTAACTGCCATGCTGACTGGTTTTATGCAGTTTATTCTCATTTTATTTTCCATTTTTAATTCCAGTTTAGTTGACTTACTGGTTTAATGGCTAATATGTTGGGTTTGCCACTCCACTCAGTCTTTACTGACTGGTATACTTATTGTTTGAGTGGTTTGTGGACTGGTTTTAGTTTATTCTTTTTTTCATTTACCAACAGTTTTATTGACTGACTGGTTTTACTTAGTTAACTGTTAGGTTGACCACTCTACTCAGTCTTTACTGACTGTTTTACTCATTGGCTGAAACTAAGCTGAGCTGACTGACATTCTTTAACTGGTCAATGACTAGTTACTGGTTTATTAGACGGGTGTGCTGATTTACTGACCTCATTCCATTATGTTTCCATTGTATTCGCATATTAACTAGTTTACTGACTAACTAACTAGTTAGTAACTAACTTACTAACTGGGACACTAACCAACTGTTTCAGTGCCTTACTTTCTGCCAATTGTCAATTGTTAATTGGTTTACTAACTGGTTAACCCACAGACTGATAGCTAATCCCTAAACTAACTTAACTTGTCCTCTCATTCTGCCTTTTTTAAGTTTACTGAGCTAGCTGTTGACATCTACCCAGTCTAGACAATCTGTACTAGTTGAGTACATTTCTAAACTGTTAACTAACTGGTTTACCCACTGGTTGCCTGCCTTGCTGACTGATTTTAATCAGTTTATAAGTGGTTCTTGGTTTGCAAACTAACTTGTATACTAAAAGATTGACTTGGTTGGTGATTTCTTTACTGCTTGTTTCATGTAAATGTATAGTTTGCTGACTGATTTGGTGAAAGAATTTACTATGTAGTCATATGTCACGTATTGTGACTGTTTAAAATGGCATGAAGATATTTAATGACTGTTTTTTTTTCACAGTAACCTGAGCTCAGTCTGTGTTTCAGGTGCAGAAATGTCTCAGCTGTCTGTCCTGCTGCCTCTCACAGGTACACAGCTCTATTCTATTCTATTCTATTCTATTCTATTCTATTCTATTCTATTCTATTCTATTCTATTCTATTCTAGTCTAGTCTAGTCTAGTCTAGTCTAGTCTAGTTTAGTTAGACACCAAATACTTCCACATACAGACACAAAGAACATCACAAACTGCAGCAGCACACACATTGTCTGCATGCTGAATTGTTTTGTTGTTGTTGTTGTTGTTTTTTGAAGCTTTAAAGATTCGTACAAATCTGAATTACTGCCAGACATTATAAACAGACTGACATCGACTCCCGTTGACAGAGGATTCATCAGTCCAGATCCTGAACGCGAGACCTGAATTTCCTTCTGAGTGGAAGGTTTTAATGACTGTACATATATAATTAGATAATCAAATGCTGAAATGAATAATATTAATAATGAATGAATAAATAAATTATATAAGATTATATAATTTAATAATTTATTGTCTCCATAAATAAACCACAAATTAAAGGGGGGCATTAATATATATATATATATATATATATATATATATATATATATATATATATATATATATATATATATATATATATATATATATATATATATATATATATATATATATATATATATATATACTGTCTAGACTGGTTTCTTTTTCTCTTATTCTATTCTTTATATCTATGTTTATTTATTTGTATATTAATTAATTTAATCTACATATACACATTTTTCTATTTATTCTATATACTTATTTTCTTGATCCAAAAGGTGCTCTTAATTCAATTTGTGGATCCAGTTATTATCCAGTTATTTTTTAATATTTAGGATTTTATTTTATTCAACTTTATTACTTTATGAATTTAGTAATGTATTTTTAATATATGTATTTATTGATTGTTTTTGTTGTTTATGTTAACCCTTTTTTAATCTTAAATTTGTAAATCTGAATTTCTTAATTATTTTTAGAACTCATCTTTTTATTTAATGAAATAATTATTTTGTCATTTAATATATTTGTTCATAAATGAATACATTCATTTGTTCACAAATGAATTAATGCTTATTTTAATTGTACAGTTAGTTATTAATAAATGGCACTTGTGGTCCTCTATATGCTGCAGCCTCAGGTGCTGTTTTATTTCTCCAAGAGAATCTTTATTTATATTTTAGGACTGATACTTTGTACAGTACAGTACTTCTGAATATACTTGTCACTTTTTCTCTTACATACAACTATCTTGTTTATACATTTACTGTATAAACTGTAGTATATTATATTTACGTTGAGGACATCTCTTCATATTTTTTATGTTTCTGTAGCTGGAGCTGTTATTTTAATAAATTCTTTCATGCATGTGACTGAAACAGAAAATCTATTTATGTATTTATGTACTTAGTTCTGACCCTCCTTCTGCCATTCTCCACATCAGTCAGTGTGCTCTGGTCCTGTTTCCTTTTGATGATACATTAATCTGATCTCTGATCTGTTTCTCTGCAGGCCTTTTATTCCTGATCTCCTCAACAATTGGCTCAGAATCCAGTGGTCAGTTTTAAATATTGTCTGCCTGCCTGCCTGCCTGCCTGCCTGTCTGTCTGTCTGTCTGTCTGTCTGTCTGTCTGTCTGTCTGTCTGTCTGTCTGTCTGTCTGTCTGTCTGTCTGTCTGTCTGTCTGTGTGTGTCTGGCTGTTTATCTGTGTTATGCTTTGAATCAGAAGTCAAGGTATATTAACCGACAAGTAACTATAGAAACAGTAGTGCTGCTCCGTTAGCAGGTGAGACTTAGCCAGGGATGCAAAGGACTACAAACTGACTACAAACCCGCTCCAGAACATGAAGGAGAATTTAAACACAGACCGTCTTTGTTCTTTTGGAAAATCATGTGTTCTGAAATATTTCCTGATGAATGTGTTCTCTTCTTCTATCTTTGTGAGAACCAGTTTGACTTTTAGACTTTATGAGTGAGAACGTTCTTTCTGTCCACTTCTCACTTCTTCAGATAAGTCCTTTGTTTCTGGTTAAGATTTGAATTTAGTTTAGGGTTAATGATTTTGTGATGTCATAATTGCATTTTGGTGATGTTATACAGTGTCTGCATTTGTGTGGTACAGAAAAATGAATAAGAAGCAGGAAGCTTAATTTGAGCAAACTTCTATTAATCAACCTCCATGTCTGTGAAGTGAAGCCAACACAGGAAGTGCCAAAAACTGCAGTTCCTCAAACGTCCACTTGAGGCTGGCTCCAGAAGTGAGTCAGTCTCCATAAGTCCCCATGTTCAAATGTCCAACTTCACAGCAGAAATAAACATGTTTACAGCCTGGTACAAAAAAAAGTTTTGGTCTCTGTAGCTAATTTCCCTGTTCATGACAACTGTACTGAGGGTGAATTTATATACAACTCACCTGTTCACATTATATTAAGGCTTAAAGTTATGAAGAATGAACAGTGTGGATACTTTGACTGACAGGTAGGTGTCGCAACATGTGTCTGGTTTCAGTAACCAGGCTTTATTCAGACCGCCTCCACCCACACTCCATCTCTTTGGCCATTTTTGGAATAGCCGGAAGGAGGTGGAGGCAGGACTGCCAAGACGGAGATGACCAGAGCCATCACAATGACCTTCACAGAGGCTCTTCAGAAACCTGTGGGGACGTCACTGCCATTGAACCACCATGTTTCTAAAGTAGTCCAGAAGGGACAAACTAAACACTGGCTTGTTTTTTGTAAGTTCTGCTGCCGCTGTAGAGGTCTACAGTTGGAAGGTGAATGGTATTCAGTTGGTTGCATCTGCAACTTTACTGCTAGATGATGACTCTGAATGGGCCAAAAGGCTAGATAGATAGATAGATAGATAGATAGATAGATAGATAGATAGATAGATAGATAGATAGATAGATAGATAGATAGATAGATAGATAGATAGATAGATAGATAGATAGATAGATAGATAGATAGATAGATAGATAGATAGATAGATAGATAGATAGATAGATAGATAGATAGATAGATAGATAGATAGATAGGTCTTTATTATCTTCTTCTTCTTATTATTCACTTGCTGAATTATTTCTGTCTTTTTCCGAAACAGTCCCTCTGTGTCTGTGGGCAGGCAGAGGTAACTTTAAACCTCCCTGTGTGACTTTTTGTGCATTCTCAAAACTGTTTGAACTCTGTTTGTACAGAGTCTGAATCCCACAAATGTCTGAAATTTAAACTAAACAGCTCGACTTTTCCTCTCTAATAGATGAAACAGATGAAAAGCTCCTTTTATCCTGAGTCAGTCCTTCCTGGGAGCAGATTTGTTATTCTGACTGTATTTAAATGAATTACGGACTCTCATGAATGCTTTTATGTAACAGTAAACCCTTTTTATTCCCAGTTGTAAATCGACTTGTTCCTTCCAGTTTTCAGTCATTTTAATCCTTTTTATAGGAGCTCTGTGTTATTTTAACTGTCAATACATCACTTGGAAGTTAACTGTACTAAAACCAGCAGGAAACTTCATTACTATGGCAGTAACCTTTTTTTGTACTTTCATTTTTTTTCTAACTTTTCACATTTAAAAAACAACACTAAAGCTGCATCTTTTTTCCACTCATTCACTATTTCTTCTATAAGACACACTCAGTAATTTATGATTCATGCAGCAATATCACTCAATAAAGATTTGACAGGATCAGCAAAAGAGTGAAAAAATGAACAATGACGTCAACACAGTCTGAAGAAATTTATGGATTTCATCATTTACAATCCAGAATATGATTCAAATATTCAGAGAATCACAAATTAAGTTAAGACTCAACCATGCAGACAGAAAGACAGATATCAACAACATCCAGATGCACATTTCTCTAGACTGAGCTCAACTGAGACAGACGATTCCACATTTTAAACTGGTTTTAGAAATCATGGACCTCTTTTCCTCCAGGCAGATTATGACTGTATAAAACCTGGAAGTAGTCTCTGTGACAGATTATCCAAAAATCATCTTGTCCCATCTGGGCTACTTTAGAAACATGGTGGTTCAATGGCAGTGACGTCCCCACAGGTTTCTGAAGAGCCTCTGTGAAGGTCATTGTGATGGCTCTGGTCATCTCCGTCTTGGCAGTCCTGCCTCCACCGCCTTCCGGCTATTCCAAAAATGGTCAAAAAGATGGAGTGTGGGTGGAGGCGGTCTGAATGAAGCCTGGTTACTGAAACCAGACACGTGTTGCAACACCTACCTGTCAGTCAAAGTATCCACACTGTACATTCTGCATAACTTTAAGCCTTAATATCATTTGAACAGGTGAGTTGTATATAAATTCACCCTCAGTACAGTTGTTATGAATGGGGAAATCAGCTATAAAGACCAAAACAGTTTTTTGTACCAGGCTGTAAACATGTTTATTTCTGCTGTGAAGTTGGACATTTGAACATGGGGACTTATGGAGACTGACTCACTTCTGGAGCCAGCCTCAAGTGGACGTTTGAGTAACTGCAGTTTTGGCACTTCCTGTGTTGGCTTCACTTCACAGCCATGGAGATTACTGCTTGATCCAGATTAACATTATACAACGTTCCAGCTTTTTTGGATTCAGAGCTGTAACAACAGATTACGGAGTCATCTTTACTTACAAAAAGAGAGTAATAACACAAATTTGAACAAAAAATGGAGAAATATACGTTTAGTACATCCCACAGTTTATATTCCAAATTCAAATGGAGACCAATAAGTATTATAAGATATTTGATGTAGGATAAGTGTTTTGTTTTAAAATTTGTTCAATGTAGAAGCCGAAAAAGGAGTTTGTCCCAGTTCAAAGTATTTTTTGTTCCAACTACAGTGACGTATTCTGAGTAATCTTACCCCAGAAAGTGTTCTAATTTGAACAGGAGCACAACAGGTGGTAGTGATTTGCATCCTGGGGGCTAAAATTCCTCAACAGAAACCAATTATCCAACAATTGCATTGAACGCGTTCCTGATGTTAGCAGCTCTGTGAGGCTATACTCAGTAACAGCAGCCCATTGAGCAAAAATGCTAACACTGTCACAATGCTAATATGCTAATGTTCATGTCGTGTTTACGTCTTATGGGATGGATGGTAGCGAGATGCTAAAATGGTCGTAACTCGTGTCCTACCATCAACTAAGTGACTTCATATTTTCTGTATGATTATATGTTATATTCAGTTCATAACAATAACAGAAGAGCTGATCAACTGAACAGTGAAGCCAAACGGTAAAACAATAACTGCAGGAAGTTTGGATGAATTTGGAGCAAAATATTTCCTGTTAATCACAGATGAGCTTTCTGAGATTTTTAGGAACTTTTAAACAATAATCTGTACTTATCCTGTCACATTTATTTAAATTTATTTACGTCTTAAACAATCAGAGACACTTTAAAAATAAATATTTACTCTAGTTTTCTGCACATAATTAATGAAATACCGCCTCAAAGTTTTGTTTAGATCAAGTCCTTGTAAAGCTTTGGCGACTCCTAGTGGAAGTGATGACCCTGAGAGGGTTAGAAAACTGTAAAATGACAATATAGTTCATTTTTCATCATATTTTGGTGTAACTAGCTAAAACAGCAACAAAATATTTAGTTTTTATTAGCTTTAGAATATTAAGAAGAATATTTTTACAGTTTTCCGGGTCCAAAATATTGTTCAGAGAGTTCAGTGTTTTTTCTTCTTTAAAAACATAAACTACACAGTATCATTTGACAGAACCGTTATATTGTTTTCTGGTTTGTACCATAATTAGGCCAAATGGTAAAATTTAAATCATTTGTTTAAATAACAATAATTTATAAACAATAGCTCACTTGCAAAAACTGGAGGAATCATTGATCCTGCTTTTGATACCTGAAATTGAAAAGAATTGTTGCTATAAGATGTATATTATGACACCCCTACACAATACATCAAATATTATGTTTACCATTACTATTATATTTTGCGCATATTAAGTAACACAACACTGTGATATATATTAGATTTTTGTATATATCGTGTTAATTAAACACAAAGAAACTAAAGCACAGACAGAAGCAGAAATGAACACAGACATGTTTGGATCAAACGTAACTTTTTTTCTTCGTAAACACCATCAAACATTAACGTTGACGTTCTTCGTTGTTCAGTGCCTTTCCCAGTGAACTGCGTGACCCGTGGAGCCGACCTGACGGATGACGGCATGGTGATTTTGTGTCCTCCAGACTGCACCCAGTGGAGGGTGTCAGTGTTTGGGACAGGAATCTACGCCTCCGTCTCCTCCGTTTGTGGAGCTGCTGTCCACAGGTGGGACTCCTGCCGTCTGTCTCTGTGCTTTTTTTCACTTATTTTTTCTTTCTCTGGTTTTTAAATATTCCTTTGTTCGGGCCCCCACCACAATTCACCCTCTCTGTTTAACTGCTACATCACACAAAAGCAGATGTTTACGCTGACTGGTTAGATTGATGTTCTGGAGGTTCCTAGCAGGTTGGGTTGGAGTCAGGAACTTTGGGTGTAGATTTACACGTGGATCAAACACAGTTCTGCTACTAACGGCAGCTGCAGATGTGACATAATGAACAGCATGAGTCCTTCTGTCTGCTGAACCTCAACAAAACGCCAACACTATGAAGGAATGTGCAGGAATGAAGGATTAAGCTCTCAACCCTGAATGACCTCCTTCTTCTGCAGAGGGCCCCAAGAGGAAAAACTCTGGACCACGACGACTTGGCTCCCTCAGGATCTGTCCTTTAATCCTTCAGTCTCATCTTCCTGTTTTCTGTTTTTGTTTCAGAGATTTGTCTCTGAAGTCCGAGTCCGATTCTAAAATCATATTGAGCAAAACTTCCTGTTCTAAGATGGTTTTTATGCAAAGTTGCATAAAAGCAGTATGAAAGCAGTATGGAGACACTTAGTAGGAAATCATCTTTTAACAAGGTTTCACCTTAAGACAGACTGTGAGTCGATCTGGATCAAACAAACTGAGATAAACTTAACTTTTTTCATTTTGTGAAGAAACTTGGATTTTTTTATTATAGATTCAATTATATTATTACAATATCATAGATCAACAACACAAGACATAGCAGCAACTAATATTACTGACTAGTCCAACAGCAGTCAGCCCAGCTCGGCGTCTGTGTTTCAGCCTTTTATTTCACCAAGCTCTCACCAACCACTAAAAGTCAGTCCCACATTTACTCTCACTCTCTCCTTTTCTCTTCTTAGCTTCCTCTGTCAACGTCCTCTTCAGTCTCTTCTCCTTTGTCATTATGTCCATAGAAGCTGCTGACCCGGTTACAGCTCCAGTTCTGGCACAACACCGCCTCTATGCACTAACCTCTAAACACTAACACTCCCCCGGTGCTCTGAGCTCACAGTCCAGGCACCTAGGCTAACAAACTGAGCTAACATTAGCTAACAGCAGCTACAACTGGCAGCAGTTTACTTCACTGTCCATCAGGAAACTCTGTAAATCACAGAGAGTTGAGGCGGAGCAGCCGGAGGACATCAGAGGGAAAAGCAGAAAACATTTTCCCCATAAAATATGATCCAGTTTCACCAAAATCAGTCAAATAGTTGGTGGTGTGTGACTTAGTGCTGTAAAGCGTTACGTACTTCTCCAGACCCGGAGCCCAAAGTTACATAGTGTGAGAACAGACGTACGAATGACAGAGACACCATTCACCTGATTACAAGTCAGTGTAGCATCAACAGGAGTTAACAGACGTTAATTTATGAGAGAAAAATCACACAGTGTTGATTTAAATGATTTATTCTTTCTTATTTTCTATTTCTTATTTATAATTTGCAACTTGTTTTTTAAGAATTATACAGTAAATTGTTATAAACTGTCTCGCTTCTGTAGTGGAGTGCTGCGTCCGTCTGGAGGCCCTGTCAAGGTTCACAGGCAGCCAGGACGATACAACTACATGAGCTCCTATGCCCACGGCATCCAATCACAGACCTTGTCTCACTGGTCCAACTCCTTCACCCTCACCAGTAGGTGGAGCCATTTTGGTTATTAGTTATTTAGTTTATTTTCCTGTTCAGGTAAAAGTCAGTGTATCCTTTGGTCATTAGATTTTCTGTAAAAATAATAGGTATTAAAAATAAAAGAACATTTTTGAAATACAAAAGTTAGAATATAGCACAAGGCATTCACAAGGGATGAACAGATTTAATAAATTAATTAATTAATTATTTGATTTGCATTTTCACATAACAAGAAATAAAATCTCAAAAAACGGATGTTTTTTTTATTTTTTAGATTGGATTATTTTACAAAACATGAATACAACATTATTTTTGACAATACAATACAATCTGCAGAAATCTCATTGCATGTGCAAGTGAGCCATCATTCAATAAAAAACTTGGGGAAGCAAGCCACCTCTTGGATTTTGATGCACATGTATTTACACTGTTATAATACCAGTGTCTGGAGTGGCTAAAAAGACATTCTCACATTACACAACACATTTTTTTTTTTAAATGTCCATTTCTGAAAAGAAAAATGAATGACCAAAGACACTAACCATTTCTGGATTCTGCTTTTGGACTAAACACACTGAGGAAGTCACTTATGATATTTTAGTATTCCCATGTTTTAGAGACTAAAAAATGAATTAATAAAATAGATATCAATGATCGATTAAAACAATTGTCGTTGCAACCTCAGAATTATCTTAATTAACAATTTCAACTCAAACTTTGAAGCTTGTTCTGGAGCTATCACAGTCTTCATCAACCAAGTTGATGTTCAGACTTATTATAGCACTTGAGGACTCTCATCATTTTGGCCTAAAAGTTATTATTTAAACTTCATTCTTTATTTCCAAACCAACAGCTTGACCAGGAAATCTCATCTCAAAGGTCAACTATTGATTTGTTTAATGGAGTTCACTCTGAAGGTACTTTGTATGCTGTATGTTTTACTGCCCCCTAGAGGCCAAAACCAACTCAATGCAACTTTAAATGTTCATTCCCTTACATTACTGGGTAATCTTTTTCATTTTTTACGTGAAACCTCTGCAACTGTAACTAAAGTGCTGTACTTAAATATAAATTTGAAGAACTTTACTTGAGTCTTTCTATTTGCCGTCCAACACATCTCAGAGTAAATCTTGCTTTACTTACTACCACTTAGTACTTATTACTTCACTCCATTTATGTGACAGCTTTAGAATATTTTTTACACACAAACACATCAAGACTTTATAAAATGTGATGTTTTGTACTATATTAAAATCCATTCATCAATGATTGGCAGAAAATGAATGGTGAACTCTTTTGATGATGTTTGAAATCATTCTTCATGTCCAAACATTTCCTGTTTGCAAATTTGCTGCTTCCTTGGAATCTTTTGAATGTATTTGTAATAATACTTTACTGTATTTTTACAGTGTATACCAGTACTTTTACTGTAGTAAAGGATCTGAATATGTCTTTGCGTTTAACCAGAACCAATTAGCATTCCACTGGAGCTGACTAGTGATACCAGTGACACAGCTCTGCCTGCAGGAAAAGGTAATTGTTCATATACTAATCTATACTATAGTACTGTAACTACTGATATTATGTACTTCAAACTGAACTTGTAAATACTCTAAATTCTATGAATATCTAAACATTTGGACATTTTTCATTTTTTATAATTTTCTACATTGTCGATGAACACTAAACGCATCAAAACTATGAAAGTATGGAATTATTTGGTAAACAAAAAACATTTAAACAAAGAAATCTGTTTTATATTTTAGATTCTTTTGTTTGATGACAGCTTTCCATACTCTCCATTCTCTTAGTCTGCTTCACAACGTCATCCCCTGGAATGGTTATCCCATATCTGCTTATTGGCTGCTTCAGTTAGGTTTAGGGTGGGTGATTGTGGAGGCCAGGTCATCTAATATAGCACTCCATCACTTTCCTTCTTGGTCAGAGCGTGAAGGTGTGATTTGGGTCAATGTCCTGTTGAAAAACAAATGATGGTTCCACTAAGCTCAAACCAGATGGGATGGCATGTTGCTGCAGAAAATTATGTGGTAGTCATGCTGGCCTTAAATTTTGATTAAGCAGCCCCACACCATCACACCTTCTTCTGCTGGCCTTATGGTGGGAACCACACATGCAGATGACATCCATTCATTCATTGAAAAATTGAAAAAACATTGAATGAGAAGGTGTGTCCAAACCTTTAGCTGGTACTGTATATTAGAGACATGTTTTTTTTTCTGATTTCTCCTGTTTCATATTTAATAAGTTTTCTGATTGGCTCGTGTTGATGTCATCCTGATGAATTCAGCATGAAGTATATCTCCACAGCACTAATTCCATCAGTACAACAGCAGACTCATGGTATACTCATTCTGAAGTTGTACAGTCACTGTTAATGAGACTCAACACATCCTGCGAAGATGTTTCAAATTAAAAGTCCTCCAAGAACTCTCTTTTTGGTAGGCATATATGTGTTGGGTGTTGTTGAAGACAGATTCACAGTGAACAGCAATTAAGCACCTGGAAGTAATTAGTGCTGTGGAAATTACAATGTGAGAGGTTACAGTTACGGTAATTCCACCCCTCCTTCAATCTTCATGCCAGCTATATTTCAAGTTATTACTTGAATGCCGGCTTTATGTTGAAAATTTACAGCAATGACACAGAAGTGAAAAAAGAAACTGTTGCTGCTGCTGTCGGCGCCTTTTTTTTTCTCCTGAAGCTTCCAGACACAACAGAAGTGTGATGTTTCCACCAGACAGACTCTCTGTGTGTGTTTGTGTTTCAGGAAAGAAACCAGTGAAGAAGACAGTGAAGAAAAATCTGCCAGTCGGAAATAAAGGTAATGTTGAAATGATCAAGGGTCAGGTTCATTGCCAATAGATCTGTTTTTGTATTAACAGTGTGAACAACGTAAAATCTGATCTCTTTTTTTTGGTGTGTGTGGGGGGGGGGGGGGCTTTTTGAGCTTTATTTGATAGAGACAACTGAAGAGTGACAAGAATGTGGTGAGAGAGAGAGATGGGGAATGACCCACAGGTCGGATTCAAACCCTGGGCTGCCACGGCAAGGACTGAGCCTTAGTACATGGGGTGGCTGCTCTACCAACTAGGCTAAACAACACCCATGAAATCTGATCTTTGAGCCACTTTTTTTATATGTGGTCTAAATCAGATTTGACAGTAAAGTGTTAGACCTCATACGCACTTCTGCACAAACAAAACCTGAGGTTTTGAATCATCGCTGCTCTGTCTTTACTGTGCTAAAGAAGAACAAGCCATCACTACACAAAAAGCCACATACTGGTCCTGATGGGACGGCAGATTGTAGTCAAACATCTTGTTAGCAGAGAAAGTGACTGAAGTAGGCCTAACTTGTGTTTCAGTATCACTCTCTCAAAGCAGGGTTCACCTCTTTGATGTTTCTGAAATAACGGGAAGTCTAAAGATAGTCAACAAAGTGCTTGTGTGTGTGTGTGTGTGTGTGTGTGTGTGTGTGTGTGTGTGTGTGTGTGTGTGTGTGTGTGTGTGTGTGTGTGTGGTGTACAGAATGTCAGATGGACATCGTCATTGTGATGGACAGCAGTAGCAACATCGGGCAGCGGCGGTTCAACCTGCAAAAAAACTTTATTAACAAACTGACGGCCACGTTGAAAGTTGGACCAACAGGACCACATATAGGCCTGGTCCAGATCAGGTCAGACTCAAACAGACACACATACACACACAATGGGCTTCTGGGTCATCAGTGGTGGGTTGTAAACTAGCCAACTGTATACAAAGTAGTTCAAATGAACTCAACCTGAAACATCTACAGCATCTACAGCAAACTGAATCCAAACACATCAGGTAGAATAAACACTTTACTGTAATACTTTAACTTTAACTGCACTCTGATGATAAGACTTTTACTTAAGTAAAGGATATGAATACTGATGTTTGTGAACAGTGACTCTCCCAGGACAGAGTTCTCACTGAACAACTTCACTCAGCCTAAAGACTTGGCACTTGCCATCAAGGAGTTAAACTACCTGGGAGGAGACACCAACACAGGTAACACACACACAATCACACTCACTCTCACACACACACACACACTCTTGTACTTCATACTAAATATGTAAGGGCTTTTATTCAAGTACTGCACAGACCTTACTCCAAAGTAGCCTACTGAAGAGACAAAGATCAGACAAAATGTCCTTACTTTCCAGGTCTATAAATTAAGTCCCCACATACAATATAGGCATACAAGTAGACACACACACACACACACACACACACACACACACACACACACACACACACACACACACACACACACACATTGTCATTCAATGTTTTTCCTTTATCTTTATTTTCTACACTGTAGTTTAACACTGGCAATATCATAACTATTAAATAACACATGTAATTATGGAATAAACAAAGCAACATCTGTTTTATGTTTTAGATTATTTAAAGTAGCCACCTTTTGCACACTCTTGGCATAGCTAGCTAGCAATTTGTCCCTGTTAGCAAGCAAGCTAACGTTAGCCAGCTAAAACCACATTATCACAATATATTTCACATGCTTTACAGTCATGTTAGCTTTGGATTTAGTCTAGCTGTTGGACTCTGTGGGTTGTTGTTAGCAGACTTTTCTAATCCCCACCAATCACTGATCACTGTTGACACAGGCTTGTTAAGTTATGTTACCACCTGTTCATTAAAACTGAATACATGTAAAAACTAAACTTATTTTGTTAAGATTCATCAACCACAGGCTTTGGCAGTTGCTGTGTGGATGAAACTCATCGGATATGTTGTTGGTATGATGTTAGCGTCACATCAAAATGTGTGTGTTTAAATCTTTACCTGCAGGTAAGGCCATTATGCACACAGCAAGGACCTTCTTCACCCAGGAGAATGGCGGGAGGCGGGGTCACCCCAGGGTGATGATGGTGCTGATTGACGGATGGCCATCTGATGACCTGGACCAGGCAGCCACAGTGGCCAGAGATTCCGGCATCAACGTCTTCATGGTGTCTGTGGCTAAACCAACACCTGAGGAGCTCACCTTTGTGCGAGACAAAGATTTCATGAAGAAGGTCTGCTCTTTAGTCACATTTTCAGTCATTTATTAAACATCTATATGTTTATGTTAAAATGTTAATTTTGAATGTGTTTTGAAGATATAACATGTTTCCATGACAACAGACTGTCTCCTCTTTTCCCTGCAGACGGTGTGTAAAGACAACGGTTTCTTCGATTATTTGATCCCCAGCTGGTTCACCACCACCAAACATATCAAACCTCTCACTCAGAGACTCTGCTCGCTGGACGGACTGCTCTGCAGTAAGACACAAATACAACACAGTTTACTTCATTCTGTCACTTTGTTAGCACAGACAGACACAGCACAGCAAAACATAAATCTCACCAAGACCGAAACACCAAAAATTAAAGAAATACTGGTTTCACAGGTTGTGAAACAGTCTCAGTTTCATACTGATGCCTTAGATATGCTACATGATTGGATCATCTATGTTGAAAATATTTACATCTTAAGTTGGCTAACTAGCTACTTCCCTACTGGCTGCAGTGTTCATTAAAGCTGCAATATGAACAAAGAACAGTAGAGGAGCTAAAAAAAATAAGTTTAACCCGATGGTGGCACAACAGTAAGGTCAAGGGGAAATCAAAAGGGTTCAATAATTTGGGAGCAGGAATGTGTTGCAAAACTGTGTTTTCAGATTTTTCACGTTAAGTAAAATGTGTTTGTGATGGTGGTAAAGGAGAGGTCAGGAGTTCGCTGAAATCATTAAATTGAATCTCATATATAGCAGTGACCTGCAGCCTGTCACCAGGTCATAATAAGTTATATTGTCATGTTAGACCACAGACATAACCATAAGACATGTTGTACATTTTGAATTCATGATGGCAAAAATTGTGTGCGTGTATTTTTAAGGTAGAACCTGCTACAACTCTGTGAACATCGGGTTCCTTATCGATGGTTCATCCAGCGTTGGCGATCCAAACTTCCAGCTGGTCTTGGACTTCCTGGCAGCAATCGCCAGAAGCTTTGACATCTCAGACCTGGGAGCTCACATTGGTCAGCTTCACAGGATGAAAATGATTTGTTTAATTGAGCAATGAATAGACTGAGCTGATTGGCTGACTGACTGCGTGTTGGATGTCCAGGTGCGGTGCAGTTCACCTACGATCAGAGGCTGGAATTTGGCCTGTCTGACCATCACAACAAGCAGGATGCCCTCAATGCTCTGAAAAGGATCACTTACATGAGTGGAGGAACAGCCACCGGAGCAGCCATCACCTACACCGCACAGAACCTGTTCAGGTACCACAGAGCGCTTGTTCTTTTCCATTAGAAAACTCAACCAGGTTTTAATTATAAATAGATAAGGCTGGTGATATTCTTGTATTTTTTAATTTCCAAACCAAAAATGAAGTCATTCAAGATACGATGTCCTGGTGCTATATATATTCAACCAAATGAAAATTAATCTGCTGATGAAAATTCTTTCTTCTTGATAAAAAAAAATATGGTGAGCAACTGTTTTAAGAAATTACTGAGCCTTTTTTTAAACATACTGACAAAATTCACATCTTCAGTAGGAACCTATTGACAGGAGGATATATTGCATTTTTGAAATTCACAAGTTGCATATGTAAACAACTTATGACCAGTTAGTCATTTTTTATCTTCTCAGATTAATTTATGTGGCACAAGTAGAGAATACTTTGTCTGAAGATTCTATAAAGATAAAAAAAAGATAAAAGATAAAATTTAGCTTGAGGGGAACCAACTTTTGAACAAATATTTTCACAGACAGCAAAGAAATGTTGGTATCATTCTGTTGGTATAAATGTCCGTGAAAAGGCAAAAATAACTAGGAACTTCCTGCTGGAAAATTCAAGTCACACACAGGATTCATCATGTCTGTTTTTTTCTCCACCAGGCGGACAGGACCAGGCCGCAACTTCCTAATTTTAGTGACAGACGGCCAATCATATGACGATGTTGCTAACCCGGCAAAGGAGGCACAGAGACTAGGTATGTGTTAAAATAAAGAAAAATCAACAATAGTTTGTGTGCAGTTCTTGCTAAAATTCATATTTCTTTCACATCCTGTTTTTCCCACCCACCAATCACTAGGCATTACCATGTACACGGTGGGTGTGGCCTGGGCACCCATAGATGACCTCAAAGCAATGGCATCAGAGCCAAAGGACAGGCACACCTTCTTCACCAAAGAGTTCACCGGCCTTGAGAACTTAGCCCCTGCTTTGGTCCAAGGCATTTGCAGAGACTTCACAGAGAAGAACTAAGAACACGCATGTTTGTACTTCTATACTTGTGATGAAAACCATAACGCAAACCTTAAAAATAAAGTCTAAATTCTGGAAAAAATACACAAATTTTGAAGGTAGAGAAACAGGTCCTCACAAAAATAGAATTTGCACTTGTATACTGATGAGATCCCTTACTGACATACTTCTAGCCTCTTAATATAAAAATGCCCTAACCGCCAAGCAACCATTTAAACAAGCGAAAACTAGATAAAATGTCCATGTTTTTCAAAATATCCTCACTTTGTCGGTACGAAATCAAGTCCTCACCAAGATAGAAGTACAAGGACACACGCACACACTGTATATATACTGTGCACATATACCAATTAATATGGATACATACACATGAAAACACATGTATATAAAAGACACACAACATAGAAAGTCACACATATATACCAAAATACATTTTTTTCTATTTAAAGAAGGAGAAGTCAAGAAATCACCAAACAACCAATCATCATCAACTATAGGAACCAAAATCTTTCACTTTTCACTAAACAGTCCACTGTCAGTGTGTTTGATTATGTAATCAGATTTATTACAGTAATAGTAATAACAGTAAAAAGTTGTCACCAACTTGTTAAAACATTGCTAACGTCCTATTAGCCAGCTAAATTGATTTTTTATTAATTTTATATTTAAAGGAACCATAATCAGCACTCGTGTAATAGCTTAGGCAGATTTGCTAGTTGCTTTGTAGTGCAGAAGCTAAGGAAGCTAATACATATAAAACAAATAGCTAACTATGAAATAAAATCCTGTTGGATCCACTTTTAAACCACAGATTAAAGAAAAAAAACTTTAGATACTCATTCTTGTAATTATGACTTTCATATCATATAATTACAAAATAAAGATCACATAATAATGACATACATTTCTTGTAATTAAGACAACTGTCTTTTACGTTACAATTACATTTATTTTTTATCTTGTGGTTACAAAATAAAGATTTCGTGATTAGGAAATAGTTCTGCCATATTATTATAGGATTTCTATGTTGTAATTGTGAGATTTTAACTGTGTGTTACAGATTTTGTAATTATATGATTAGAATTTTATAATTATGAAATACTCAATAATTCTCACAGTGACCTATTTTTTACATTGTTCTGTTGTACTGTTTTTTTTTTAAAGTAATTGTTTTTTGAATTTACCCATCAATAAAACTGAAACTAGAAAAGTGCAGGGCTTGTACCAGGTAGCCCCCAACCTATATTCTGGAGAAAAAAACACACACAAAAAAAACCACCCCTACTCTGCCTTTGACTGGCTAACCCTTTTCCCATGTGAATTTAGTAAACCGTACCAGCTTAATCTTTCTCTCACTTCCTATACTGTTTAACACATTCAAATGGCAGCCATTTTCCTCACACTTTGTACTGCTGTGTTTTAGGCTTTAAATGATTGATCAGCAACTGAAAAGACATTTGAGGCCACATTTCAACATAAAACAACATGATAGCCAGTTAGCTACCGTCAAACAAAACTATTCAACTAGTTTCAAGCTAACGTTACCATTTGATAGTGTTAAAAGATACAATAGGAAAGGCGTAAATTATTTTTTAACTATCAATGCATGTCTTGGACACATTTATTTATGCCTGCTGTAAAACAAACTGACTGTAATCAAGTTTGTCATGTAATGTTAACCATCTTTCTGGCTCTTCACCCGACCTCAGAAATGTTCTGGTTCTTGTTACGTTATGTGACATTATGCTCACTGGAACACATCATTTTGTATAATGTACAGATTACATCCAAGACAAAAGTGTGTTCCAAAAACTTTAGCAGTGAGCGATTTACGTGTTTCCTAATGTATCAAACGTAATTATCAAACGGTAACATTAGCTAAGAAGTAGTTAAATGCTAAGGATAGGTGTTGTCCAACAGTAGCTAATGGGTTATCAAAAATTTTGTTTTTCTTTGGAATGTGGCCCAGTGTCCCTCCAGGTTTTCACTATCCATTGGCTCTCCAGTTGTTGATCAATCGGGATGTAGTGAAATTATTAGAATTTGTTAGATTATCTATGTTTTTATACAACTTGCAACCTGCAACAGGGTAGTACAATATTTGAGATTCCCACCCTGAGCATGACGTCAGAAGAAAATGGCTGCCATGTGAATACGGTGAACCTGCTGACTTTTTGCATTTGTCCTTTATACAACCCTAACCTTACCAAAAAAGGCAACCAGCCAATCAGAGCCAGAGTAGGGCAGGTCTTTCTGGAATACCAGTGGGGGGGGGGGTCTCGCTCTCGGCACAATTGCGACAAAGTTCACAAACGAAAAATCGAATTATTAATCTTGCATCGTGTCTAACTAGTAAATTATAACATATCAGGTATGGAATTAATCTGCAGATACTCTGCTTCAAGATGAGACCAAACATTTCTACTACATTTCTATTTCTTTCAGCCATGACAAAGGCCAAAATAAAAATTAAATATGGCCTGCAACAGACTAGGAAAGCCTCGTTTTCAGCCTAGCCGATTGCTTTTGCTATGTCATAATTTATATCGTAAAATGGCAAATAATTAGGCCCTTAAGCATACAGTCCTAAATTTACACAAAAAATGAGATAATCCAAATTAAAATAATTACCTGATTCCAAGACCATAATTTATTCTTATGATCCTGATGAATTTGATACATTTTAGTGTCTAAAAGAAAAAACATTTAGTTATCAGCACACTTTATTAAATGAGCAGTGACCAAGTGAATGATTTCAGATGTTCATCTCAAAAATCTTAACGTGTGTGTTCAGTTCAGTTCATTTTACCAACAAAGTCATCTCTGCGTGGGAAATTCTTGTTTGTATTTTGTCATATAACAGTTGGTCTGCAGAGAGGTCCATGTCTGTAAGATGCAGTCAAAAGCTCCACAGAAAGCTAGTAAGTAAACTTTGAGTTTAGATTATTATAACAGAAAGCAGATTAAATTCATCATTAATCAACTAGACAATAACATTATGCAAAATAAATGAAAATGCACTGACTCTCCTTCTGTTTGCATTTCTGATTTCTGTCAAACAGGATCGAATGACCTGTTAACAGAAATCTGTTTAACTTTTTTTTTCTTTAAATTTTGTTTTAACGTTTTAGCTCCATCTTTGTTAATGTTGTAAGTATCCTGATGTACATTTGCCAAACCCTTCGATTTCAGCATTTTTCTTAAACTGGAATCTGAATTGTTTTTGCGGCAGAAAAGCTGACTTGCTGCAGGAAAACAGATTCACAGTGACACAAAAACCTGATGTGTAACTGTGTTGTTAATGCATAGCTGGAATGCAGTAATGTTTAGACATTAATAAAAAAGAAATGTGCCAAAACTCTACAAACATCATCTTTTGTGAATCTGTTGACATTCTAACATATTTTAGAAGATTTGATATCACAACATTGTTTAATTGGCTAAATCTGAAGCAAATGTATGCATCTAGATTCAAAGCTTTAGATTAGCTAGTGCATTTTTAATTAAGCAGTAGTAGGAACTGAGTTTCAGGTTCTTGTTGCGACTTTGGTCTGTCATAGGGAAGCAAGATAAACACGAAAAATGTTAATGGCCTTGATTCTGGACAGAGATATGTGGATATGCTGTTGAACAACTTTGAATTCTTTGACATTCAAACATGTTAAATATAAACCATTGTTGGGGTGCTTCTAACCTGATGGTTACAGCAGATACCTCCTAACTGCAACGTCCACAGTTTGATTCCTGGCTTCTTGCATGTTGTATTTCCCTCTTGTATTTCCTGTCTCTGTGACTGTCAAAAAAAGCAAAATGTCAACGTTCTGTTAATTTGAGAGCACAGTTTATTATTTTATATGCATGAATTAGATTCTCTCCTCCAAGACGTTAGATTATTTTGGAAGAGAAATTTATATCACCATCTTTTAAAAGTTAATTTTCATTGAAGTAAAGTGAAACCAGAGAATTCCTGGATGGAAGGAAATTAAAGGGCTGAAATCACCTGCATGGTTTTGGTTCTGCCAACCAGGGGTTATCCAGGTGTCAGACTTTAAGAACAGATATAACACTTTTTTTTCTGTCTCTATAAGTGAAACCATCTCTGCGATTTAGATGTCAAATGATGATTCTGTCCTTTTTCTGTATTTATTACCTGTTTTCTTTGTCTCTCAATAAAGATTAGTTATTTTTACACCTTGTCCATTGGTGTTCATGTAAAGGCAGAGTCATGATGCCATCTGGTGTCCAAAATGCAGACTACAATAGAACAAACTGAATTTTGAAAGAAAAAAAATTATAATTTTGTTTAAATCTGTTATAAAAACAATGACAAACAAGTTTACATGCGAATGAATTAAACAGACTTGACATCACACTGATTTTTTGACAAAATAAAAGAAGGTTACACAAAGAAGAGCTTAATACAAATGAAGACGATACCTACTAGTTAATAGTTACTGGTATTCCTGGTTACTAACCAGTTAAAATCTAAGAAACCCACATGCATTTCATGTAATTCATGTAAATTTTTGCCATTTCTTAATTATGCAAATTAATTTGTTGGCCACATTTGCTCACAGGCTCCATTTTATATTGGTTATACATAAAAATACAGTTTTTCTCGTATGATTCCCAATCCATATTCCTGTTTATTTGACTTCACTTTGTCTGTAGATTTCGTCTAAAGTTTATTAAAAGTAAGTATTTCTTCATTTCTATAAAAAATCAAATTTCACAAAATAAAAATGGGAGTAATCAGAGTTCAAATGTTCACCTGTAGTGTGTCAAAATGTCATTTTTTTTTAAAGGAGTTTTTATGGCTGTTGACAACGTTTTATGATTTATGGAGTGATGAAAACAGATATTCAAAGTTCCCCTCTGTAAAAACCTTCGACTCTAATATGTCAACAACATTTTTATCCAAAGTTCACATTTCTGCTGTGGAAATTTATAAAGATTGAAGCGTGCCTAATTTGCGTAGTTCAGCTTTAAACTTGTAATACAGAAATAACTGTCTTAATGTCACGGTGATATCTGTTAGTTTCACCTGAGGTGTCCTCCCTTTAAAGTTGGTTCGGTCCAACATGGCGGATTGTCTCTAAGGGTTGTTGCTATGGAGACGGAGCACAAACACACCACCTTTGCTGCCGACAGATTACAAGTTCTTTCCTCACAGGTGAGTTACAATCGTTAAACTTCACTTTACAAACATTGACTTTAGCTTATGGATCTTTATCTTTATTAAACAGACTGTTGTAATGAGAGAAGAGTTTAAATAAAACACTGAGACATAAGACATAAAACATCATCCAGTTATTAACTAACATGATTATGTATGCAGATCATTTACTGCAGTACATCGCATATATATATATATATATATATATATATATATATATATATATATATATATATATATATATATATATATATATATATATATATATATATATATATAATACAATTCAAAGATTTTTTTTAAGTCCATTTATTTGATCGTCCATCACGAGTTCAGAGTGAAAGATGAAGTCATGTTTTGTTTGACCAGATAGATTCAGTTCACTGAGACAGAAAACATTTAACACCCTGACATCACAGACTCAGAGAATTTCTGAGTCTGTAAATTATCAAAATAGTTGCAAATTTACTGATTTTTATACACAGACCTGCAGGCATGAAAACAGAACACATGACACAATTTAATGATGATGTGACATGTTTGAACATGTACTCATAAAGAAAAAGACATAAAAATTCAATTCAAACTTGATGTGGGACTTTCAGAATTTATTTTTGGTCTGATGTGTGTGCAGTCCATGTTTTCACTTTTAGTTTTCATTAGTTATGAAACAGTCTGAACACTTTTTACTTTTAGTAACTTTTTACTTTAACATTGAAATAAAACAACTAAGTTCTGATTTTTGCAGTCAGATATCAAACAAAGCAGCAGCAGAGTGAAAAAGAGGAAGAGGAGGAGGAGGGATCATGCCGAAGAAAGCAAGGAAAGGTGGAGGAGGAAAAGGTGGTGGAAAGACAGAGGAGGAGAGACTGTTGTACCTGCAGCAGAGAGCTCAGGCTGAGGAAGAGATGGCCAAGAAGAAAGAAGAGATCCTCACGTTGTTTCTGAAGGTGACGTTTACTTAAAATGACTGCTTTGACTTTCAGCTCAACTGACATAACAACTGTCAGGGCTTCAAATTTTAACAACTACCTCCTGCACTTCTTTAGATCTTATCCTGTCACATTTATTTAAATTTGCACCTTTGAAACTTTGAAAAGACATATTTACTTCTGCACAGAAATGAATGAAAGGCTGAGAGATAGACATTCTGTGAATTTTTGGCGACCCCTAGTGGGTGTTATGACCTCCCAGTTGGAAACCTGTGGCTTATACTTTAACTGACACATCAGCTGCTTTGACTTACGTTGCCTGATATTTTCTAATTTCTTTCATGCAGCTCTTTAATGTGTTGTCTGTTTGAAATCAGGACAAGTTACAGAGGGAAGAGAGGAACACTGCGCTGAACTTGCTAAAGCTGAACGACGGCTGGAGGGCCATTTTCCGTCAGACTCGAGCGGCTGAGCTGCGCCAAGACATCACGGTGCTCAGTCAGACATTTGAGAGGCACCTGGACAGCCTGGATAGCATCATCAAGGTGAACCGACACTCTTCACACTGATAGGTCAACATGTTTGACACTTAGTGTGTCACTCCCTATTTGTGTTGTGTTGCAGAATCTGGAACGTGACCTGCTGGATGCGGAGCGTCAGTCGGCTCAGGTGCGCCGTGTTCACCTGCAGCACTTGGAGCGTCTGTGGGCTCAGCAGGACAAACGGCTGATGTTTCTGCAGCAGCAATGGGAGGACTGCATGCAGCACATCAGCTTCAGGTTCGACTCTGACAGGTAGGACAAAGACAAAACTAAAAATATCAATATTAAATTGAGTGCACGCTATACCTTGCAGTAAGACTGTAATTTTACCTCGCAGGTCACAGGATTTGCTGGTCCACCGCTGCCTTGATTGGTTCATTTGTTATTATGTGACTTTGGTGGGCAGTGGTGGACCAGCAACTCCTGTGTTTTCAGCACCCTGGCTGTGCATCAGTACCTCACTTCAAAAAACTCAAATTATGACTTTAATGTAGAACTCAAATACTCAATACTCTACAAGACAAGTACAAGTAGAAAGTCACGTGTCACCCAAACCATTTGAGATCATCACTCTGTCTCTTTGGTGTGATCTGGGTTTTGTATTTCAGGAAGCAGATGTTGACGAACACTCAGCAGAAGCAAGCTCATTCGGAGGATGCGACGTTCACGCTGGAGCAGCAGCACAAAAAAGTGATGGAAGAAATCCACAGACTGTACAGTGAAAGCATTGCATCATATGAGAGCGCTCTCATTGAAAGGGTATCTCACAGAACCAGGTCGCTATCATCTTCTTTAGTCAGATATGCGGTTGTCCTGATTTGTTGCCTGTCTCTCCTCTACGAGGACAGAAGAGAGCTGTGATGAGTGATGAGGAGAAACTGAAGGAGAAGATGATCCAGAACCAGGAGGCCATGCAGCTCTGCAGCCAGGAAACAAAAAAGCTTGAGGAAATGATGTTAAGAAACCAGAAGTTGATTCAGAGGACCAACGAAGACATGAAGAAGATGCAGCAGCTGCAGGTCAGTGGAAGTGTACTTAATAATGTGATTTTCATAAAGCATAGATTACTGAAGGTGAATGCTGTGCCCACAAAAACTGGAATGGTGTTTCTATTTTCTGCAATCAGACATTGATAGTTCTGATTGGGTTTTCCTGACTTCTGGTTGTAAATGATGTTCATGTGAAAAGTCTCTGAACTAAACAAACATCCACAGAAACAAGAGCAGGACGCTGACTCCTCCATCTGGTTACCTCCCTCTCTCAGGATTCTGTCATTGAGCTGAGGCAAATGCTGAACTACAATAAGACAGAAAACCAGTCAGCGGAACAAGATCTGATAGCTGCCAGAGACCTGGTAAACCAAGAGACTCGTAAGCTTCGAGAACAGCTCGCTCAGACTCAAACAGCGTCAAGGAAGCAGCTCACGAACCTCAGCATCCAGAGCGACAATGCCGCCAAGAAACTGCGGGCAGTTATCGCCAAGGTGAACCATCTTACACCTGTTGGTTCACTGTTCACAGCTGTGTTCGCCCTTGTGTTCACTCTGTGTTTTCACTCCAGGGCGAGAAAGTTTTACGTGTCACTGAAATGTGTCAGAAGCTGGAGAGCAAGCAGCAGAGTGTCTCAGCAACATGGTTCTCTACAAAGAAAGACCGACACGAGAGAACTGGATTGGAGACAGAGGAACCAGCAAAGGTAGGATGTGATTCTGAGTTCCAGCTCTTCTTTTTCTTTTTCACTGACTGACTAACTGCTCCTATTCCAACCCTCACCTATGGTCAAGCTTCTGGTAGTGACCAAAACAATGAAATTGTGGATATAAGCAGCCAAAATAAGTTTCCTCATGTGTGTCTGGACTCAGTCTTAGAGTAAAGGGTGAGGAGCTTAATGTAGAGCCGAAGGTTGCGGCTCCTTCGCATTGAAAGGAGCCAGCTGAGGCGGCTCATACATTTGATTAGGATCCCCCGGGGTGCCTTCCTTTGGAGACAAGTCCAACTGGCAGGAGACCCAAGGGCAGACCCAGAACTCACTGGAGGGACTATGGAGTCCATCTTGCCTGGGAACGCCTCAGGATCCCACAGAAGGATGGAAACTTTTACCTGTAACCTCCAAAAAGTACCAAAGAGAACGTTTGGAGGCCCCTATAGTTAGACTCAAGGAGTTTGGTTCAAAGTTGGAAAGTTCTAGCGCTAACTCAGACCAAAGATTTACAATTGAACCACATGAAACCATGAAACATGAGGGTTGTAAAGAAAAGTTGCAGTAGTGTAAACTGGCAACACTTCGGTCAGACTCTTAATTACTTTTTAATCTATTCTTTATTTTAATTCTTTGATGTTTTGTTACTTATTAAGTTGTTAGGCCTGATGATGTTTTTGTCTTTGATGTCACATTTTCATTACAAATTTTCGGTTTTGGCAACCACTTTGAAGTTAGTATTAATGTGTTGTTACTGATCCGGATCAGTAAGTTGATATCAGAGATCTGGAAATCCGACTAGTCAATGATCAGTCAGGTTGGAAACAAACTGACAGGTTGGACTTCATTCAGGTCATCATTTTAAATAAGAGTTGGTTCTCAGTTGACTTATTTAGTCATTTGGAAAAATATTCAACGTCTGGGTCTCTGGGTCTGTAGGAGGGGTCGGAGATTCCGGAGCTGCAGCAGGTGATGCGGTCCATCAATGATGCGATGCTGCGGCGAGAAGCTCTGAAGAAACACAAAGGTGATCTGATCCGAGAGAACCAGCAGCTGAGGCTGCTGCTGCGCCAACGCCTGGACGGCATGACGGTTAGCGACGATGCCTTTGACGAGCCCCACACTTTGCTCGCTGTGTACCAGGCCCCGTATGCCACAAACCCACCGGACACCAACAGACGCCACACTGTCATCGAGGCTGTTCACACTGTCAAACACTATTTGTAAGGCTGTTTCTGCAGCTCTGATACAAAACACTGGATAATCTTTGATAAAACATTAGAACAAACTCCCTGATTTCATGAATATAAACTCAAGGTGAACTTTAGCAGCAGCTTTCAACCACATCTGAGTGTCTTCATCAGCTAATGGAGGTTGCTCAGCTGCCAAATCCCCAAATGTCCTCACATATATGTTGAAACAATAAAAAGGACAAACACAAACTGTTACATGCTCCTGAATGCATCACAGCTATCATTAGGATGTTTCGGTTACCGAGCTGCATGTGAAGTTTGTTACAGAAAGAACTAAAACTTTTTTCACGATAAAGTACGGTTTAATAGTAAAAAACATCCAGCACAAATCAACATTTGCAAACTCCACAGTTCAGAAAAAACTAAACCCCCAAAACATGATTTGCTTTGAACGTTTTAGTCTAAACAAAACACATAGGAGTTCTTCTGGTGGTAGCACTGACTTCAGATCTCCAAATCTTTTTGACTTGTACACCTTTAAAAAGGTAGTGTGTAGGATTTAGTGGCATCTAGTGGTGAAATTGCAGATTGCAACAAAATGAATACCCCTGATCTCAACATTCCTTTAAAGCATGTAGGAGAACCAGGTGATTAAATGCAAATGAAAACATACCAATATTACATTTCTGCCATATTCTGTAAATGAAGCCAGATAAATCTGACCTGCAAAACAAAGTCTACCTGCAACCCCCGTCAAAAGTTAAACATGCAGCACTAATGGCTCAATAATGAAGTAACACTATCAAATGTTTTCCAAGAAACAAAATAAATGAAGGAATAAACCATTGTGGGGTGTTTTCAGTGTGTTGTGAGGTCATTTAAAATTTTATGACTGACTTTGGTAAAAATCTACAGAATATTTTCCTGAAAGGGGTCGAACTTTGTCCCAACTTTTATTTTGATGGTACATTTCTTTTTGAATGAACTGCAATCAAACCATCAGCGTGTTGGTACAGAATGATCAGCGGAGCAGCAGCCTCTGTACAGGTACACCATTTAATAGTTATTATAGACATTTTATATACAGTTGTATTCTGCTATGTGGTACAATCTTTAAAATCTGCTGTTTCATAGTTTGTAAATCAAAAAAAAAAAAAAAAAAAAACTTACAAAACTCATCAACTCGCAAACTGATCAGAACTTTTTTTTCCCATTTTTTGGAAGACTAGAAAAAATACTTTTATTGTATTAATCATGCATTACACAAACAAACAAAAAGTCTTTAGTTACACAGTAAGTTGTAGCGTGGGTGAAAAGAAAAATAAAGATTTGATTTTGTGATCAATCAGGAGCCGCGATACAAATCCCTTCAGTTAAAAAATTTAATTAAAACAAACAAACCACAGCGATGAAATAAAACTGTCAGAGCAGGTCGGGATAATCAGCCAATCAGATGGCAGCTTTGTTTACAAAATCCGATCCCCAACTCTGATTGGCAGTTTCTTCTGGAGCTCAAACCAGTACTTTTTCCTCTGAAGGACGAGATTAAAAACCGTCTAACGATATAAATAAACATCTGCCTGATGACGCTGTGATGAAGAAAATTCAAGGTGAAGAGAAAACTCAGTGATGAAGAGGAGGAGCTGAGGGGTGAAGCCTCCACATGAACCAGCAGCAACCGTAAAGACCAGGAGAGTGCGGTGTGTTCAGGTGTTCCGGTCCAATTTGTAAACCCAAGTGTTCATAGTACACTACCACAAGTCACCACCAGGAGTCATTAACATCCAGTGAGACTTTAGTCCATTTCATGACCAATGAACGCCTGAACACTACAAATTCACTTTTCCAAAATGAATCATGGAAGTTAACGAGGTCTGAAGATGATGTTTAAATGTCTCATATATAATCAAAGTAATAAATATGAGAATGAGAAGTGTTTTTTAAAAAAAAAAATACAGGGCACCCACACGGGTGTGTTCAGGTGTCCTGGTTCACCACAGCTCTGAATGAAGGTGGGCTGCGTCCTTCAGCCACATTCAAGTCCTCAGGGACTGGTGGGATTAGTGGATGGGTTCAGGGATAACTGGTGGTGTTGTAATAAGTTCTTGACATAAATTAACCATCTATCCCACGACTTGAATGCAGCATTAGCACTCACCCTTAGCTAATGACTGATGATCATTTGTTTGTCTGAAGCTGCGAGCAGGACAGACAAACATCGTTAACCTCCTCCTCAGCAGCTCCTCCGCCTCCTCTACATTTTGTGAAATCTTCACTCAGATACCGAAACTCCATCTTTATGCGCCAGACAGAGACGTAATGCGAGAATCATCACGCAACAGGAAACAGGAAGTAAAGGGCAGGGTCCGTGAGCGTTTGTGATGGCAGGACTGGACGGGAATGAGGAACCAGAATCCTCCTTGGTGCCGTTAATGAGACGTTTCCACATTTATAAAAACAATTATAAAAACTAGATTTATTTTACACAAACAGAAAACGTCCATAAGGAACTACAGTAACGCTGAACGTCTGAATCCTTTGCTCGTTACCTTGGTGGTTTAAATACAGGGCTCTGATTGGCCTGCCAGGGGGGCAGGCTGAGGCAGGGCTGCATAAACCAATCCTCTGTTCCCGTTGGGACGGATGTCCAATCAGCTCACACCTCGTCAGAGAGACAGAAACAGAAAATCTGACTTTTAACCCCGACGTGGTCGTTCATCAAGTATTTGAAACAAAATCAGCAGCTAATGTTCATTTTATTTTCACATTTAATTTATATTCTTTAAAAAACATGGTAAAAAATTAGGCAGATCAAAATCCTTTTTTTTTGTTCTTTTCCTGAAGCTTTTCGTTTAGTTTTCAAGATTTAAAAAAACTTAAATACAACAAAACCACGGAGGATTAAAACATCAAACGTTCTGTTGATTCTCTTCTTCTCAGAGGTCGATGTCTTAAAGGAAAAATCCCCCTCACATCTTCTTCTGTGGTTGTCTTAGTCATTTCCTTTCAGGTGAACGTAGTTTCCTGCCAGGCTGCGTTACTGATGTTTTGCAGCGTAATAAAAACATTTGTTTACTGTCGAGGTGAAAACTTTTAACGTTAAACAGATAATTAAACCATCATTGATGGAGGACAAAGTCTTTGCCTCTGTGTCCTGCTGCAGTCTCCTGTTTTAGCAGCGCTGAACGCAAACTTTGGTACTAATTTAGAATTTTAGCAGCAGGAACGAGCAACAAGAACATTTTTCCAAAAATGAAAATGTTCTTTTCTCACGGTTTATGGCTGTGTAACTTTAGCAAGAGATCAGTTCACTTCAGTTTCGATGGATGTGAAATGCTGCGTCCACAATCAAACTTTTGGTTTGGCTCCCATTTTTCACGAGTTAAAGTCAAAGAGCTCAGACTTCTTCTCTTCACACCTGACAGGTGAGTCACATCAACATGATTCAACAGCAGGCCTGTGACACAGGTAAGTCTTCAACTGTCAAAATAAAAGCACGCTCTGAACAGTTTTATCTTGAAAAGATATGGATATTTTTACACTTCTGATTGGCTTATGCTGACTTTCCAATGAAGTACTAGCCAATCAGAGGCAGAGTGCGGGTTAGGACTTTGGTATGTGTATCACTATGTGAGCTATTCATAGTTCAGTGTCTAATAAAGAACAAACTGCACATTTTGGAGCCACACCTGCGTCATCTTGGTGCTTACTGACACATCTTAACATTTGTTAACAAAAACAAGACTAGTTAAACTAGAAAAAAATTTGACCTTGACTCATGAAAAAATGGGAGCAAAAACAAAAATGTGTGTTTTTCGGACTGTATGAGCAGCAAAGTGGAGTTCAATAATTCTGAGCTGGAATTAACTACAATCCCTCATAGTTAGCAAAAAGGACTAAACCAGTCAAATGCCAGCATGACGGCAGACAAACAGTAAGACGTCAACACGCATTCTCCTGCATGGACATCTGAACTGGCACAAACAGACGTGCCCTTGAATCAACCGTTAACTCAATTTTAGTCTTTCCTGCATCACAGACGTCATGAGGACTTAAGCTTGGCAAAAACGTGCCTCTTCCCTCGTGCCATCGCTGTCAAATAACAAACGGTGAGGAGGCCAGAGAAACCATAGTAACCTGTATCTAATGAGTCTATGAACGCGCAGGTTCTAATTATTATAACAGGTGTTTTCTGATCTGCTAAGTGTCGGCCGGATGTGATGTCATCCAGAGAAAAGAGGAAAACAAACAGCAGAGAGGATTTTTGGGGGAATTTTTCTTTAAGTCGGTCCCTAGTGTCAACACGGGGGGGGGGGTCATGTAGTGTCATCAGAGCTACTTTCAGAGGTGACATCACAGGACAGGTGAGCTGCTCAGTGTCGACCTGCAGGCTTTAAACAACGTTTCCACAACGTTTCTGTGTTGCTGCTGCTGAACGTCTCAGTCTCTTCAGTTGGTCACACACAGCTCTTAACTTAGAGTGAGTGTGTGGGTGTAGGGGTGTGTGTGTGGGTTCAGTCTTTCATTAATATATTCTGTGTTCAGAGACCTGAACAGACCTGAATACTGTTAATGTGACCAGCCTGTCTCTCTCTCTGTCTGTGTCTCTTGCCCTGCACTCCTCTCCTCCTCCTCATCTACACGTAGACCCTGGCAAGGGCGTCGGCGCCAGCAGAGGCGATGTAGGCCTTAGAGGGATGGAAGGCTACGTCATAGATGGCCTCCTCGCTCTTTTTCCTGTGAGCTGTGATCTCCTGAACACATGTTTTACTGTCGAGGTTCCACAGCCGCAGGGAGCAGTCGTGACCTGAGAAGGAGCAGGAGGAAGAAAAGGATGGATGATATGGGGGGGTGGGGGGAAGAGGAGCAGAACAATGAACACTTTGAGTTCAGACTTTAAACTGATCATCACAGCTTCCTGTTTGTTCTCAGACTCACTTCCTGACATCAGGTAGATCCCGTTTGGATCTATAGCCAGACTGGTCACTGCGTCTAGGTGAGCTACCATGGCATGGATCACTTTACCTGTACACACACACACAAGCACACGCACTTATCAATTTTATATTAAAATGAAAAATTTATCATGAAGGTTAGATGACATCACTGTGATGTCACTGTCCAGGTTCAGCAGGCAGATCACAGATCAGCTGTTTGAACTTGATTGATAAATCAACAACATCCACGTCATTTTGTATCGTTCTGATTCTTTCTGTTCATCATAGCTCCACTGACATCATCATGACATCAGCACATGGATGTCAATGTGTGGGTCACATGATCAGGACAGAGAGGCAGACTGACCTGACTTGTTATCGTAGAATTTGATGTGTCGGTCTTCATGAGCGGTGATGGTGACCGGCAACGTAGGATGACTGACCACCTTATTGATATGATTGCACCCCGGCAGGGCTGAGAGAAGAAGAAGGAAGAGGAGGAGGAAGAAGAGAAGGAAGAGGAGGAGGAAAGGGAGAAGGAAGAGGAGGAGGAAGGGGAGAAAAACAATAAGGAAAAGAAGTTATTATTATACAAATTTTACCACATTACACTGTGTGTGTGTGTGTGTGTGTGTGTGTGTGTGTGTGTGTGCCTTACTGCCTTCTCCCTGCCCTTTCAGCACCAGTGCATTCTGGGAAGTCTCCAGGTCATACACCACCACGTCTCCGCTGTTAAACGACGCCACCATGTGGGCGGGGTCACAACCGTTGAAGTCCACCGACGTGGGGATGCCGTGCTCTGCAAACACACAAACACACAGATCAGTCTGACGTGCTCCTGTCGGGTCCTCTGGGGGACTCCTCCTGACCTCCCCTCCTGTCCCTCCTTCTGTCCTCACCCATGTTTGTGTTGAAAGTGCTGATGCAGTGGTTCTTCTCCGTTGGGTTCCACAGTTTGACCGTTCCGTCAGCCGAGCAGGACAGGAGGCGGTTCTTGATGCCGCTGTAAGCCAATCCCCACACAGCGTCTGTATGCCCCATCCACGACCCGGCCAAGACGCTGGGATCTGATTGGACAAAAGAGAACAGAGGGGAGGGGCTTGTTAGTGAACTGCAGCTTTTCTCTTCTGTATTTTCTGACAAACGTGTTCGATGATCAAACGTGTATTATTCCACTGACGATACCAACAAGAACAGAACTACAAACTCATGTGTGTGTACCGTAGGTATCGTAGGGGTCCACATTAGAGCTGGGGATGTTCCACCACTGGATGGTCGAGTCGATTCCTCCACTGAAACACTGTTCACCACTGGAGGTCATCGCCAATGACAACACTGGGCCACTGCAGAGACACACAGAGACCTTTTAAAGCTTTGTACTAGTTCACAACAGAGTTTATCATCTTCAACAGAGCACAAACAACAGTGAACAAATAATTTACTCACTGTTAGATTAGCTGTGTGTGTGTGTGTGTGTGTGTGTGTGTGTGTGTGTATGTGTATGTGTGTGTTTAGATACATACACATGAGCTCTGAAAGTGTAGACTGGTTCCACGTCGAAAGAGGCACTTCTGAAAAACACAAAGACAAAAAACTAGAAATCAGAACTCGAACATCCAGATTGTTCCTGAACATATCATCATGATGAAAAGCGGCTGAGCTCTGTTCTGATATTCTGTGCTGCAGTTATTTGCAGGGATTATGAGGAGGACACTGATCTGAGGTCTGTATTTGAAGTCGAGTTGAATAGTGACAGAAAGGCTGCACTGAAGAAAATGAGATGTAAATTCTGATAGATCCGCCGGCTCAGAGGATTTTCCTCTGAAGCAGAGAATCCATAAACCAGCCACAAGACTCTCCTCTATCCACACAGAGCTGCATTTTGGTGCAGGTTGTGTGTCAAACTCTTGTGTATGTTCTGTTTCTGTTTTACAATAAAGGGCCTCCAGCTTTCAAGAAAAAGAGCATGAGGCACAGAGGGCCTTTGCTGTGTTTGTCAGATCACTGTTGTGTGCTGTTTGTGTGAAGGTACTTTTTGGCGGGGACGGTCTTGGTGAGGTTCCACAGCTTGAGGGTGTGATCCTCAGACACGGTGACCAGACATGGTTCGACAGGGTGGAAGGCCAGCGCTCGAACGCCGTCAAAGTGGCTCCGCAGCGTGTACTTCGGGTTCCACGTCTTCCTGAATGAAGACTCCTTATTGGACGGCAGCTGAGTTTAAGAAACGATAGATAGTGTGATTAGATCGATCGGTGATCGTCCTGAACTGCAGCCGTGCTTTGGTTGTATGTCTTACGTCATAGCTGTAGTCTGTTTCGTCGTTTGTGACTGTGAGGTCAGCGAGGTCACCCAAACCCAGCACGCTCTCCAACACGTCGTCCGATCCCCCCAACAGAAAGGACTTCCCACCGCCAGGAGGAAATGGTAGAGGCTCTGCTACTGAGAAAAAAATTTACTTTAATTTAACAAACCTAAAACAAAAGAATTGACTAATTATTCTTCTTAATTATTTGTGTCTTCTTTCCAACTTCTAAACTGCCCCAGGTCTCTCACCCCACTCTGTCCCGTCTCCAGAGCTCCGAGCCTCGCCTGCTCCCTCTCCGTCCTCCGCCGTCACCAGAAAGTCAAACTCCTTCAGAGCCTCTTCTGTGTCAGCGTCATCCTCCGACGCCAAACCCTCGTTCCCCACCTGGAGGAGGAAGAGGAGAAGAGGGTAAGACATCAAAAAGTGAAGGCGGAAACAAAGAAATCAGGGAGGAGAGCAGGGGTAGAGGAGAAGGAAGGATGACAGGAAAGTAAACTGATATTTAAAATAGTGTGTGTGTGTGTGTGTGTGTACCTTGGACTTGTGTTTCTTGGCTCTGTGATGTTTGTCGGTGCTGATGTCATCCATCAGGTCTCCTTCCTCATCCTCTTCTTCGTCGCTGTCCTCTGCGTTCTCCAGGAAGTTGAACGTCTCAAGGACGTCACCTGGACTCCTGGACACAAAAACAGATGCAAGGTGTAACTGGTGTGTGACCTCTGACACCCAGTAAATGCGTTGTGTGTGCATTTGTGTACCTCTTGCTGTCCTTGTGGCGCTCTGTCCCATTGATCAGGTGCTGCAGGTTCTTGTTCTCCACTGATCCGTTCTGCTCTGAGCCCGACAGGCCGAGCAGAGAGCGAACCCTCTGAGTACGAACGTCCAGGATGGTGTCTGTGTATCCTACTTCCTGCAGGTACCTGAACACACACATTAATTTCTGGATTGGTTGATTCATTGTTTAGTTAGATCCCCGGTACCCTAAATGTCCTGGAATCAGCCTTTAGTTTAATCAAACAAAACCATCTTCAGGTCTACAAACACTCTTGAAGAATGAGAACAGCTTGTACATGAATGAAAAGAAGCAGCAGTAAGACTTTCTGAGGAGGCAGAGCTCTGTGCACTGGAGAGAACACTCCCGGGGGCAAAAAAAAAAAAAAAAAAGAAACATCTGGGACTTTCCCAAACTAAGTTTTATCACAAAGGATTAAACACGATATTCAAGACTAGTAGTTCAACACCACGACATCACAAGACTGCAAATGTGGAAATATTCAAAAACAAAAAACTAATTCAGATTCACTGGATTGAATTGAACCCAAATGTGAGCGGACAAAACACGTGAAGGTGAATATAGATGTGTAAAATCTGTATATGTGAAGGAGTATACGTGGATTTGTTCATGTCTGAGGGTTTTATGTATTTACATTCTGTCATGTTGTTTTCGAAATAAAAATAACAAAAAATCCTGTCCAGTGACTCATTGTTGCAGCTATAACTTGATTCAGTTTTCAGAGTGTCAGCTGCGTTTCCTTTCAGATTCTACAAGGACAAACGTCTGCACGTCTATTCTGACCTTGTACAGAGATGTAAAGTTGGACCTGCAGTCACCTTAGCTCTGAGTAAACATTAAAACATTGTGGGTGTTCTTACTGTCGGAGTAGTTGTCTTCCTTGTTTCCAGGTGAGCTGACTGTTGGCAGGAACGGCAGAGACCTCAGAGTCTTTGGTGTCTGCAAGAGACCGAGAGGAGAAACACGTCATCACCTGCTAGACGCCTTCAGAGAATAAGCTCAGAGGAGAAATCCTTCATAACACCACGACAAACGAAAAGGAGCAAACTAAAGGAGGAGGAGGGTGTAAAGCTTAAGGCAGAAGGAGAAGAAGAAGAAGAGGAGGCAGAGCAGGTCTCCTCATGTTTCTTTCTTCACATACCTGATTCAAAACTTGGCATCTTCATCTCGCCCTGATTTAACTCTGTTCCATATTTTAACTTGTGATATTTTGCTCTGGGGAGAAACAAAAAAAAAAAACAAACAAAAAAAAAAAAAAATCAGATTTCAAATTATTCAAACCATAAAAATATTATTGTCAAACATGACACAGCAGCAGTACAGTGTCTCTTCTTACCTTTCCTGTTTTAAAGCATATTCTAACATTTTTATTCTTCTAACCAGGTCGTTCTTCAGGTTCTCCTGACCTTTCCTCTCCCCCTGCAGGAACGCTATCCTTGCCTGGAGACACAGACAGATGATTCATTCATGTAACTGAAGGTGATGATCAGAGGTCAAAGGTAATACAGAATCTGAGCACACACACGTCAAATACAGGCTAATGACTTCAACATCCATGGCTAGACATTTAGAAATCAGCTTTAGATAACTGTAGCCTTATGAACGCAGTCCTCCTGTTCAAATGCCAAACGGAATAAATGAAGTCTGTTGGCTTTGAAGAGAGCGTAGATGAATATGAAAACACAGGCCCTCAGCTGTAGGTAACAGATCAGCTATGGATAAATACCTCACACAAAACACACTCCAAAAAAATCCAACGTTTAAAGCGTCTGATCTCTCTCTCTTCTTAAGCGTTGCTTAACAATCCAGCTGTGCAATTCAACTGTAAATGAGGATTTAAAAATCAGCGTTTATGCTGCGAGATTTCAGAACGCTCTTCTTTTGTGGCGTTTCCAAACTAGTAGAGTAGAAAAGCAGCTGAATACAACCTGAAGCTTGCAGGAATCTAAGAACAGACATTATGAACTGAAAAGCTTAATACACCTTATTCATCTAAACAACCCGTCACTGAGGTTTCCTTCATCAATCCAAGAGTCTGAGGTTTACCATTTATATTCTATGATTTTAAAAAAACGACAGCTTTCATGAGCATAGTGATTAGTGATGCTCCGATCACCATTTTTTGGGCCGATCAACAAAAAACTTGATCTGCCGATTGCCGATCACTGCCGATCAAAGAATAAATTTAAAATTTAAATAATTAACAATTTAAAAAAAAAACAGTCAAAATCTTCAAATGTACAGAATGCCTTTATTTTACTGTAGCCTTTGAGAACAATATCCATGTCACCAATATCAACAATATCCATGTTTCAAAATAAAAATATGAATCCGCGGAGTGAGACCCCGTGAACTTCTGGCAGTGTAGCACAATGTTGTGTCTTACAAAATTAGCATCAATAAAGTGTGCTGTTAAGCTAAGTAGAGACATCGGGCAGGCGTCTGCGCTCCAAATATCGCTGGTAAAACTAACGGATACGTTATCCTTCAGAAGGGTTTCAATGTGTGCGTACACAGTTTGGTACAACTGAGGGAGACATACATCAGTTAGATATTTCCTGGGGCGTCGTAACGGGGATCAAGGAATGATATCATGCGACAGAATGATTTCTCCTCCACAACAGATAGCGGCTGCTCACCAAAGCAAATGAACTCCATAATCTTAGACGTGATGTCTTTCCACCTCTTACTTTCCCTGCTGTATGGTGCACGTCGATGTAAACTTTCGCTTGAAGTCGGCTGGCTGAGGGATGGGGATGAACCGGTTCCTTCGGCTTGACAAGTTTCTCGTACTCGGCATATTCTGTTGAATGGCGAATTCTAAGATGCCTAATGAGGTTAGTGGTGTTGAACTGTCGAGGGTTACCCCCACCTCGAGGTATTTTGTCATTGCATACATTGCATACAGCAGGTTTCACATCTGCCTCACTCACTTTAAAAAAAGTCCAGACAGGAGAAGTCATTGTGCTGTCGATATGCACCTGTTGGCCCACTGTTCCACGTGTTTGCCAGTTAGAAACGTCGCTAATAATGTACGTCACGTGATCGGCTTCCTGATCGGCATGTTTTTCCGATCGCCGATCAGGCTATTTTTAGACAATATCAGCCGATCATGATTGGCAGCCGATCGATCGGAGCAACACTAATAGTGATGTATTACGTTGTTTACTCCAAATCCACCAGCTCTCTCGTGATGTCAGAAAGTATTTGGTCAGCCACCAATTGTGCAAGTTCTCCCACTTAAAAAGATTAGAGGCCTGTAATGTTCATCATAGGTATACTTTATGAGTAAAAAAAATAAATCCAGAAAAATCACATTGTCTGATTTTTAAACAATTTATTTGCAAATTATGGTGGAAAATAAGTATTTGGTCAATAACAAAAGTTAATCTCAATACTATACTACTATAATACCCTTTTTTGGCAACGACAGAGGTGAAACATTTTCTGTAAGTCTTCACAAGGTTTTCACACTGTTGCTGGTATTTTGGCCCATTCCTCCATGCAGATCTCCTCTAGAGCAGTGATGTTTTGGGGCTGTCTCTGGGCAACATGGACTTTCAACTCCCTCCAAGGATTTTCTATGGGGTTGAGATCTGGAGACTGGCTAGGCCACTCCAGGACCTCAATGCCTTTGCTGATGGAAGGACGTTTTCACTCAAAATCTCACGATACATGGCCACATTCATTCTTTCCTTTACACAGATCAGTCGTCCCGGTCCCTTTGCAGAAAAACAGCCCCAAAGCATGATGCTGCCACCCCCATGCTCCACAGTAGATATGGTGTTTTTTGGATGCAATTTAGCATTCTTTCTCCTCCAAACACTACGAGTTGAGTTTTTACCAAAAAGTTCTATTTTGGTTTCATTTGACGATATGACATTCTCCCAGTCTTCTTCTCGATCATACAAATGCTCTCTAGCAAACTTCAGATGGGTCTGGACATTTACTGGAGTAAGCAGGGGGACATGTCTGCCAGGATTCCAGTCCCTGGCGGCGTAGTGTGTTACTGAAGGTAGCCTTTTTTTTGCTCACCATTCTTGTGATCATTTTGACCCCACAGGGTGAGAGCTTGCGTGGAACATATGTCTTCAATTTTCCCAGCCTGGTGCAGGTCTACAATTTTGTTTCTGGTGTCCTTTGACAGCTCTTTGGTCTTGGGCATAGTGGAGTTTGGAGCGTGACTGTTTGAGGTTGTGTCAGGTGTCTGACACTGATACTGATAACGAGTTCAAACAGGTGCCAATAATACAGTTAACGAGTGGAAGACAGAGGAGCCTCTTAAAGAAGAACTTACAGGTCTGTGAGAGCCAGAAAACATTGTAGGTGTTTGTAGGTGACCAAATACTTATTTTACATTAAAAGAAGAGGACAAAGGAGACATCTTGTACAACCAGCAGGGTCATCAGTACAGGGAGGGAGCTCCATAAAGACGACTGTTAACTCACACTGTGTGTAACCGACCAGTGTTCCTGCTGTCGACTGACGAGGGCCGCAATGTTTCATCGAGCACGTACCATGTTGTGGATATCAAAGAGACAAGTTGTCTGTCATCAGTCAACATCAGATCACCTCCTTCAACCTGCAGCACCTCATGTCTCACTGTCAGCCCACCTGTCTCTCTGTCTGTCTGTCTGCAGCTGCTCCTGAAACCCAACACCGACGAAGGCCTAGGGCTGACAGCTATTTATACACACACACACACACACTCTCTGAGCGCTCTCTGCCAGGGTGCCCATGGCAACAGGGGGGATTCAGAGGCAAACTGGGGTTCGCGACTTCCTCTAGTGAGGGTCGCTATGACGACAGGGAAACCGAAGGTCCTCCCTCGGCCAAAAGAGAAAGAGAGACAGGGAGGGAGGGAGGGAGTAAACCGGGATGTCTGGAAGGAGGATTACATAACACACCACACTAATTCAGCCCTAATTCAGGTTCGACATTCAGAAGACAAGCAGTGATAGAGAGAAATTACTAAATTACTAAAGGAAAAACTGTCAGCTGAGCAGTGATGTCACCGTGAGTCATTAACAGTTACAGGAAATTGGCCATGACACACACACACACACAGTATATTCAGTCTATTCAGGCATGATGATCTGTGATGATGTGCTCCAGTTGTTGGTGGCCTGTGTGGATGTCGACCTGCTTCGTTCAGTTCATGTTTGTTGTGTCACTGCACTTTGAGCTCTTCCCCGACAACATAAAGTGTCTGTATGCTCTTTAACACGTGATTTGATTTCGACTGAGGACTGAAACCCATTCCTAATTGAGTTTAATAAGTAAATCATTTGAAGAGACGCATGATATTTCAATAAGGAGAAATTTATATTTGCCAAACGTTTGTCTGTGTGTTTGCTGGTAACAGTGTCATGTAGAAAAAGAATTCAGGATAATTAAAGTGTCACTTATGGACAGAAGTCATTTTTATTGTGTGTTCTGTCTCTTTAGTAAAATGAATTACAGTCAACATGAGTGTATGGAGTCTGTAAATAAATGTACAAAAGAGAGAGAGTGGAAACAAACTGAAATGATTATTGGATGATAAAAATGTGTCATTGTGTGTGTTATTAATGATATCAATATTTCATTTTAACATTTTTTGCCAATACCACTCATAATATTAATTAAAGGTGTAAAATGAAGACGTAGATAAACAGAATCATCTCATGTACGTTTTATATTTCAAGTTTTATGAACGTCTGTCATGAAAAAGCTTCAGACTCCATCTCAGTCAAACTTCTCAGCATGGATCTGAAGAAACACATCAACAGTCCTCAAACATGCTTCCATTTGAAGTCTGAAAAATCTAATAAATCAAATGTAGGCGTGTTTGTGTGACGGCAGACTGTCGGGGGCGTCACGACCACTTTACACCTGCTGAGGTTTGACAACAAGAATCTGAACTAATCTGAACCGGAGCGTGTCGTGTGTTCTCAGCTTAAGACTAAAGTCACACCACCCCTCCTGGACAGTGCACCTGGTGAAAATGAATCAAGCGCCCCTCTGGGAGCTGGAGTGAGGTCAGAGCGCATGGGTGATGATGATCAAGGAGGAGTGAGCTCACTGTCCTAGATTTACCAGGCTGACGGATTAGGCTGAGGAGGGGGTGGTGGGGGTCTTAAGGGCCATTCTTCTGAACAGCTAACTCAAATACTCCAGTACTGTCTTTACTCAAAATAACTAAACTCGCCAAGTTTAAACTAAAAAAAAAAAAAAGGTTTTCACGTTACTTTAATCATCTTTTCATTTTATGACTGACTGGCAGCTGAACTTCAGCCACTGTGAGTGAGTGAGTGAGTATGAGTGTGAGAGTGTGTGAGTGTTATTTCGAGCCAGTCTACTTTTAGCGTCCAGCTGGGATCGGGCTGTCAGAGTAGGGCCCAGTAGGCCAGGCCGCCTAATTACAGCCTGCCGTCCTGCAGTCCTGCCCCCTTTACCAAAACATGGAGTCACCGCTGCGCTGCCCGGCCTGCTGATAAATGTTTGCCCCTGTGACTGCTCTCCAGGTAAACGGGGTTGACCCCTGACCTCTGGCAGCTAGCTTTGGTGTGTGAGACGTGTTTTTTTTTGTGTGGACAAATTCAACGTGGCTGAGGAGGAGGAGAACACAAAATGAAGGCATGCCCTTCTGTTGGAAATCAGACAGAGGAGTCGGTGTATAATTTATTAGTACTGGGGCTGTCCAATGAATGCGTTCATTTTGATTTATTATTTATAGAAAAAAATAACACAGTAGGTGGTGGTAATGCTCCTTAAACGCTCGCTGCCGTCCACCATGAAATGAAGCAGCAGGCTGCGTGGTACCTGCTGGTGCCACCTTTGAGTCGGGAAAACGCTCCACCCACACCTGCTCTGTAAACATGATGGAGGCAGACAAGAAGAACTACACCTGATGCTAGCATTACCAGTCAGCCTTGCTACCACTACTACTAAAATTCTAGATCGGGTATCGGTGACAATAGGCTGATCCATATCAGCCGATCTATTCAGTCTAATTCTATGCTGTGCGCTGTGAGAGATGCCATATGCAAGCAACATGCCGTGCTGAAGCCCACACGGTTTTCAAAATGGAGCGGATGAAAAGATTGGTTATCTAGAACTTTTGCACATTACCTCAGCCAACAAACTCAACTGCTACCTGCAATACCTGTGCAGTAAATGTTCCGCGGGGCGGTGGTAAAACTTCAACTTAATCAAACACCTACAGAAGTTTTACGCCAGAGAGCACGTGGAGTTCACTGAACTCAGTAAATAAAACAGAGGCACTATGATGAAGGAAAGAGGTGAAAAATGTTTACATCTTTGTATAAATGTTAAAATCATTTTTAACTAAACCTAACTTACAAAGAACTGACTGTTGTTTTTTAAGATTATTGAACTGATGCACAGTTATTAAATAAATAATTCAGTACATTTTCTATTTATTTGTTTTTAAAAAAATAGGAAAGAAATGTTTAAGTCAAGTCTGATGTTGCCTTGCACATAAGAATGATCCCGGTCTTGTCCACACAATGAGACGTACCGTTTTTTTTTTTTTTTTAAATCGGTATCGGATTGGTGTCGGCCGATACTAAACCTCAGATATCGGTACCGGGGGTGAAAAAAGCGAATCGGTGCATCCCTATTCATAGCTCCTCATATTATTACTAAAGGGACAGATGCCTTAGTGATGCTGATGTAAACATGATGTATTAATATAATGTTGCCATGGAGACAGTTAATTAGCTGTGTTTCAACATTATCCTGAATTTGTTTACTTTTTGGCTGATATTAGTAAAGGAATCTGATATAGCAGCAGGTATTCTATATGCATGTATAATGTAATATATGTAACAGAAGTAGGATATTTCACAACTTTACAAGAGACTTTAGATCCAACATGATACAAACAGAACATAACAGATCTTTTTCTGCACGCCATTGAAGAGTAATACTGACACATCAGGCAACATGAAAGCTGTGACCAATTTATCAGTCAGGCTGTAACTAACAGTCAGCTGAATTCGCTGTTAGCAGCTCCTGTATGCAGAGCACTCATGGATGTACAGACAATTCTCACTGGATCACTGTGACACTGAAGACAACTTCAAAACAGACAAGTCCTCCAGGAATATTTTGATTTCTAAGGAGATATTGGGACATTGTTTGTGAAATTATAGTACGCTCAGGAGGTTTAAGTCACACTGAGGCTAAAAGTATATGTTTATATGTATTATACATTTCATCTTACACAGTATCTTTGACTCACGTCTCCCCTCTGCACTGCCCTTCAACTCCGCCGCCTGAGTCTGAAAACTTATCTAACTTATCTTTACATGTCATCCAACCAGACAAACAAGAAGCTCCATCACAAAAGCCAAAAAACAGTTTCAGTTGTTTGAGATGAATCCACAACTTGAGTTCACTGTCATGCGTAGTGAAAGGCTGGTCAGAGGTCAGTGTGTCCACATGGACACAGAAGCAGGAAGTCTGGGCTCCTGACATCGCCTCACTTCCTCCAACTTGTTGTGATGGCAACAGAAACTGACCCGAGCATCAACATTTTACAGCTCGGGTCCTTTTTACCAGCGCAGACCATAAAACTGACCAGCTGCTGCTTCCTGTGGAGTTGTAATGCGTCAGAGCTCATCTCCACTGCTGTGCCTGCACAGTTCAAATCACAGCTGAGGCTGCTTGGACAAAACAAACAGTGCTGCATGCACAGAAAGTAAAAGTGAAGAGGGGCCTTGCTGTGCAGGATCAAGTGTTTCTGGATAAAACCACGTTCAAAGTGCAGGCGGGGCGCAGTCTGTCCACTCTGCCAGTTTACACAGCAAACATGAACAAAGTGGACCAATCAGAGGGTTTCAGCATGCTGGAGGAAAGGAGGGAGACACAATACAGGACTATCAACAGATACTGATGAATGATAGGTGGCAGAAATAAGCAGTCACTTCCAACATAAATCATGTCGCCTCTGTTCATCAACAGAAAACCTTTAGATTTCATGCCCATGACGTTAAAATGTTTTAAACTAAATAATCCCAGAAACTGAACGCAGGAGCACTCAGCAGGAATTCAGCTCGTGCTCTGTGTCGTTTCCTCCACGTCTGAAGAAGCTTCAGGAAGATTAGGCAAATGAGACAAACAATTAAAATACGTTCGTGTCGTTTCTCTGGGATTTACTGCTGTGTGGTGGATGTTTGGATGGGTAGACGTGCCAAGAATATGACGAGTACTTTATCTGATTGTTTCTCCACTTTGGTGCAGAAACAATTCAAACAATGTGAAAACAAAATACTTCTTTGAGACCAGCTGGAATGTCGGCTGTGTGAATACCAACAACAATGAAACAAATCACACGCTGAAACACAGACTGCTCACACGTGTTCAGTCGGACCAACAGTCTGAATTTTGACACGATCACACTGGTGTCTTCATCGCTGTTTGACAGCTGAACACGTATTAAACTGGGAGTTCATTGTTGCTGCTCGTGTTATTACATTACATTTAGCAGACGCTTTTATCCAAAGCGACTTACAGAGAAGGACATACGCTAAAATTCCCTGCCTCACTGTAGCATCCATTAAGTCAAGTAAAGTGAGCCTAAAAAAAAGCAGGATGGTGCCACAAGATTTTACAGGTAAGCTGTTGGAAATTATTATTTACAGGCTGCAACTATAGGCTTATATTACCCCCTGATATTGGCCTATTACAGCTGTATATGTTTAGGACAATGCAGAAAATTGTTCATTTGTTAGATTGTCATGCCTAAGTGTTGATAAATATGTTTGAGGGCTCATGAAGAAATGTTGTGCCGGTCCGTGGATCAATCAGTACCGAGCCGCACAAGAATTAATTAGTTATGTCTAGGGATGTAACGATACACTCAACTCACGACTCGATTCGAGTCACGATTTTTTGTTCACGATACGATTTTTTCACGATTTTTTAAAACCAAATTGAGCTACAGACAAATTCTGACAAAATAAAATTATCTTTTTATTTGTAGGAAAAAAATCTCTCTTTACAGAAACTCTCAAACTGTTTGTGTTCTTATTAGGGCTGCCAGCAAGCAGCTGATCTGACCATTACCTTTCAGCTTGAAGTATGAGCTAACTGAAAATAAAAACAATTAAGATGATAGCTCGTTAACCCTTTAATGAGAGTCCACGGCCCCGGGAAACGGCGAGGTCCGAGCGCTGTAAACGCAGAGCCGATCGCGGCGCACCGCCGCGAAGGAAATGCGCGAGGCGGGGGCCAGCCAGCGCCGGGGAGAGGTCCCACGGGGGGATCCTCCCGCACCGTGTGGCCGTCCCTGACCCGTGCTTAGTCCCCCGTGCAGACTGCGCGGAAGTTGCGGAGAAGTTGCGGTGATTGGTAAAATTGCAACACCGCCCTGAATTCACGGGGATTCACTGAAGTTGCGTTGAAGTTGCAAATCGCAACATCGTGAATTCCTGGAGGGTCTGTGTCATGGTATCATTTACTGTACAGTCAGGCCTGACGCCGACTACCACTACTGCGCATGTGTGTAGGGGTGTGTGTGTGTGTGTGTGTGTGAGACACAGAAAGGCAGACGCGGCAGTGGAAGCTGCAGCCACAACGTGACCTATTTCTAATTTAAAAAAAACTTACTCTCGCATTCGCCAAGAATCGCGATTCATTTTTTCTGTGAACCGGTGCGAGTCGTCACGCATTTGTACCGATTTTAATCGTGTCACGATGTATCGTTACATCCCTAGTTATGTCTGTTTTATTTAATACGGTCATTTCGAAATAAAAAAACGTTTCAAAATAAAAGACCGCTCGACTTAGACTGGGACTATAATAAAGGGGGACTTACTACTTCATCCACAGTTGGTAGGAGAAGAAGAAAATATTAAGTATAAATAGGGCTGGGCGGTATACCTTTTGAACCGGTATACCGGTAATTTTTATTTTTATGATATGAATCTTTCATTTACCGCATACCGCGTGCGCGCGCATATGTAGGCTACACAGAGCGGCGGAACGTCGCACAGCGGTAGATTGAGCGGGGGCTGTTTTTCAGTGTTACACCAAACAAGCCAACTCTGCAGGAGAGCGTGGTAGTGGCAAAGACTAGGGTAGTAATAGCGAGTTGAGCGGTGAGCATGAATGAAGAAAATGACACAGACACAGAACTCATTCCGAAAAAGGTAGCCGTTTCTGTTGTTTGGAAATACTTCGGTTTTAAAAAATCTGACGCGGATCAAACACGCATTATCTGTAAGTGTTGTCGAGCTAATGTTTTAGCTGCAGGAGGGAACACAAGCAACTTGCTTCACCACCTCCGCCACAATCATATCCTGGAATACGAAGATTGCATGAAAGTAAAAACTGCATCTTCTCCCCAATCTCTGCGTAACGTTGGCACTGCAGCACAAAGCACTACACAGGCGTCCCTGGTAGGCACGTTTGCTAAAGGGACCGTCTATGACAAGAAAAGCAAACAATGGATGAATGCAAGTTGTTTAAGAAGGTGTGGTTGTTTAAGAAGGGATACATCTCTTACATTGCAGTCAGCTTTGATGTTTTCAAGTTGCACAATAAAGAATTCTGTATTCTGATTTCTGCACCTCATTACAATTTTGAGTGCTTGGCACTCAATTCTTTTGTGGGACTATTCAAACCAGGGTAATTTCCTGCAGTAAGTATTCTCTAAACAATAAGGAATTGGGGTTAACACGTAAACATCCACGAAAAAAAAAATACCGTCAAATACGGTTATACCGTGATAATTTAAAAAAATACCATGATATCAATTTTTGGTCATACCGCCCAGCTCTAATTGTTGGAGCAATGTGCTAATAAAGTTCCATATGAGTACAAATATAAGATACAAAACAATGAATTATAATTGACTTATTATTGAGTGACTTTGTCTGTTGTCTCATTTATCCCTTAGTAGCTGCTAGATGATGAGGTTATTACTACTAAGTTATTAGTAGTAAATTTTCCACTGACTTGATCCCGTGTAGCTCATCTTTTTAAAGAAGACCGTTGTCGATACATAAAAACTGTTCCATCATACAAGTCAATACTTAAATAACAAAAATAATGTGGATTTGAAAGTTTATAACGAAGACCACTGTGCTGCACTTTGACTGACTCACATTAAAAATGAGACAAAGTCCAGACCAAAATGAGGACACACCTGATCAGGACTCCTCCTTCTAATATTCATAATAATATAATATTTATTTATATACTAAACACAGTGGCAGAGCTTTTGAAGCATTCATTTTACCTCTGCTTAATATTTTAAAAAATCACATTTTAGCTCGTAACTAATTATGGATGTATGATACAGACACAAATGTTACAGGAAATTGAATCCTGCGCTTCATTTTATTTTGAGGAGGTTGTATATCGCTGGTAGTACATGTACCACAGAGTGTGAAGCAGTACTTAGCACTTATATTGCTTTTCTAAATAAATAACATCATGTGCCTGTTAAAAGTCAGACAAGTTACTGACTTCAGTAAAAGCTGAGTCAACTTTTGTTGATGAGCTTTTGTCGTTGTTTTGGACAGCTGGAGTTTCACAGGTCTCACTCAATTCTAACAACTTTTGAACTAATTCAAAATGATACAACGTAGAGTTGTCACGATACTAAAATGAGTAACCACGATACTATACCAGACAAAGTATCGCGGTTCCGGGTATTACCGCGATACTGCAGCCTTTTTTTATTATTATTATCTTTATAAACTGCAATGTATTTGTACAAGTTAGTTTGAAACAACGTTTGTTTTTAAGCAAAATTAGTGTTGCCACTGACAAAGACGCCACGGCAGACTCGCTGCTCGGGCCCGGTGCTTCTGCCACGGTGAGTGTGTTGTCTCGTGTCTGGGCGAGACAGAACTTTAGCTTGTTGTTTGTTTTAAAGCGAGTTTCTATCGAAGCGGAGCTGTCTTCACGGAGTTCATGCTTGCCGGCAGAAACACGCGAACAGCCAATCAGCTAACAGACGGGCGGACCCAGCGTGCAACAGCCTATCACATCCCTGGACGTCACCAGTAACAGGCAAACAGCCAATCATTCAGCAGCTGTGTAGTTCGGTTACAGCACATGCCATGTTTTTTTTTTACGAGTGAGTAGCATGCAGTGAGAAGCCAGGAGGAGAGCAGAGGCGGCCGCTATGTAGCGGAGACTGGCACCGGTAGTATAGTAATCCACGGTAGTACCGTTGTGTAAAATTTCTAGTATAGTAGCGACGGTTATGATTTGGCACCGCGGGGTACCGTGTATACCATGGGTATTGTGCAACTCTAATACAACGTGCATATATCAATCATCAGTCCTCAATCCAACGATCCACATGAAATGTCTCCTTTCAAAGTGTTTGGGATTATCAGAGCTCACTTCATATAAATGCTCTAAAGACAAATTAACTGTGTTTAATTGTGGATTGGTCATATCTGTCTGACAGTCTGCCTAATAAGGTCAGTGTCAGTGAATCCTTAAATGGAAAGTAGGACAATATACAGCTTTTGGCCTAGAACTCAAAGATTTAAAGCAACCTCCTGAAATTACAGTCAGTTCACTGCATTGATGAAGCATTTTCAGAAAGCATACGAACACTCATCGGTTGCCTTCTACAGTAAACGTTGAGAGGACCGTCGACACCTTTGCTCGCTCGCCCTGCTCAAACCTCAGCAGCCGTTTGTGTGTTCCACTCTTATCGGGAACTCTGGCAGAGTCATGCTGAAGGCATCCAGTGTCACAATGCAACAAGTCAGAGCAGAGCAAACAGTGTGTACTAAACCATGTCATTACATGTCATTACACACATACACTTGAATCTACCTGCTGCAGGGTGTGTTATGACAAAGACATGAACTGCTCCACATTTCACAATTTCCGCACGTCACACACCATCTTTCTCCAACACACACACGCACACACACACACACACAGGAGCTGAAGCCTGAACCAACAAAATGACGCGATGAGATACACCTCGAAGTGTAACACAACACATCAACTGTGTCATAGAAGTGGGCGATATATCGAATATACTCGATATATCGCGGCTAGGGATGTAACGATACATCGTGACACGATTAAAATCGGTACAAATGCGTGACTACTCGCACCGGTTCACAGAAAAAATGAATCGCGATTCTTGGCGAATGCGAGAGTACGTTTTTTTTAATTAGAAATAGGTCACGTTGTGGCTGCAGCTTCCACTGCCGCGTCTGCCTTTCTGTGTCTCACACACACACACACACACACACCCCTACACACATGCGCAGTAGTGGTAGTCGGCGTCAGGCCTGACTGTACAGTAAATGATACCATAACACAGACCCTCCAGGAATTTACCATGTTGCGATTTGCAACTTCAACGCAACTTCAGTGAATCCCCGTGAATTCAGGGCGGTGTTGCAATTTTAACCAATCACCGCAACTTCCGCGCAGTCTGCACGGGGGACTAAGCACGGGTCAGGGACGGCCGCACGGTGCGGGAGGATCCCCTCGTGGGACCTCTCCCCGGCGCTGGCTGGCCCCCGCCTCGCGCATTTCCTCCACGGCGGTGCGCCGCCACCGGCTCTGCGTTTACAGCACCCGGACCTCGCCGTTTCCCGGGGCCGTGGACTCTCATCAAAGGGTTAACGAGCTATCATCTTAATTGTTTTTATTTTCAGTTCGCTCATACTTCAAGCCGAAAGGTAATGGTCAGATCAGCTGCTTGCTGGCAGCCCTAATAAGAACACAAACAGTTTGAGAGTTTCTGTAAAGAGAGATTTTTTTCCTACAAATAAAAAGATAATTTTATTTTGTCAGAATTTGTCTGTATCTCATTTTGATTTTAAAAAATCGTGAAAAAATCGTATCGTGAACAAAAAATCGTGACTCGAATCGAGTCGTGAGTTGAGTGTATCGTTACATCCCTAATCGCGGCTTGTTCTACGTGAGATGTATGAAATGACTATATCGCGAACATCGAGTACTTTTTTTTTAAGCCGTCTGTATTTAATACTCCGGAGTTTCTCATGTCACTCACTCCTGGTGCTGCTCACAGCACGCAGCACACTGCCCCGCCCACCCAGAAAAATCCCCTGCGCGCATGCGTACTTTCTGTAGCAAATGAGGAGAGAAGTGAAGTGAAGAGCCCAAGCGAGTTAATCAAAGATGGAGACGGACGACTTGGTTTCTGAAGAAAAACAACTCTTAAACACGCCAGCCGTCTCTCGTTTTCGCGTGGTCACGTCAGCTGGTCCAATATTTTTCAAGTGCGCCCTTATTGCGACTTTATGGCAAATACTTTGAGAAAACCAGGAACGTCAGCGCTAGCTTACTGCAGCGTGTGGACACTTCCGGTTTTCAAAATAAGACGTGGGTGTTAAATGTATTAAACGTTTATTTATAAAATATGAAGAAAATTGATTTTTGATTTTAAAAGTGTCTCATAAGCCAAGTATGATCCTGCACTGCTTTAAGCTCATATGTACATTATAAAATGTATTAAAAATTCATAAAAAATATGACAAGTGTTAAAATGCTATAAAGAGTGTGTGTCGTATAGCAGGTGTAGATCGACTGTTCTACACTGATTTTGAGCCAATAGGTCACATGACCTGGAAGCTATTGAGCTCTAAAGCTCATATTTACATGATTAAAAATATAAAGAATGTATAAAAAATATGACAAGTGTTGTGATGCTATAAAAAGATGTGTGTCTCATACAGCAATTGTAAATCTACTGTTCTACATTGATTCTGAGCAATTACAATGCTGTCAAGGTAATAATGCGTTATTATTTATTAGAAATAAACAATACAAAACAACAACAACAAAAATAGAGATATATTTCGTGTATCGCGATATAGCTTAAAAATATCGAGATATTGGTTACAGGCCATATCGTGCAGCCCTACTGTATCATCTTTCTCTTTAGATTTGTTCTCAACCTTTAAACTCATAACAGGCATGAGCTTTTCCTGCTTCTATCTGAACATCACGTATACGAAGCTGTATTCTTCAGCCCCACATTAAATAAGCTTCACAAATCGACATTAAAACAACGTTT